>CM062808.1:855980048-856580048 GCA_031772625.1 Pinus tabuliformis | reverse complement strand
CCCTCTCCCGACACGTCACACTCCAAAACAAATGGTTGTATGAAATTTGGTAATGCAAGCACTGGGCAGTTGTTCATACCCTCCTTGAGCTTATCGAAGGCTTGCTGCACTATATTTGACAAACAGAAAGCCCCCTTCCTCATCAAATATGTCAAGGGTGCAGCAAGCTGTGAGAAACCTTTGATGAACTTCTGGTAGTAAGTATAAATGCCAGTGAATCCTTGAAGTTCCGTCACATTTCTCGACTCTGGCCATTCTCTGATGGCCCTGATCTTCTCCTCATGGACCCTCACTCCATCTAACCCTATGATGTGTCCCAGATACAACATCTCTATCAACCCAAACTCACTTTTAGAGAGTTTGGGGTAGAACTGGGTGTACAAAGTGAAACATGTAGCTAATGGTAGTATTGAGAAGTACAAGTCCAAATTTGTGGCCAAAGGCTTCTAATAGGTGGAGGGGATTGATTATGAGGAGAAATTTTCCCCTGTGGCAAGATACTCATCTATCAGGACCATACTCTCATTGACAGCACAGTTTGGGTGGAGGATCCACCAAATGGGTGTGAAAACTTCCTTGCTCAAAGGAGTGGTTTAGGAAGAAATTTACGTAGATAAAACTCAAGGGTTTGGGACACTTTACAGGGAAACACATGTGTGTACACTCATAAGAGCCCACTATGGTCCTTAGTAGGCACCTCGTGCTTGGTACATTCGTATAGATTCTAACCTTAGTAGAGTGGGCTTCACTAAGAGTGAAGTAGATCCCAATGTCTACTAAATTTTGGTAGATGACATTCTTCTCATATTAGTTTTGTATGTTGATGATTCGATACTGACATGAGATGAGAGGTTGATCCAATATTGCAAGGAGGACCTCACAACAGATTTCAAGATGAAGGACATGGGTTTGATGCACTACTTTCTTAGCTTGGAGATGTGGTGGGGAGATGGAGAGCTATTTGGTCAATAATAGAAGTACACCTCTGAATTCCTTCATAGATTCCGTATGCATGATTGCAAACCCATATAAACTCCTCTAGCTACTAACTGGAGGAAATATAATGATTCTACAAGAGAGGTAGTAAATGCAACTATCTACAGATAGTTGGTAGGGTCCTTGATGTACATGGTGAAAAAAAGGACTATCATCTTTTTTACAGTTAATCAACTTAGTCAGTTTATGGTGTGGCCTTCCACGCTTCACTGGAAAGCAACAAAACATATTCTAAGATACCTCAGAGGCAGAATAGACTTGGTTTATAGTATAGGAAGACTGATGGAGTGAAACTCCAAGGCTTCACAGATGCAGATTAGGCAGGGAGAACCATAGATAGTAAGAGGACATCGAGAGTAGTCTTCAGTGTTGGGTTAACAGTAGTTTATTGTTATAGTAGGAAACAAAGATTTGTAGCACTTAGCTCAGTAGAGGTTGAGTATATGGTTTCTAGTCAAGTAAAATGCGAGAATATTTTGATGAGAAAGATCCTCGTTGATCTCTTTATTAATGGGATGGAGCCTACATTTATCAAGTGTGACAATTAGAGTTGTATAAAACTCTTTGAAAATCCAATGTTTTATGATAGGTACAATTAGGTACAATCGCCTAAGAAATTGTGTGCATAGGAGGATTTTTATGTTACAGTAAATTCCTATAGAGGAGCAGGATGTAGACATATTGAAAAACAATTTTTCAAGAGGTAAGTCTAAGTTCCATAAGAGAAGGATTGGGGTTGCTCAAAACCCATTTCTTTCTAAGAGGGAGTGTTAAATTGTAGCAAGAAAAGGATTCATTTGAATTGTTCCTTAGTCAAATGGAGAAATTTGAATTTCCACATCAGTAGGATGACTTGAGTTGCATTTAGCAAGAGTGACATGGCCAAGTGACTTAGTTAAGCCAATCAATTTGAGTTTGTGGACAAAAGTTAGAGTTTTGTATGAGTTGATTGATAAGATATAGCAATCTAGTAGATTTATAGTTAGTTAAAACTAGTTATATGAGCTATAATAATGAATAGAGTCAATATGAGTTTAGTTGAGTAGTTGTAATTGTTTTTTAACCCACTGATCTCTTAGTTAACTAGTCAATGTACTAAAAATAGCTCGTCATGCATGAAATTTGAATTGCCCAGTTTAGTGGAGGAAAAAATGGCATGAATGTAATTATTATTCTATACAAGTGAGTGTACAATGTTTGCATGTAGCAGGTGAGCGAATTTCCTCAAGAATTGCGTAAGGAAATAGTAGTTATCTATTCTTTAGGAGAAGGAATTGTGCAAGGAAATAGGAGGAATTTGGAGGCCTATTTTAGCTAAGTGTTGTTCATGTGGGAAAAGCAGGAGATTAGTATTGTAGTGCAGATTGAGATTCAATGATTGAAGTTGTCATTGTAATTGATCATTGTCTCATTTGATATAATAAAAACAAATTAATTTATGTAGTTGTTATGGAAGATAGAGGATATTATTTGGTGTTCAAAAGAGGGAAGGCTTATCTAGAGTGTGTTGTTGCTAGACAAGTAAAAGAAATGGTGTTTGGGTTAAAAATATTTACGAGCTAGAGGTGGATGCACGCATTGCATTGATTAGCAAGGAAGAACATGTTTAGGGCTGAGATGTTGGAGAGCTATGGCATAGGCGTGTGGGAGACCTACACTATGGAGTTTTGAAAATAATGAAATGGATCACCATTCAATTTCCAAGATTCATCATTGATCAACATGATGTCTGCAAGGGATTCACTCATAGGAAATATTTTAAATCCTCCTTCCAAGGCCGAGATAGTAGAGTTGAAGCCATCTTGCAGCGAGTTCGCTCATATGTGTGTGGAAAGAAACATGAGGCTTATTCAGAGTTTGTTTAATTTAAAGCCTTAGCTGAAAATGTAATTGGAAAGAAAATTAAATCCCTGAGAAGTGATAATTGAGGAGAGTATGTCTAATGCCTTCAAATAATTACGTGCCACGTAGATTATTAGAAGGGATTTGAATGCACTCACAACCCACAACAAAATGGGTGGCAGAGAGGAGGAATAGAGGCATGACCAAGGACTTTCATTATACTTATGGGATGATAAATAAACAATTCTTGGATGATACAAATGAAAAGACCTCCTTTCTATATATAGGAGTCTAAGGGGTCATAATATAATCAAAGCCGACATAACAATAATAATGTAAGGGCAGAATAATAACAATAGTGGGATTCTATGGGGCACAATAGTAACAATATCGGCACTACATTGGTACATCAATATAATAAGGGGGTTGTACTAATAACAATAAGGGGTTACCCTAGTAGTATAAGGGCCTAACATGCCTCACTCCTTCAAAAAGTGTTGTCCTCAATGCTTGAGTAGTTCTTGATGCTTCTGTAAAAAATTCTTGTCCTCCCATGTGGAATCTTCAGCGGGTAAGTTCTTCCACTTGATGAGATACTCCAAAATTCATCGATTTTGTAGTGGTTGGGTTCTTGTTTCTGTGACTACTCCAGGTTCCAATATGATTTTTCCTTCCTCTTCAATTTCTAGCAATATTGTTTGAATTGGGATCTTTTGCAACTTTCGAATAAGTGGCCATACTTCTTCATCCCTTTCCATTCATCCATTGCTTCGTTTATCCAATCTCGTTGAACAATAGAAATAGCACAAAACAATGCTTCGTCATCCTCATCCTTTCTTGAGAGTGCATATGCAACAAAATTTTGCTTCCATTTTCTATAGATGATGTCAAAGTCATAACCCATCATATTTGTGACACATTTTTTCTATTCTTTTAAAAATAATAGTTGTTCTAAAAGGTATTTAAGACAATCATGACCCATTTTTACCTTCAAGTGTCTTCCCATTTGGTAAGGTTGCCATTTCTTAAGTGCTTCCTTCTCATAAATAGCTTGCTTGAGATGTAGCAGTAAAATTACCCAATCACCTACATCAAAACATTTTTCACTATGATGTTGATCTACCTGTTGCTTCATTCAATTTCTCACCAAAGTGGTGTTATCCTTTAAAAGTTGGAGAACTTGTTGTTGATGCTCAATGTGATCTTTCTCTGCTTGAACCTTTTTCTTCTTGATATGTCCTTCCATCTTGATTGTTTGAAGAGTGGTAATTTTGACCAATGAATTACAATATATGGTTGGATTCATTTCTTCCGATGTGATCTTTCACTTCTTGCACCTTTTTCTTCTTGATATGTCCTTCTATCTTGAGAGTTTGAAGAGTGGTAATTCTTGCCAATGCTTTAAAAGATATGGTCTGATTCATTTCTTCTTTCTCTAGTGTTGGGTCCTAATGTATATCCCCTCCTTTTGATGTTTCTTGATCCTTTTCTTCCTCCTCTTCATACTCTATGTAAAATAATTTCTTCTCATCACACTTATGACCTTTAGTGCATTTTCTTTCACAATTGCAACAAAGCCCTTTTTCTCTTTTCTCTTCCAATTGTTGTGGTGTAACCTTTGTAGGTTGTGGAAGGCTAACAGAAACAACACTTCCATCTTTATAGTTATGAGGTGTAGACTTCCTTGTTGCCATAATTTTACTTTCCACTATGTACACAAAGCCCTTTTACTCTTTCCTCTTTCATATGGATTTTTTCTCTCCAAAAGAATTATGTCATTAATAAATTTAAAGAATTTAAAGCTCATGTAAGAATGTTGAAGAAAGAAGATGATGGAGTGTTTCACGAAAATGAAAGAATTTCATAAAAACATGGAATATCAAGGAAAAAGAATGCCCCATGCACACATCAATGTAACTAAGCTAGAGAAATAGTGAATAAGATATTAATATAAAATGCTAGAGAAATAGTGAATAAGACATTAATATAAAATGCAAGGCAATTTCTTTTGCGAAAATGAAAGAATTTCATAAAAAACATGGAATATCAAGGAACAAGAATACTCCATGCACACATGAATTTAACAAAGCTAGTGAATATACTGCATGTTACATTGTAAATTGTTTTTTATAATAAATCATTTTCAAAAAATACGTCACATTATTAATAAGAAAACTTTAAATTATGAAAACAAACAAACCAACCAATTATATATTTGATTTACAAACCAACAACATTATACAAATGAATTTAGAAAGAAAAAAATAAGACACTGGTGGTGATCACAGCTTTAATGTCCATATTTCTGGAACTCCCACTCACTATTATCTGCACCAATATATACATAGTGAGGTGTAAAATAAAAGTTCAAATGAATCTTCAAAGTAAACTTCCTCTCTCATTGTCCAACCAAAAATAAAGTGAACAGAAAAAAAACTAACCATAATTTTCCTTAAAAAGATTCATGTTTCCATTTCAAAATAATTTCACTCTACTAAAATGCAACCCTAAAGATTAATTGCACAAGAGGGAAGTTTAGAATACATACATAATGGGCAGACTTGTCTTGTCTTAAGCCACCGACTTATGCAGTGAAAATGAAAGGCATGATTGCAGGTTCCTGTTTCAAATGTAAAAAAAAACATATAAAACTTTGATAACCTAGAGCTTAAGCCAATAATAATAATAATATTATTATTACGCCGTAAGGCGTTCCCCTCTGAAATCAACCTCCCAAAATGTCTTCGTGTCGTAATCGTAGCCCTTAGATCTAGTGTTAGACGATTGGAGAAAAATGAACCGTTGATTAAGAGGTTAAAGTTTTTTAGGGTTTAGAGGGTGTTGAGGGGGCGGCGGCGGACCTGCAGAGGCGGACCTGCATGAGGGCGGTGTACTGGATACTAGGCAACCTCTATCGTTTTTGTAAACATCAACTGGCCGTCTTGTGTTAATACAGGATGAATTGGGCATTTCAGTTGGGCACTTGGTGAACAGAAAAAGCAGAGTAGCGTTATTCAGAAGCAAGTTATCAATGGGATTATGGAAGTATTCACTACGGGAAGAGCCTCTCCTTGTTCAGGATTCCAATCCATCTTCATCCAGATGGACTCTGCACCGTTCCAAGCTGTTCTGCGGGATATATACCGCCTTTCTCCTCGCTGCAGCCATGCTCGTCCCCTTCAGTACTCGAATACTCGAAATACCCATCAAGGCCAAGACCACCATCAGCGCCGAGGACTATCACAGACTGTTCTTGAAGATGAGATGCAACGACACCATAGCTCAACATCTCAAGGTCATCACCCAAGAACCCCATGTGGCCAGCACCCCTGAAAACTTTGCCACAGCAGACTATGTTCTCTCCACTTTTCATAATTCTGGTCTGGATGCTCATTACACAGATTATGAAGTTCTGCTGACTTATCCTCTGTCAAGGTCTTTATCCCTCGCATTACCGCAGGGGGAGGTCATCCAGCTAAAACTGAAGGAGCAGGAAATAGAAAGCGATCCTTCCACCAAGAACGCCAAAGTCATTCCCACCTTTCATTCTTACTCTCCATCCGCAGACATTTCTGCAGAAGTGGTGTTTGTCAACTATGGCAGAGAAGAGGACTACTCCACTCTCAGAGACATGGGATTGGATGCTAAAGGTGCCATTGTTATCGCAAAATATGGAAAAAGTTTCAGAGGAGATATCGTAGAGATTGCTGCAGGAGCTGGAGCAGTTGGAGTTATGATATATTCTGATCCTCGAGACTATGGAGGGAACAGAACACAAGGATACTATCCAGACTCTACATGGTTACCTCCATCTGGAGTTCAACGAGGTTCTATTTATCAAGAAATTGGGGATCCTAACGCCCGGTTGGCCCAGTCTCCCTGATTCAGAACGCTTATCAGTAGATGATCCCAGGACTAAACTGCCTACGATTCCATCGATTCCAATATCAGCGGAGGATGCCACAACCATAATGAAGTCGCTTGGTGGCCCTGTTGCTCCTGCTGATTGGCATGGTGCTCTGGACTTGCCTGCATATCGCCTTGGTGGGGGACCAAGCATTCTCAATCTTCATTACAAGGTAAGCATGCCCATCTTTATTCAATCTAACCCTGCATCCCTTCTGTAGCCCCAAAATCATACATCTTAGTTTTCCACAATAAGGATTTTACGCAACTTCTTGCTTCAAACCCCCTAAAAAGACACGATGAATCCTCCCAATTGGAAGATCTTGCTTCTGTTTCAAACCAGCGGGCAGGGGACAAGCACTACCCCGTTTTTGTCCGAGGATTGAATTTGAAACTGCTGGGAAGAGTTGCTCAAACCGCATCTCCTTAAAAACTAGCTTCTGTTTCAATTATTTTTTTCCTGCACGGAAAGAACCCAAATTTTAGCCGGGAATGCACCAATATGATTTTTCCAGACAGAAAGCTACCAAATATAATAATCTCTTACCAATTTACGGCTGGAGAGCAGCCCAACCAACAATTCTGTTTCAAAATCAATCCTTAATTTTAAGGAGAAAGCCATCCAGTTTTGTTTATTCTCAGTCCTAAATTTTATTTATTCTTAGTCCTGTTCTCTATCCTATTTATTCCAAGTTTTATGTGTCTTTGATGATGGTGGAGTATCTGAACTCTACACAATTTGCATTAATAACACAATCTTTTTTTTTTTTAATCTGGATTGAAACCACCCAATTTTTTCCTGACATTGAAATCAAGATTAATTTTCTAAATTGCTTACCCAAATTTTGGCAACGATTGAAATTGAAAATTTTGAGAGGAGTGGCCTTAAGGTAGAACAAATGAGTTGGCTAAGAAGAACCAAATATAATAAACTCTTACCAATCTAATGCTAGATAGCAGCCCAACTAACTCTTTAATTTAGAAGAAACATTTATTAGAATGCTAATATATAATTGAAATTAACAATTGAAACTAAGAACTGAATTCTTAACAGTTGAATCTAAAGGCGTGATTTACTCTCTAAAAAGTTAAAATTTGTAGGGTTTAATTAGATAACAATCTAAAATTTTTGAAATTTTTATAGTAATATTATCAGACATTTATTTTTGAAATTTTTAGAGTAATATTATCAAACAATTATAATTGCCATTTTCAGGAATATTAAAATTTGTTAAATTTTATACTTCAAAATAAATATGTTTCTATCATTTATAATTGCCATTTTCAGGGATATTAAAATTTGTCAAATTTTATACCTCAAAATAAGTATGTTTCTGTCAATTTTTCCATGATTTCCAACGCCCTTGCTCAGAACTGCTAACATCCTGGAGGAGCCTATTGAATCCAATACCATGTTGAAAAGTGGATAAACTAAGAATTAAACATAGTACTTGCTCTTACTCTATCACTGATTATATGCCCCTTTCATCATTTCTTTTAACAATTCATCTAATTTAAAGGTGTAGATAGCTAGCGTCCTGTAACACTGAAAGTACAATATTACGCTATAGTTTCATTGAGGAGCTTCCTATTTTTCTAAAAACTGGTGTGGATAGTTAGCTTTCTGTTACACACAAAGCATAATATTAGGCTATGCTTATACAGAGGGGCTTCGTATTATTCTGAAAAGTGTCTTCTGAGAAAGATTTCGGAGTAGCAAGGCTGCAAAAGACATTACTTTGGCGATATGAAGAAGCAGAAAACCGCACAAGGCCAGCAAAATTCGACGACCGGAATAAGAGAAAAGACAGTGAGATTATCAGAATCTCCGAAGTAGGAGGAGATTAGAATTTTCATGAGATATAAATTCCATTACTCATGAAAGGCTCGGCTATTTGCTTCCATGAGACTGCCTTCTCCAAACAAGATTTAGAACTTAGGCCCCCTCAACGGAACCATTAGTTTAGGACATATGTAGTGATATGTGCATATTTCATAACCAGTTAGAAGCATGGTGTTTAGCACTCTCCTTAAAGTACATTTTATATTTGGGTGAGAAGCTATGAAATCTATACTTATTTTTCTTTAATGGAAATCTTACATTCTGGTGATTTTAGATCAAATTCACACTGTATAACAGCTGTCTTTCCTCTCATGTAATGTTTGTTGCAATTAATCTGAATATCTTTGTAGTTCTGATACAAGGCAGAGATCCTTACATATTGATGTTTGATTGTAATTTCAGTCAAATCATACCATTGCCCCAATTCGAGATGTATTTGGACTCATAAAAGGTTCGGAGGAGCCTAACAGGTATGGATCACCTTCTGGGACTTTAACTTCATGAGTGTATCAATGCATGTCCATTCATGGAGCGTATTTTAACGCTGAAACAATGGTTAATATCATCTAACTCCTGTTGCAAGTCTTCACTAAATATATTACAGCTTGAAATACTGTAGCTATTGATATAAGAAAAAGATATCTTTGGTGATAAGCAGGTATGTTTTGCTGGGTAACCACCGCGATGCATGGACTTTTGGTGCCTGTGACCCGAATAGCGGAACTGCAACCCTTCTGGAAGTCTGAATCATTGCTAGCTTAATCCCCCTTCTTTTCTAACCTATTTCTATTCGTAAAGATATCCAAGTTAACCACTCTCTGTCTTGTTCAGATATCTCAGAGACTAGGGAAGTTGCTAAAACAGGGTTGGCAGCCAAAGAGAAGTATACTATTGTGTAACTGGATGCAGAGGAATACGCATTGGTAAGAACTTGTATTTACTTTATGAAGAGTGGAGGAATATGATGTTCTGGCAATCGGTATTTCATCCCAATTATGTTCTGGGGCTCTGTTTTTGACGGTTATCTGATCCATGAATAAATATGGTAGTTTAGATTAAGATAGAGGAGGTATGTGTCAAGGATATCCATTTGGGATTCCAAAAATATAATTATAGCTACTCATTGTACCAAGAGAAGAGTCTATATCGATGGGTAAGTTTAACTAGTCTCTAGTAGTAGTAATATTACTACTACTAAATATTTGTTTAATTATGGATTAGCTGTAGGTGTCCTGTTCCCTTTACTCTTTTAAATTCCCCACAAAGTTCACATTGAAAAAAAAAATATATATATATATATATATATAGATTAATCCAAAAAAGTTCTGAAAATTTTACTACTTTTCTCTTTCTATGTTAAATAAATGTGATTAACACAAAACTTAGAATCTTTCTGAGATATATGCTATTTATCAACCAATAAAAATTGCAGATTGGATCCACGGAATGGGTGGAGCAGAACTATGATTTACTGTTCTCATCAGCCGTGGCATATCTCAATGTTGATGAGGCTGTCAAGGGCCCGGGGTTTAAACTTCAATCAACACCCCAACTTGACGATTTTATTCAGGATATAGCTAAAGAGGTCAGTTGGATATTTTATTCAAGTGGGTCTATTCTACTTTCCACTGTCAGTAAAATACTGATCGTTATACTTTGAATTGATTATTATACTCTGATTTGCAAAGGTGGAAGATCCAGACAATCCTGGAAAGACAATCTATGAATCATGGGCTTCTTCCAGCCAAGATTCCCGTCCTCCTGTAAGTGTTCATGTTTTGTTTCATTACCTTATCCTTCAATTAATGATATGATAAGTAAGATTACATCTCACTGGTTTTAAATTAATATGATTAATCTGATTCTGATTAATCTTGGCTTCTTCCAGCCAAGATTCCCATCCTTCTGTAAGTCCTCATGTTTTGTTTCATGACTTTATGCTTCAATTAATGATAAGGATAAGTAAGATTACATCTCATTGGTTTTAAATCAATATGATTAATCTGATTCCCTATCAGAAGGAAATTTGGCAAATATTAAGTACCACACAGTAAGTCAATGATTAGTTTTGGTTTACTCTCTTTTCATCTGGTCAAATTGAATATCACATTATTCTCATCGGATTTGACTACATGGTGCTTAATATTTGCCCATAAAAATCGGGTATTGCTGTAAATTGCCAATAAAAATTGGGTATTGCTGTAAAGAGCTTACTAAATTTCCATCTCAGATTAAAAGGTTAGGTGGAGGGGGATCCGATTATGCCCCATTTGTGCAGCATGCCGGAATTCCAGGCACTGACTTCACCTTTGGAGAAGGTAAAGAAATCACAGTCATAGAATACAGGAAATTGAAATTAAATACAAATAGAGAGATCAACAAGTTATTGTACTTATTTCTACAATGTATTGATGATAGACTTTCCGGCATATCATTCTCTGTATGATGATTACATGTGGATGGAAAAATATGGCGACCCGCATTTTCATAGGCATGTTGCACGTAAGTACATTGTCAACGTTCCATACATTGCCCTCTGGCAAGGAATATCAGCCATGCACAAGTTGTGTGGATCCAAAGGCTTACAGGTTGCAGTAACATACATCCCACAGCACAACCTGTAAAGTCTTAGTATCTGTGCAATTTGTTCATGGCAGACATCCCTAGCCCCTTTGAAGATGGTCGGAGAGTTAAATTTAATGATTATAATCAAACATTTGATTTTCTACCTATTGTCCAGTGGGAGCAATGTGGGGTCTAACAGCGCTCAAGCTAGCGGATGCAAAGGTTCTCCCTTTCAACTATACAACGTATGCCGACAATCTGCAGGTAGGAAAGATGTTGGATTAGTTTAAATGAAGACTTTGTCTTTTTTATAAACAAATATATTAAAAAACCAGCAAAAATTCATGTTAAGTTTTTCATTTTAAATAAATAAAATCTAAACCTAACATAAATTCATCTGCTGTTCTGAACATAAATGGCAGCAAAGTGTTTGTTAACTCTTTTCTAATTGATAGTAGGAAGTTTTGTTCAGTCTAATTCTAATTGATACCATATGCTATAAATCAACTGCTTATACTTGGCAAATTAGTATCAGAAGATGCAAATTTTGAAAATCCATTGAAAATTCTTTGACATATTTGGCCTGTAATTGGGACAGTTGTATGTGGATACATTAGAATCACAGTTAAGCTCTGTCGATGCACCTTGCTTCGTGTCTACAAATCCATTGCATAAGTCCATTGCTGAGCTCAGAAAAGCTGCGTTGCAGATTAAGAAAAAAGCACAGGTTTGGTTTCTTCTTCAAAACCCCTGCAAGAGATATAAAGGCCTTTAAATTTTTGGATGGTAATTGATTAGGTACAACTTTATAATGCTCTAAATTCAGGAACTGGAGGCTCTTGAGGATGAAAGTGCAGAGCTGAGGAGCTTGAATGACCATCTTGTAATGGCAGAGCGTGCATTTACAGACGCAGATGGGCTGCCTGGTTCGCCTTGGTATAAGCACTTGGTAAAGGACATATGTTCAAAATATATGATTGCTGTGTTTGTGATGTTTCTTAAATGCAAGGTTATTAAAACAGAGTTGCACATATGTTTGGCTCGCATGCAGGTATATGGGCCGTCTAAAATCAACAAGTATGGGACAACAGCGTTTCCTGGTATAAGTGACTTGCTTGCGCTTGTAGCAGGTGATGAGGCCAATCATAGTGGTGATGGGTGGGCTGGTGTACAGCACCAAATATGGAGGGTGTCAAGAGCAATCAGCCGTGTAGCTCTGGTCATTCATGGGGAGCTCAGTTGATTTGGTCATTTTCAAGCTGTTATGAGTTGAGTCTCTATTCAAAATGTTCCCAGGGGGGTAAACAAAGGCAATGGCACATGAGATGCCATAAGGCCAGTGGGATTGATACCATAAGGCCCATCATCATGTTAGCTTAGGAACTAACAAAATGAGAGTAAAACTACGTATCTCTGGTTTTCGATAAATCATCAGGTTAGATGGGGCACTGGGGCAAACAAGATCAGAGTAAAACTATGTCTCTAGTTTTCCTTATGTATGGTTTAGTACGTCATAAACAAGAAAGCTATTAAAATTGTAATCAGCATATTATAAGGTTACAATAATTAGAATCAAGCTAACGATCTTGTGTTGTCATTTTGTAATATCCCAGCATTATCATCATAAATATATTGCCTTGTTTTCTCCGACAACCAACAATCAGAATATTAATTTATGATGGAGAGAGATTTTTACATATGCAAAACAATTATTATGGTTGCAAGTGACTTGCGTAAATTATTTCTCACAAAAAGGATCCGCTACTACCTAACATTTTTACGCCGTAAGGCGTTTCCCTCTGAAATCAACTCCCCCAATTGCCACTGTGTCCTTGTTTGAGCCATCAGATTAGATGTTAGACGATTGAAACGTTCCAGACCGTTGGATGTAGTTTAGGTTAGTTTTTTATATTTTTTTGGCACAGCTTTTCTCGCTGCTTCAAATCGCCGCACAGTTTTTCTCGCTGCTTCAAATCTCCCTGAGCAGGCAGCGTCTCTGGGCATCCGACTCTAGGAGCTTGGAGCTTGATGAGCTTTTATCTCCAGTGAGGGTTTTGCAGGCAAAGTTTTCAATGGATCTTCAGGGCTTCAAATTTCCTCCATCGAAAGAGAAATCCTGCATCGATCAGAAGAAATTTCCCGCGTTTTATGAATGAAAATCCCCTTACAGACAGAGGACGGACTGGATTATGAACGAAGATGCCAGATTCAGATCCTCCAACTGTGGAGAGAATGACTTCATTTGTTTTGCATTCCACCCGCGAAGTTTGCTCTAATGCGGCCATTTTCCGCAGTGCTGTTTCGGTGGTCGGTAACTCTGTTTGGGTCCTGTTTGATGGTCTGGCGGTGGATCAGAAATGTTTACAGGTAAAAAGCTTTAGTTTTATCTTTCAGCTGGTTCTCCGCTCTTATTTCTTTGTTCTTCGTGACTGTAGGCGTTCAAGCCCTATCATAAACCCTAATCAGTTTTCCTGTATTTGAAATGCAACGCAGGACGTTGGGACCCCGAGCTGGCTCAACCTGCTTGGTAGGGCGACGTGTCTACAGTGGCAGAGTTTCCTTACGGGTAAGAACTTGCCATAGTTTGAGGGGAAATTTAAAGCGTGGCTCCAATGCGACCCAACGGTGGAGCTTTTGCCAGAGTTTCCTCATCTCCAACTGTGGAGAGAATGACTTCATTTGTTTTGCATTCCACCCGCGAAGGTTGCTCTGATGCGGCCATTTTCCGCAATGCTGTTTCAGTGGTCGGTAACTCTGTTTGGGTCCTGTTTGATGGTCTGGCGGTGGATCAGAAATGTTTACAGGTAAAAAGCTTTGGTTTTATCTTTCAGCTGGTTCTCTGCTCTTATTTACTTGTTCTGCTCTTATTTCCTTGTTCTTCGTGACTGTAGGCGTTCAATCCCTATCAGATACCCTAATCAGTTTTCTTGTATTTGAAATGCAACGCAGGACGTTGGGACCCGGAGCTGGCTCAACCTGCTTGGTAGGGCGACGTGTCTACAGTGGCGGAGTTTCCAGTTTTGGGTAAGAACTTGCCTTGGTTGGAGGGGAAACTTAAAGCGTGGTTATGGCTCTCTGCATCTATGGGATGCCTGTTTCGTAGCCAAAAAGCTCAATTTAGAAGAGGGTTAGAGCTTTTTAATGGGTTTTTTCCCAAATGTAAATAAATTTTGCTATGACGATGTGATTATCATTTCAGATATTACCTAGAGCTTATTCTGCTCTGAAATTATGTAGTTTCCTGTTATTCTCTTTTGTGACGATGAAGGTTTATAGAGCTGTGCCGTTAATTATTTTGCGGTTTGATATGGCTACCATGGCCAGCAGTCGACGGCACCATTTGCTTAAATTTGTTTTTGAATCTTTGCTAAATATGTATACCTAGTTCGGGGTTTGCGTCTTCGGTTATATCTTCATAAAATAATGTGATGTATACTCAATTCCTTGCTTACTCGTGTTTGCCCGTATGTTATATCGTTTACATATTTCAAGGAGTTGTCTACATTATAAAGAGTTATAAATCTTCGATTTGGATATGTGGCATCGGCCAACTTGATCTCCGTTTAATAATTGCAGCTTGTTTACCAGTTACATACGTTTAACATTACCTAATGTATGTTCTTTTCCTTTGTAATTGCGGGGTCTGCTACCCAGTGTCATTATAGCTTGGCCTCCTCAGTTTCCAAGTTTCTTCCGGGAGCTTATGATCCACTCCCAACCTCCAGGGTTCATCATTTTGTGTTGTTATTGCAGCCTATGGAAGATTGGGTCGAGCTGCAGAGGCAGAGAAGATGTTTGAAAAGATGGTTAACGCAGGTGTGGAGCTAGATGTTTTTGTTTATGGTGCCTTGATAAATGCATTTGTTGAAGCTGGATGTGTGGAAGAAGCTGTACGTTACTTTCAAATAATGCAAAATGCTGGTTTTGCAGGGAACTCTGTGGTGTATAGTTCTTTGATTAAGGTTTATAGTAAACGTGGTTTTTTTAAGGAAGCACAAGAAACGTACAAACGCATACAGAAATTGGGTGTTGAACCAGATGCCTTTTTATCAGGCTGTATGCTTGACCTTTATGCTCGCACTGATATAGTGACTGAAGCACAAGAAGTATTCAAAGTCTTGAAGGAAAAGCAGCACGCAAATGAATTTTCTTTTTCCATGATGTTGTCCTTATAAAAAAAGAATGGAAGGCTTAATGAAGCCACTGAAATTGCAAAGGAAATGTTAGAATCGGGATTTCTTACTAACGTTCTTTCTTTTAATAGCGTCATTAGCCTGTTCATTGCAGATGGAAGATTGAGAGAGGCTGCTGAAGTTTTTCATCAAATGTTAAAACTAAAGGCTTCACCCAATGAGAATACATACAAAACACTGGGCATTCTTCTAAAGGGAGGAGGCATTCCAAGGGATACAGTAGAGCAGCTCGATGTTGCACGTAAAAGTGGGCTTCCACATGGTATTCAGGCCTTGAGAATGACAATCTTTTCTGCAGTGGGGATGCATGCTGAAGCTTTGGAAGCTTGTGATGAACTGAGAGCTTCTGGGTTGGATTTTGATGTGTCTTCTTACAATGCTATTATATATGCACTTGGTAGTGCTGGGAGGATTAATGAAGCTTACAACATGTTCATGATCATGCAAGCCAAAGGTCTTGAACCAGATACAATTACTTATGCAAGTATGACAATTAGCTATGGGAAGCTAGGGTTGGTAGACGGTGTTAGGAGAATGTTTTACAAAATGAAACAGAAGGGTTTTCAGCCAAACGAATTCATGTTCAAAGGCAGTTATAGATGCCTATAAAAGTGCTGGGAAGTTTGCTTTAGCCAGATTTGTTACCCAGGAGTGGGAGTTCATGCATCAGTTGCAAGATCATGGTCACATTATATAAGATTATGCAGATCTGGTTTCAAGCTCGATTTCATGTGCACAACTTTTAAAAGGAAGCTGGCATACCCTGTATTCATGCTGTTGTGTCTTTTAACATTTTGTAAAATTGTAACAGGTTTTTTTTTTTTTTGGGAAATTTAAATCTATGCTCCTTGTATAGCTTCCACATGGTATTCAGGCCTTGAGAATGACAATATTTTCTGCAGTGGGGATGCATGCTGAAGCTTTGGAAGCTTGTGATGAACTGAGAGCTTCTGGGTTGGATTTTGATGTGTCTTTTTACAATGTTGTTATATCTGCACTTGGTAGTGCTGGGAGGATTAATGAAGCTTACAACATGTTCATGATCATGCAAGCCAAAGGTCTTGAAGCAGATACAATTACTTATGCAAGTATGACAATTAGCTATGGGAAGCTAGGGTTGGTAGACGGTGTTAGGAGAATGTTTTACAAAATGAAACATAAGGGTTTTCAGCCAAACGAATTCATGTTCAAGGCAGTTATAGATGCCTATAAAAGTGCTGGGAAGTTTGCTTTAGCCAGATTTGTTACCCAGGAGAGGGAGTTCATGCATCAGTTGCAAGATCATGGTCACATTATATAAGATTATGCAGATCTGGTTTCGAGCTCGATTTCATGTGCACAACTTTTAAAAGGAAGCTGGCATACCCTGTATTCATGCTGTTGTGTCTTTTAACATTTTGTAAAATTGTAACAGGTTATTCTTTTTTTTGGAAATTTAAATCTATGCTCCTTGTATAGCTTCCACATGGTATTCAGGCCTTGAGAATGACAATCTTTTCTGCAGTGGGGATGCATGCTGAAGGTTTGGAAGCTTGTGATGAACTGAGAGCTTCTGGGTTGGATTTTGATGTGTCTTCTTACAATGCTGTTATATATGCACTTGGTAGTGCTGGGAGGATTAATGAAGCTTACAACATGTTCATGATCATGCAAGCCAAAGGTCTTGAACCAGATACAATTACTTATGCAAGTATGACAATTAGCTATGGGAAGCTAGGGTTGGTAGACGGAGTTAGGAGAATGTTTTACAAAATGAAACACAAGGGTTTTCAGCGAAACGAATTCAGGTTCAAGGCAGTTATAGATGCCTATAAAAGTGCTGGGAAGTTTGCTTTAGCCAGATTTGTTACCCAGGAGAGGGAGTTCATGCATCAGTTGTAAGATCGTGGTCACATTATATAAGATTATGCAGATCTGGTTTCGAGCTCGATTTCATGTGCAAAGCTTTTAAAAGGAAGCTGGCATACCCTGTATTCATGCTGTTGTGTCTTTTAACATTTTGTAAAATTGTAACAGGTTATTTTTTTTTGGGAAATTTAAATCTATGCTCCTTGTATAGAGAAATTGTGGATAAAAGGGTACTAGTAGTTCTTTTAGTGTATAACAAAAATGAAAATAAAAAGACATTGGTCATTCCCTTCTCCAATATAAATTAAGACTTTGAAAACAGAGGAGGGCACCCCAAAATCCTGAAGCTTGACAGTGGTATCCGAGATTCTCAAAAAATTCTGTGAGATTTTCTCAAAATCATATTAGAATTTCAAATTTTTTTTCGAGCAAAATTGTGATCTGTTTAGACTACGCGATTTAGGAGATGCATTATCTATTGAAACTACAATTTTGCCCCGACGACCCAGTTCTCATCGGAATATGGTGAAAAAAATTAATGTGTTTAAATCGTTTTTTCGTTTCATAAATAAAATAGTGATTTCAAATTCTCATTAATTTTCTACACGATTTCAATTATAAACTGGCTAAACATCCTAACACTCAAATTAATCTCCTGAGTGGATCATTCAACACAGAGAAGCAATCTAACTTTCGCTTGTAACACAAGCGATACTTAAAGAAGTGGTGGATGTGAATGCTCAGAAAATGGGAAAACGACATATGAGATCACCAGCCGGTCATCCCTTTAAGTCAAGAACATATGCCTTTTCTATTACGTTACTAGACTGAACTTTTGTTCAAGGCTGTGTCTCACTGTTGCACCAATGGAAAGTAGAGCAGACTACTGGTCGGCCAGGGCCCAACATAGATCCATGCAAGCGAAAGGCAGAGACATGTGACTGTGATACTAGCCACAACCTCACATAAATAAATACATGCCCAGGCAAGCCTGACAGAGGGCAACTCCATTGAATTAATATATGAGTTAAGGGTATCATGGTTCAGAACAACATAATGTTCAAATGTGAAGCCAATGAAATTATATAAGATTACCCTGCTCCTTTCTTACTAATTTTCTCTTTATAAACTAGCCATTTGGAACTTTGATGTTACACATTCAAATTCTAGTATCATCCACCTAATTCTAGTATCATCCACCTGTTTAATTCTCATGTTGGGGCATCTGCAATATTTGACGACATAATGCCTTTAGAAGCACATAGTTTGTTTGACTACCTGTCCACTAGTTAGTTTGTCTATGCTCATTATGGTAAATTCGATCTTACACCTTGAACAGGCTTTACTTGTAGTTTACTAAATCCAATCGCTGGTTTTTTGGGTATCCGACACTTGATTAATTCTCACCTCGGGCAATCTTTGACAACATAATGGCCTTTAGAAGCTCATAGAATCCAATTTTTAACATATTTTCACTCTTTTTATCACTAGGAGTGCTTAATTCAAACAATGGTGAGACCATTTGGATGTTAGAAACCTAATGCTAATTTTCTATTTGTCCCCAACCTAATGAATATTAATATTGGTGATAGCATATCTTTAAAATGAACATATTGAGTTAATTTCCCTTATATAAAGGTCTTCCTTATTTATTCATAATCTTTGAATTTCAATTACATCATTGTTCTCATCCTTTGTCAAATGTTCATCAAGCAATGTCAGAAGACAGTATTGGCATCCATCAAGGACCTTAGGATAAACCTTATGAACTGAAAGCACTTGGTAATATGAATAGATGATCTAGCCATTTGTTGATGATAACAAATAACACCGGTAAAGAAACAAAATTGCATAAAAATTTGACTTCTTTCTTCTATGCTGTTGTTTCTTATGTCATTTGCATAAAAATTTGACTTCTTTCTTCTATGCTATTGTTTTTTATATCATTGCCTTACGGCGTTTCCTTTTCAACATGTGGTGCAAATGCTAGTTATACCCCATGCAACACTGCATTCTTCAGTGGTTTCAGTTCCTTGATTTGCCTGACACTCTATACCTATATGTACAAAAACAAAAATAATAATATTATTTTCAAATTTCATATAATTTAGTCAAACTGATTCAAAAATCTCCCAAAAACAATCCATCTTCTCAATTTTCTACCATTAAATTATATAAATAAATAGCACATACAGAGATCCATAATGTGGTTTCTGCAAATTGCACAATTATCGACCTGGATGTCTGCATGCAGAAATGATTAGATTAAAATTGTGTTAGAATAAAATAGTAAATCATTCAAGTTAAATTGGATATTTTTAGTGAGAAGGATTCTTGTCTGAGATTGAAATTGAGATTGAACAGTTCAATTTTACGTTGAAACGAACGATCAAAATACGCCCTACACACTTTCGGGTGGTTTAAACAATTTCAGATCATGTGTCAATGAAACTCAACACGATATCACATATATATCAGATCGCAATGTATTTATACGTGCCCTTTGGTGCTTCAAGTTTTTATTACGAATGAGCCGACCATAAAAGAAAATATGACTTTCTTTCCATTAAATCAGGACTTTCTAAAAAATTGATTTTATTGAGTAATAAATGTTGATTTCTTTATTGACATAAATTTAGGTAACAATATTTTTAACGGGTATTTATTAATTTTTACAATAAACTATATTTTGTTTATTTATTAAAAACTTGCAATATGAATAACTCTCTCTATATTTATTGTAATTTATCTACCAAATTATTGATTTATTAACTATATGTATTACTATATTTTGTCTTTTAATTATTTTCAATAATTAGTTTGAATAAAATTAAACCTAACCATTTTAGTAAATATTATTATTTAAAATATATTAGTTTCATATTTTTTAAATTTAAAAAATAATAAAAATTTATTAAATCACATTACAAAATTATTTATTCGTTGATGTATATTTATGGTTAGTATCTTTAATCATCAACCATTAATTAATTATTGAACCGACCATGTAATTTTCAATGCAAGGTGGTATTGAGTAGTAGCTACATGTCCCACAACCCTAGAAATGATATAGGGAAGAAGGCATGCATAAGTCATGATGAAAGTTATGATTCATCCCAAGTAGCCTTGGCCATGGTTGGGGGAGGAAACTCAATCGTCAAACCATAAAGATAGCTTCTAAAGGTAAAGGGATGGGAATGGGGTTTTGAACCACCAATTGGACCTTTTTGTGGGATGCTTTTCCTTTAAGAGAAAGTATGGAGTCCTCTAGAAGTTTTTTAGCAATAGATTTGGGTCATAGTGCCATGAAAATTGTTTTGGGGTTGGGGGGATGGATGGAGGTGTGGAACCTAGCCCTAAGCCCTAAAGAAATTCTTTAGGAACCTATGGATAATAATGTTAGCTCAAGCATGGGTTTTCTATCCCAGGACATGGCTATGATGGAAGCATGGACTTTCAACCACAAAAAAAGCTTTTATCCATCTAGGCCAAGAAGAATGCCTTGAAAAACCACACATGGGCTCTTAGAGATGTGTTTGGCTTGTGATTATAGATCCCATGCCACTAAGTGGTTTTCACTAGTACTTATGTCTCATAGGACCCTAGAAATGATTTATGGAATAATTTAATGCAGTAGGTCCCAAAAAAACAATTGAGGTGTCCAAGGTGGCCTTGACCATGATTAGGCGAAGAATCTCAAGCCTTAGACCCAAAATATAGAGATGGGGTTTGAGGGATGATAAAGGGAGAGAGAGAGTTGGAGGGGAGAGATAAAGAGAGACAGATCAAGAAGAAATACATAGGGATATAGAGATAGATATGGTTTGAGGAGAGAGAGGGAAGAAGAAAGACATAAAGAGAGATGAAGGGAGATGTATAGAGAGAAATAGTGATGGGGGAGAGAGGGAGAGAGACAATGAGGGAGGGAGGCAGGCAAAGGGAGAGAGAAAGAACGCGAGAAAAATGGAGATAGAGAGATGGAGTGAATGGAGATTTCATTATTTTTGTGACAAAGATGTCCCATGTTTTGTCTCCTTCCCTGCAAAGGTTATCGAAATGACCTATACTGGTCATTTTTAATTCCTATAAATAAATTTAATTGGAAAAAATAACATTGGTTTGATTTAAATTTCATAATAAAAAAATCCTCTAATTCATTTTGGTGTAGAATGGGAATATCTATTCACTTTCTGTTGAAACTGTAGCAAGAAAATCTTAGTTTGACTTTGCCTTGGTCAAACTAGAGAAAATTCGAATTTCTATTTCCACATAAATCTTGGAGGTAGTTAACTAAGATGACATGGCACTTGTCACTCAGTTAAGTAATTTAATTCCAGTCGAGGAAGATTGAATTCAGTTCAATATGTTTGATTGCTAATTTGCAACAATCTATTTTAGTTAATTTGAGTTATTATCAATTTAACTTGTTCTAACTATCATAACAACTAGTGGAGGTCAAGTTATGGAAGCGGAACTTCAACCACACTTAGTGATCAACCAGTTATCTAATCAATCAACCAAAAATAATTGTTGCATGTAGAGAATTTGAGTTACCTAGTTGAGATGGAGATTCCAAGGCAGTGTACTATGAGTTGTAGCATATTCCCATGTGTACAGGTGATGCATGCAGTCACATGAAGGACGCTAGGGAATTGCACAATTCAATAGTGGAGATTCCTAAATAATATGGGCCAATTTGCTAGGGAAACATCGCAAGG
Source organism: Pinus tabuliformis (assembly GCA_031772625.1). Taxonomy (NCBI): domain Eukaryota; kingdom Viridiplantae; phylum Streptophyta; class Pinopsida; order Pinales; family Pinaceae; genus Pinus; species Pinus tabuliformis. The sequence goes on along the minus strand of CM062808.1, from coordinate 856,558,137 downwards.
AAATAAGAGCTTGGGGGGCTTAAAATTGGCTAAATGTTGGTTAGGGTCAGTCAGTCAGGCAAAGGGATAGACTATACACGTGCAGGGTGTGCTCAAGATTGATTAAGCATACATATTTCATCTCTATTATGTGATTAATGAAATATAGATAGTAAGCAATTTTGAGTAGTTGCTTTCCCCTAGATAAATATGTGTGCATGTGTGTGATGTTTCCTTTTGCATGTCTATGATTTGTGTTCTATATGGTGAATTAACTTCCGCCAATAGGTAGAGTAGCTTCAAGTCTTGTGATTTAGTAAATTCATGAGAAGTATTGAATCTACACATTAATTTCTACATGGTATTAGAGCTGGAATCACTCTGGTGAAAATATTTTGAATTTGTCATTGCAGGAGATTTAAATTTGAAGATCAATGTTGTAGGTTTACTCCAGGACTGACAATATGGTTTTCAATGGACTAAGTCTCGAGTATGCCCTTGAGGGAAGCTCAGATTATGTTTCTTGGAAGTACCACATGGAGGTAGTACTGGAGGATAATCGGTTGAAGGAATTCATTGATAATGATATTCTGAAACCAGCAGCATCTGATGCTAAGGATCTAGTATAATGGAAGAAGTGTGTAGCCAAGGTGATGAGAATCATATTGGAGGGAGTATGATACCATATTTTCTCAAATCTCCATGTGAGATAGACTCTGCATGCAATGTGGAAAGCAATGATAGATTTGTTCTAGAATAGTAGTGACCATAAGAATTTGGCACTCAAGGACAAACTTTGAAATATCAAGAAAAAGAGGAATGAGACCATTCCACCATACCTGAGAGGCTTCACACAATGTCATGAAGATCTTGGTAAAGCTTCTGTTACTATAGAAGTGGATGATTTGGTGGGCCTATCCCTTCTAAGCCTTCCCAAGAGTTGGCACAACTACCAAGATCCTGTGAATGGGATGAAGAAACTATCAAATTGGTAATTCTTATGGTCTGATTTGCTATAGGAGGAAATAAGGTGCTTTACTAGAGACAGGACTTCATCCAATGCCAAGGATGAGGATAATTGTGCCTTGGATGGAAATGAAAATAAAGGGGAAGGGAAGAAATCCCAATCAAAAGCAGAATCTAGCCAAGGGGGGAAGAAGAAAGACTTGTCCAGAATCAAGTGTCTTCACTTTCATGAATTTGGGCACTATTCCACGAAGTTTCCACATAAGAAGATACATAAGAAGACCTCAAGAGGAGCAATAGGTGAAGCTTTAGCTACACAATTTGAGCTTGATTTTACTCTAATTGCATGCATGGCCATCACAATGATGGAAAGTGTATGGTATGTTGAAAGTGGTGCCTCATTCCATATGACGGGGAACAAATATTTTTTCAATGATTTGGAGGAGAAGGATCTCCAAATGCACATCAAGATGGGATATCATGGAAGGTACATCGTGACTGGGATTGGTGCAGTCACCTTTTATAGGGAGTGAGGCTATGCTCTCAGTCTCAACGATGTGATGTTTTTTTGGGTCTAGAGAAGAATCTTATATTTGTTGCAGTTTTCAAAGACTGTGGATACAATATGATCTTCAACAAAGGAATGGAATTCCTGAGACACATAGCCACATGATAGGTGAAGAATATTGAGGTTCGTGTGAAGAACCTCTACAAGCTGGATATGGAGGATTGTGCTTCATTGAGCACAAAGGCAGAGATGGTGCAGAGTCACGATGTGAGTGAATTTTGGCATAAAATAGTTGGTCATTTTGATCATGGCACTTTAAATATCATGCAACAGATTACCACAGGGCTCCCCAAAGGAGCACAAGAGCAACAAGATACATGCAAAGGGTGTACCTTAGCGAAGTACACAAAAGCCACTTTCCATGATTGTGACATCACAGAACATGTAGTCCTTGAAAGGATCCACTTTGATGTCTATGGACCTTTCTCGAAAACCTCCACTGCTATACACAAATTTTGTCATATTTATTGATGACTTCTCAGGAAAGTGTTGGGTCTTCTTCATGTAGAAGAAAGATGAGACTTTCTCTAATTTATTAGAGTTCAAGGCACTTGTGGAGAAAGAAACGGGCAAGAAGGTGAAGGATATTAGAAGTGATAATGGAGGTGAGTACATGTCGAATGAGTTTAAAAAAATTTGTGCCAAAGAAGGAATTTGGTGAGTGTTGAAAACACCCCACAACCCACAATAGGATGGGGTTGCTGAGATGAAGAACCATAGCATTATGGGAGTAGCACATGTGTTGTTGCATGACCAAATCCTACCTCTACAATTGTGGGTTGAAGCATGCAACACAATGGTGTATTTACAGAACAAGGATCCTCATTGGATTATTGGCATGATCACACCAGAGTAGAATTTCTCGAGGAGGAAGCTTGATGTGTCACAGTTCAATATCTTTGGAGCCTCTGCTTGTTTCCATGTCTCCAAAGAGTAAAGGAAGAAGTTAGAGCATACAAAAGAGTTGGGGGTACTTGTGGGTTACACAAAAAGTCCCCAAAACTACCATTTGTATTTTCCATCCCTTAGAGTGACATATGTTTGAAGGGATGTCAAATTTGATTTAGTGTTTCTCAATTCTTTTATTGGCTTAGAAAAGAATTGAGAATAGAGTTGAGAATAGAGTTCGTTGTATATTTATTTCTTTTTGTGATAGATGTTGTATATGAGTATCTTTAACAACACACATATCATTTTATAAATATTTATATTTATTTTCCCTGTTTCGTTGTTTCAACACACATAGCTTATTATAGATATTTATATTTTATTTTTCTTTATCTTTGTTTCTTAGTTTTTGAGAAAATCACATTCTATTTTTAAGAAATCACTTTTATTTTATTTACTTCATCCTACATTTTTTTTCTTTTTATTATGATTTCCTATTCAATCCTTAGACTATTTTGAAGTAATATTAATTTTTTTTAGCAATAATCTTTACCATTATTGGTAAGTTCTTTTTATTCCCTACTATATCATGGGATAGTAGTATAATGAATAGTGGTATAATGAGAATGAGCTTTTATAACAAATATTTTAGATGCACTTTTGCATTTAATAAAGTTATGTACATAGATTTTTTTTATTTTTTTTTTATTTTTTTTTGCATCTAATCATTTTTGGAAACATGCACTCAATCCTATTGTTGTATACCAATGCTCCACCAAGCCCCACACACATACTTTTCAGGATGGACTTGCATTTTTTAGCACTTTCAAGAATGGACGCACACTTCTATGAGTAAATTATTTTTTCCAATGTACAATATCGGGATATCAATCTCATTAGAGGATTTAAGAGTTACCTCTCATCATTAATGTCTTTAACAAGGTTACACAATAGCAGAAGGAAACATTGGAATTAGGGCATACAGGTTGCTTGTAAGTAAAATTCTGGAGCTAGTTTATGATTCAATTTTTTTCCTTGAGTGTTGATTGCTTCTAAGTTTGTAGTATCAAAATTACCCAGTAATCCTCCTCTAATTGTCTTTCACTTCCATGTTCATTACCCAATCACCCTCCTCTAACTGTCTTTCAGTTCCATGTTCATCAACTTGTTTCTTCATTAGATTTTGCACAATTTGAAGATATTCCATAGGAACTATCAAATTTCTTTTACTCTTTGTTGACACCTAATCATAGGGATTGGGTGAACAACTATAAATAAATAACAGAGAAAATGGAGAGTCATCAGGAGATGAACTGAACAATCACTCCCTCTTGTATATGATAATGAACAACCTGAATGAATAATACAATTACATTTCAGGATTTACCTCCTGGCCTAACATGGAATCAGAGCCAACTCTATTTTTAGCATTCGCTCCCCTGTGACTCCTATTCCACCTATTCTACCTATGTTCCGCTCATATTGTAGAACTGACACCTTTGAGTGTATTGTGGTGCCTATTCCAGCATCTACTATTGACACCCCCAATTCGGATATTAGCACTCCCAAATCAAAACTCCGCTAAGTCCAAAACTTGCAGAAGAAAAATCGAAGGCTAATGAGGGAACGCCACTACGGGAAAAGACTCAACTACTGTGGTGCCATTGTGGCTCTGAGCCATATTGTTTTCAATGTTGTTTTCATAACACCTCCCTCACACTAGTATCATTCATAACACCTCCCCCACACTATTTAATACACCTTTTCTTATTGTTATGAAAGTATATGCTCCCATACAATCACTCCCACACTGTCGAGCACCTCCCATACTCCATACGACTTGCATGTTGTCATATTACAAAGGCCTGCCACTAACTATTATATACGCTATGTGGCCATACCACTCCCGGGTTACCCACAATAGAATTTTAACTATGAAATATAAGATATCCGTAGACTTCCACTCTGCTCACTCCATACGTTGCATTAAAATCCTACCACGTTGCACTGCTCCTTAGACCATGCGTCCCCTCCTCCCATGTTGTGCTATTCTCTGGACTATACAGCCCCTCCTCCCACACTACACTACTCCCACATCTTCGCTCCTCCACATATATCTGCTATAGGGTATCCTCTCCCTCTTAACTTGCAGGACAAGTCCCATCACTCGCAGTGCCTCCATATAACTCCATTACATGGTAAATAAATCTGATTTATTTATAATATCTCCCGTACATACTCCCTCTCCCAAATATACCATCCCCCAGTAATACCTCCACCCTATACATATCATATTATGATTGTTTTACCACCAGAAGTACAAATTGCATACATTGACAACAGAAGTAGTTTTACAATACACAGATTTTTAAAATGCATTCATTAATATCTATTGTGGAAGTGGTTCTCACCAGCAAGGAGAACTATCCAGAATGGTCATGGAAAATCAAACACACTCTCATTTTTAATGAGCTGTGGAAAGGAGTGTGTGTTGGAAATGGGGACAAAGAGCGAGAACAACCTACCTCAGATAAGGAATTAGCCATTTGGGAAAATAAGAACAACAAGGCTTATGCATTGATTGCAACATCAGTAAATGAAGAGGTGAGTCACCATATTTTTCCATTTTCAAATGCTTTTTAAGCCTTACAAAAACTGAAGGAACCCTATGACTCACACTCTGCACTTGAAGTTGTTCAACTCATGATTAAACTATTCACCCTCGAATTACAAAATGATGATCCTCTTGCTCTTGCATTAGAAGCTAAATCTATTATGCATGACATCAAAGTCACTAATGTTGAATTGGATATTCCTTTGATAGCTTTCCTCAAGGCACTTTATCCCACTTACTCAAATTATCTCGAGTCATTGCAAGCAAATGGAAACCTCAAAGGTATTACCTTTGACTCCCTTGTGAAAAAAATTGTTGAAAGAGAGAAGGCTTTTTGGAAGAAGACAACCCCTCAGTATTCTGAAAAGGTTGTGTGCCTTGCTCATAGAGAAAAGAATCTTCCTCAAGATTCTTCTAGAGGAAGAGGTGGTCGAAGAGGAAGAGGAAGAAATTTTAGAGGCAAGGGGGGCAGACACTCTCAAGGAGAAAAGTCAGATTTGCAGTGCATACACTGTAAAAGAGATGGATCACATGATGCATCCACATGCAAGTTGCCTTGGGACAGAATTGAGTAGGAAAGAAACCAAACCAAAGGTAAAACTAATGACAAAGAGAAAGGTAAATCACCTAAATCCGCTCACTATGTTGGGGCACACTATAATATTGGAGTAAATGAAAGCTTATTTAATGCTTCACTTAATTCAATCTTGGAAAAGCGATTGGTTTCTTGATTCAGGAGAAAATTGCCATGTGAATTTTAGAAGAGATTCTTTTGAAGAATTTACTAACAATGTTGATGGAGTAGTGTACTTTGCAGACAAATCAAAACTCAAGCCATCAGGGCCTAGCACAATCAGGCTTAAATTGCCTGGTCTTCCTGACTTTCTTCTGCATCATGTTCTATATCTCCCATAGCTGAGGAGAAACTTGTTGTCCTTGGTCCACATCGAAAAGCAAGGACAATCCATTCATATTTTTGATGGAAAGCTTGAGGTGAGAAAAGCATTAGACCACTCACTTGTCATGACGAGGATTGAAGAAGAAAGGCTTCTCAAGCTACAGGCTACCTTTGTTTGTGCACAAAATCTCTCATACAATTCTCATTATCAAGAAGGTAAATTTCCATCAAGTTTATTATGGTATGCTAGCTTTGGACACTTGAACTATGATAGCCTTGCTTGTTGAAGAAATGTGGTGTTACTAGTTTTCCTACAACTCCTAGGAAACTTAAACAATGTGATGCTTGCATTCTAGGAAAGCATAGCAAACAATCTTTTCATGATTCAAATTCCAGATCACATAGAAAACTTGAACTCATTTATTTAGAGTTATTTGGTCCAATGCTTGTTTCTTCTGCAAATGGAAATGAATATATGATGACATTTATTGATGACTACACTAGAATGTGTTGGGTTTATTTATTGAAGAACAAATCTGATGCTTTTCAAACATTCAAGAACTTTCATAGTGTTGAGATTTTATGTTAATTAAATTTGGAAAAAATCTCATGAATGTGAAAACAATAGAATTTGTTGCTAAATTAGCTCCATTTATTCCCGAGGAGGAGTTATTGCATCCTATATTTGTTGTGAGAGAATTTATGATTATTTTTTCTTCTCCCAGCTATAAAATGTAAGCCCGTAGAGAATGTGTGAGCTGAGAGGGTGTGAGGAATTATGTTGTTGTAATCTCCTGTTGAATAATAAGATTGTCGATGTCTCTGTTTTGGTGGATGTAGCCCAGATTGGTTAGGTGAACCACGTTAAAATCTGTGTTTTTTCATGGTTGAATGCTGTGTGTCTTATTTGTGTTTTAGATTCTGCTGTGTTAACTCTAACACTTGGTATCAGAGCAGGTTGTTGAGCGGGTACGTGTGACAGAGACCAAGATATTCCAAGTCTGATGCGTGGATCTAGATGTACCATCGAATGAGACGGTGCTGTGCAGAGCCGATGTGGATGCGTTGAAATGCCGAAGAAAACTATTTTACAGTTGCAAAATTGAGTGGTTGTATACGTTGTGTCAATTCAGACATAAACGGTACCATATCGAATTTTTAAAATCGATTTTAATATCATTGTAATTGCAGAATGTGGCTCGGACCTGGAAATGATGCAAGAGTTTAATCCATTTGATGGATCCTATCCTAACTCAGACGAAACATTTGATTTCCAGAAGTGATAAATAATGCAGAGGTTAAATTATATAATTTCCGGAATGATGTTTTTCAGAAGTGGAAGATTCGACGGATGAAGACAGATCAATTTACATAAATTGATGCTAATTTATCTTAAAGTTCCTACACAAGGAGTCAAAGGCGCAGAGAAAGCGTTGTCAATTCGATGATGGATGGATGGTAAGTCAGTGGGATGTTGAGATTCAAATTCGTTATAAACTTTATGCAATGACTCAGTTTATGTTGACTTGGTAGCTCTTGGATAATCTTTGCACAAATTACTTGATCTATTTGAAAATGCTTTCACACTAATCTTTTAAAGAAAACAAACAGTTTATACTTTTAATATCACAACATATAGCCCATTAATTAGTAGTAGGCAATGATTCTGCATTAAAGTCGATTTGAAGGTTTTTTGATAAAAGTTATCTATATCAGATTTTGTTTTTAAATGGTAATATGCCATGATATTTGAAGGCAAAGGAATTTTATTTATGGAAGGAAATTTTTTTTTAAATAAAAATTTCATTTATTAAAAGTTTCGATTGGAGATTTTGTGTAACAAAACATGGACAAAACTCAAAGTGCTCGATTTGAGATCGAGAAGTTCAATGATAAAAACAACTTCAAGATCTGGAAAGTGAAGATGTATGATCTACTCGTGCAACAAGGTGTGGCAAAGGCCTTGTTTGGAAAAGCTAAACAACCTTACACCATGACAGATAATGAATGGAGTGACTTGGATGAAAGAGCACTGAGTGACATTCGATTGTGTTTGGCGGACGATGTTTTGTTTAACATCGTGTCAGAGAAAACTACTGTTGGTTTGTGGACAAAGCTTGAAAAGTTGTACATGACGAAATCCTTAACCAATAGGATTCTTCTGAAGCGACAGTTGTAGAGTTTGCGCATGAAGGAAGGTACATCTATTATTGATCATTTGAATACCTTTAATACTCTCCGGTGCAGTTAGAAAGTATAGAAGTAAAATTTGAATCAGAAGATAAAGCTATAACTTTATTATGCTCGTTGCTCGAGTCATGGGATCATTTTGTTACTTGTATAAGTCTTAGTTCATCAGAAACCCTTGAATTTGATGATGTTGTTGGAGCTTTGTTGTCCGAAGAAACAAGGAAGAGGTCAAATTCAGAAACTTCTACATCAGAAGCAATGATGGTCAGAGGTTGTTCTAAAGAAAGATTCTCCAGTAAGCACAACAACGCGCTTTCAAAATCGAAAGGGAAGAAGAGTAAAGTAAAAAACTAGTTTTGTGGCAAATCGGGACATTTGAAGAAGGACTGTTGGAAGAGACAGCAAACATCGAAAGAAGACTCTTCGACAAAGAAGAAAGAAGCAAGCACGACAGATACAGGTTCGGTATCCATTTCAGGTATGAGTGATGAAGTGTTATCAGTTAATTTGTCTAATCATGATCAACATTGGTTGTTAAATTCGGGTGCATCAAATCACATGTGCATTCATAGAGAATGGTTTAAAACTTATAAATCAATCAATCATGGAGTAGTTTACATGGGAAATGATGTCACATGTAACATTGTGGGAATTGGAAGAATCCAGTTTAAAATGTTTGATGGGACAAATAAAATTGTAACTGATGTAAGACATGTACCTAAACTAAGAAAAAGCCTCATTTCACTAGGAGTACTAGACACTAATGGATATAAAACTTTTATTCAAGGTGGAGTAATGAAAGTTTATAAAGGAATTTTACTAGTAATGAAGCAAAGAAGGTTGGAAATCTTTTTCAGTTAGAAGGAAGAATAGAGTCAGATCATGTTTCTACAGTATCTGAAAACAACAGTAATTCTATTTGTTTATGGCATCAAAGGTTGGGCCATATGATTGAAAGAGGTTTAAAGATTTTATCTGATCGTAAGTTACTTCCTAATTTCAAGTCTGTTAAGTTAGATTTCTGCAAACATTGCCTATTTTGGAAACAGAGCAAGCAGAAGTTTAAAACTAGAAAACATACTAATAAGGGAATCCTTGATTATATCCATTCTGATGTTTGGGGTCCATCTCCTACAACCTCATATGGAGGATCGTCATATTTTGTATCTTTTATTGATGATTTCTCTATAAAAGTGTGGGTCTACATGTTAAAGAAGAAGGCTGATGTATTCACAGTTTTCAAACAGTTTAGAGCATTTGTTGAAAAAATCACTGGAAGAACCATTAAATGTTTAAGAACTTACAATGGTGGTGAGTTTACTTCAAAGGAATTTGATAATTATTGCAAGGACGCTGGGATCGAAAGACATAAAACCACTGTATATACTCCTCAGCAAAATTGAGTTGTTGAATGCATGAACAAGACTCTTTTAGAGAGAGCAAGAAGTATGTTGGGTAACGCCAATTTGCAGAAGGAATTGTGGACAGAAGCAGTTTCTAAAGCTTGCTATTTGATAAATCGATCACCATCAACTGCAATTGGATGCAAAATTCCTCAAGAGGTATGGAAAGGTCATCCTTGTGATTATTCTAAACTTAAAGTTTTTGGTTGTGATGCATATGCTCTAGTTCTGAAACATCAACGTTCTAAATTAGATCCTAAATCAAAAAGATATATCTTTTTTGGATATGGTGATGGGACTAAGGGGTACCGGTTGTGGGATCCTACTACTCACAAGATCATCATTAACAAAGATATTAAATTTAATGAATCTTCACTTGAAAATCCAGATGTAGATGATAAATTGAAACAGGATAATGTATCTAAGCTTCAACACATTCACTTTGAAACCAGTTCAAATACTGATGATAGTCAAGATGAACAAGTTTCAGATGAAGATTATGAACAAGTTTCAGATGCAGATCATGGACGTGTTTCAGATGCAGATAATGAAGAAGTTCCTACAAGTAATAATCAACAAATTGTGGAAGTACCAGAAACATCTTTAAGGAGGTCCACAAGAATAAAATGTCTTCCTAAAAGGTATGATGATTATGTTACTTCAATTGCTTTAACTGCTAATGATGATGAACCTTTATGCTATCAGGAAGCTGTAGAAGGTTCTAAAACTGAAGAGTGGAAAGAAGCTATGAAGGACGAGATGATGGCATTAGTCAAGAATGGAACATGGGATTTGGTAGAACTTCCTAAAGATAGAAAAATTGTGGGATGTAAATGGGTTTACAAATTGAAAAGGGGTGTTGATGATACAGAGGACAGGTAAAAAGCAAGGCTGGTCGCAAAAGGTTTCTCTCAGAAAGTAGGCATTTATTTTCATGAGATATTTTCACCAATTGTAAAAATTGTTTCAATTCGAATTGTATTAGCACTAGTTGCTTTACTTGATTTAGAATTAAAACAACTAGATGTTAAAACTACATTTTTACATGGAGATTTAGATGAGGAGATTTACATGGAACAATCATAAGGGTTTTTTCAAAATCGCAACAATAAATTTGTCTGTCGGCTCAAGAAATCATTGTATGGTGTGAAGCAGTCGCCTCGATAATGGTACAAGATATTTGATTCTCTCATGATGAGTCAAAATTATATAAGAAGTGAATATGATCATTGTGTTTACTTTAAGAAATCAAGTAATGGCATTTTCATTATCTTAGTGTTGTATGTTGACAATATGCTTTTAGCAAGCAAAATCATAATAGAGATCAACAGGTTAAAGGCTCAGATGGCTAGGACGTTTGATATGAAAGACCTAGGAGCAGCAAGACAAATTTTGGTCATGGAGATATTCAGAGACAGGAGCAATGCTAAGCTGTGGATATCACAACAGAAGTATATTGAGAAAATACTCTTGAGGTTTGGTATGAACAATGTGAATCCTGTTTCAGTCCCTTTAGCTTCCCATTTTAATCTTTCTTCTAGTTTATGTCCTAATACAAATGAAGAAAAAGAATATATGTCTCGAATTCCATATGCCAATGTAGTAGGTTGTTTGATGTATGCGATGGTTTGTACTCGACCAGATATTTCACATGCAGTTGGGGTTGTCAGCAGGTATATGGCAAATCTAGGAAAAGAACACTGGTCAACAATGAAATGGGTGCTTCGGTATTTGAGAGGTACAAGTGATTATTGTATCACTTATAACAGGAGTAGTGAATTTTTTTGCGGATATGTTGATTCCGATTTTGCAGGTGATTTGGATAAGAGAAGGTCAACTTCAGGGTATGTCTTTACTCTAGCAGGTGGAGCTATTAGCTGGATGTCAAAGCTACAGAACATTTTTGCTTTATCCACTACTGAAGTAGAATACATAGCTACTTCACATGCTTGCAAAGAAGTGATTTGGTTGAAAGGTTTGTTTGGTGAGTTTGGTAGGTTACAGGACAACATCAAGTTATTTTGTGATAGTCAAAGTGCAATTCATTTGGCTAAGAATTCGGCCTATCATAGTAAATCAAAGCATATACCTATCAAGCACCATTTTGTAAGACAGGTTATCACTGAAAGGGGAGTCTCTCTTGAAAAAGTGCATACAAAGGAAAACTGTGCAGACATGTTCACGAAACCAGTTTTTCTAAAGAAACTACGTTGGTGTCTGGCTTCTCTTCGCTTGCAGAAAACATAAAATAATAAAGGAACAGGGTATCAGTCTAATTGTTGTCAAGGTGGAGATTGTTGAAATTTTCTGTTAATTAAATTTGGAAAAAATCTCATGAATGTGACAACAATAGGATTTGTTGCTAAATTAGCTCCATTTATTCCTGAGGAGGAGTTATTGCATCCTATATTTGTTGTGAGAGAATTTATGATTCAGTTTTCTTCTCCCAGCTATAAAATGTAAGCTCGTAGAGAATATGTGAGCTGAGAGGGTGTGAAGAATTATGTTGTTGTAATCTCCTGTTGGATAATAAGATTGTCGATGCCTCTGTTTTGGTGGATGTAGCCCAGATTGGTTGGGTGAACAATGTTAAAATCTGTGTTTCTTCATGGTTGAATGATGTGTGTCTTATTTGTGTTTTAAATTCTTCTATGTTAACTCTAACACATAGATGCATTGAAAATGATGCACAATCTCATATTGGCTCTATTCGCACTAATAATGGAAAAGAATACACTTCAAATGAATTTGAAAACTGTCTTCACCAACATGGGATCAAACATCAAGAAACCATTCCTTATAATCCCCAACAGAATGGAGTATCTAAAAGAATGAATAGGACAATCTTAAATATGGTGTGCTCCATGACGTTTTTCAAAAATGTAAAATTGATGTTTTGGGTTGATGTAGTTCTATGTGCTATATATGTAAAGAATAGATGCCCATATAATGATATTAGAGACAAGACTCCTTATGAAATGTGGTATGGGCACATTTCTTCAGTAAAGCATCTCAGGGTCTTTGGTTCCACATGTTATGCCTTGATACCAAAGGTACATAGAAACAAACTTGGTGCAAGAAGTCGGGAGTGTATTCCTGGGGTATTCAAACACCTCCAAAGCATACCGTCTCTATGATGAAGTCAATAAAATGTTTTTTGTATCTAGAGATGTAATCTTTCTTGAATCTTCCAAAACTGACAATGTTTTTGAGTAGCAGTTTGATCGCTTGGATAGATTTTCAAATGAAAAAACATTTGAAGAATTTGATAATCAAATTCCATATCTTGAAGGGGGGATTCCTATACTAGATCAACACATGGAATCTTCTTCTGAAGCACTCTCTCCCCCACATGAAACTTCAACAATGAATGATACTTTGAGTGATGTGATTGATAGAATTGGGAGACTCAATCTTGGTTCAGTCCCAACTCAATCGATGGAGAAGCTTGGACCATCTGGGAAAGGTCCCCCAAAGTGGCCGACAAAGACACTTGAAAGTGTTGATTCTTATGAGGTTGGAAAGACAGGAACTAGAAATTCAAACTGGCAAAATGGAGTGATGTAGATGACTTTGGTTCACCTGTTGATGTGGATGTTTCTTATGATTGTGAATTGAATTTGTCTAGAGATTTTGAGCCAACTTCCTTCGAAGAAGTTGCTTCTCATGACGAATGGAAAGAAGTAATGCAAAAGGAGTATGATGCCTTAATAAATAATGTCACTTGGAAGCTGGTTGATCCTCCATTGGGAACCAAGCCACTTGGCTGCAAGTGGGTCTACAAGAACAAGTATAAAGTTGATGGCTCACTTGACAAGCACAAAGCCTGGCTTGTGGCAAAAGCTTTTGCACAGAAGGAGTGGGTCGATTATGAGGATACTTTTTCCCCCACGGCAAAATGGGCTACCATCCGGACACTCTTTGCCTTAGTAGCTCAGAATGGTTGGAAAGTCCATTAAATGGATGTAAAAACTGCTTTCTTAAATGGAGATCTAAAAGAGAATGTCTTTATGTCCCAGCTTGAAGGATTTGTGATGAAAGAACATTAACATAAAGTATGAAAAATTTTGAAATCCTTGTATGGCCTCAAACAAGCACCACGAGCCTGGTATGAAAAACTAAGTGAGCATCTTTTGAATCTCAATTTCAAACATTATGATCTTGATGATGCAACTCTGTTTGTCAAGAAGGTTGGAAAAATATTTGTATATCTTGTGGTATATGTAGATGATATTTTGATGATAGGGGACAATGAGAGCTACATTGCATCCATAAAGAAAGAATTTTTGAAAGATTTTGAACTGACTAATTTGGGCTACATTCATTACTATCTTGGTATTGAAGTAACTCAACATCTGAAGTCCATATTCCTTTCTCAAAATAAGTACATTGGAGATCTGTTGAATAGGTTTTGCATGACTGAATGCAATCCTCTAACTACTCCAATGGAATAAAACTTAAAGCTCACATCCATTGAAGGAAAATAATTTGAGGATGCAACAAAGTATAGACAACTTGTAGGAAGTCTCAACTACCTAACTACTACCAAACCTGACATTTCGTTTACTGTTCGAATCCTCTCCAAATTTATTCAAAAGCCTTGTGAGGGAGATTGGTCTGCTGCAAAAAGAGTTCTAAAGTACTTGAAGGGAACTCAAGACTTTGGAATCAAGTATACACAGGTGGACGAATTGAGCTTGATTGGATACTCTGATTCAAACTTCGATGGAGATAAATAAACTGGGGTATCTACTTCAGTTTATTCTATGAGTCTTGGATTAGGAGCTGTCTCTTGGAGATCACACAAATAATCAATTCCAGCAGATTCCAAAATAGAGGCAGAATATGTGGTAGTAGTTGAGGCAACAAAAGGAATTGTGCGGCTGAGGGAATTCTTGAAGATTTGTAGGTAAAACAAGTACAATCATCTCCACTCATGATTGAAAATACCTTGGCAATAATGGTGGCCAAGAACCCAAAGTTCCATGATCGAATGAAGCACATCAATACAAAATATCATCTAATTCGACATCATGTTGAGGCCAAAACAATCCATCTTCACCATTGTTCCAATAATGAGAAAATTTCAAACATGTTCACCAAAGCGCTTGGAAGAGAAAAGCTTGAAAGATTCAGAACGATGCTTGGACTCACCAACTTCCCTTCATATTATGGGGGGGGATGTTGACACCTAATCAGAAGGATTGGGTGAACAACTGTAAATAAATAATACAGAAAATGGAGAGTCATTGGTAGATGAACTAAATAGTCACTCCCTCTTGTATATAATAATGAACAAACTGAATGAATAATACAATCACATTTTAGGAGTTACCTCCTGGCCTGACACTATTCTGCATATGTTTCTATATTTCCTATCACTTTAAATGTATCTTGAAAAAAATATAACATACCAAGAGCTCAATATCCATAAAAAGTCTGAAATGGGAGCATTTTCGTATGAAAGATATAATCGAGTCTATGTGCTTAGGCTCAATTTTTTTTTTCCCAAGGGTGGAAATGAATCATATGGAGCCACCATTATCTTTAGAAAAAGGACAATGATGTGGCATCAAATACTAGGGCATACATAATAAGGACCTTGAAACATTATACGCTAAAGGTATGGTTAAAGTTTTGTTTGATTGCACTCTAGATTTTGATTTCTATTAATATTTCATGTTTTGTAAACAAAACATAGTAACATTATGTGAATATTTTCTCCTTTTGAAAATGGCCAGGCTAGGCATTGTCTACCTTTTTCATCTCCATTTGACATTTGTCCATCTGTTTTTTGACACGGGTCAACTTTAACTTAGGAAAAAGAAGAATTAAACATCTTTTTGTAAACGGGACCATTTTGCTAAATAAAATTTTCTTATATATAAATGAATGTTATAAATAATAATGAGGAACTTATCATGGAAGAACTTATTAGGATTTGAATAATCTCCAATACCTAGGAAATTGGTCGGTGGGGAGCCACATGGCACAAATCTAATTTTTTAGATTAATTAAAGTTAAAGGACCATTTTTCTAAATAACATTTGCTTACATATAAATGGATGTTATAAATAATAATGAGGAACTTATCATTGAAGGAACATATTAGAATTGCAATATTCTCAAACCCATAGGAAATTGACGGGCGGGAGCCAAGTGACACAAATCTAGTTTTTTAATTTATTGAAAGTCAGTATAGCATAACAAACACTGTAAAACACTATAGTCGTTGATAAAATTTCCCAAACTATAAATGCATATCATATACTTAGTAGGTACTCCAAATATCACATCAATTACATAACTCTCTTTCATTTAAACTAAATATTTCCATTCATAAATATATATTATAATTATTTTATTTTTTAAATATAATTATTTTTTATGCTATATATATAAAAAAGAAATTTGTTAATGAAATTCACTTTTAATTAGAATTATTTTAAAATTTTCACATTTAAATCTTTATATTAATAAAAACTTGATAACCTTACTTTTTAAAATTATATTACATATTTAAATTACTAAGAAATAAGAAATAATGTACATCACTATAATATGACATTCAAAATAAAATATAAATAAGCAGAAAGTCATAAAAACTATTACAAGAAAAAGGTTCTTATTTTATTAAAATATAATGAATTATCTTCACCTTGGAATTAGGAAAGGTGCAAGGGTTTTACATAGGTTGATTCTAATACGTGCAATCAAATATTTGTTTATATATCATAAATAAAAACTAAATATATTCATTTTTAGGATGTGGTTATGGAGCTTCATGTTCAAAATCCATGATACCTATGATGTAGTGGGGAACAGACACCTTAAATTAAATTTGATTTAAACAAACCATTTTCGGCATGGCAATTTACACTCAACCATTTTAGTAAATATTATTATTAAAAATATATTAGTTTCATATTTTTAGAATTTAAAAAATAATATGAATTTGTTAAATATCATTACAAAGTTATTTGTTGCTTTATGTATATTGTGAACGTTATGAGTCATCTGAAGTAGCCTTGGCCATGGTTGGTGGACGAAACTCAATCGTCAAACCATAAAGATAGCTTCTAAAGGTAAAGGTACATGAATGGGGATTTGAACCACCAATTGGACCTTTTTATGGAATGCTTTTCCTTTAAGAGAAAGTATGGAGTCCTCTAATAGAATCATCGAAAGAAGGTAGGAAGAGAACCGGAAAAGCTTAGAGACTTATGCAAAATGAGAGGGAGAATGTGGGTGCTCCTTCAAATCCTTCCAAAACATAGAAGTGAACTTTGCATCCCTGTCTAAAATAATATTCTTTGGAACATTGTGCAATCTGACCATGTATCTGATGAACACCTATGCTACATCACTCACTGATAATGTAGACTTCATTGGAATGAAGTGCGCTACCTTTTTCAACCCGTCCACCACTACCATGATGGAATCATGATTTTTCACTGTCCTCGGAAAACTCATGATAAAGTCCATGAAAATGACCTCACATTTCCACTCTGAAATTGCAATAGATTGTAGGAGTCCACCTGGATGCCTACACACTACATTTATCTATTGACAATTAAAACATCTAGCCACAAACTTTGCTACATCCTTATTTAGATTCAGCCCATAATAGAATTTCATCATTACGGTCAACGTCTTCTGATAGCCTAGGTGATCTAAATATGGTTTCACACGAAAATCCCTCAAGATCACCTTCTTGAGCTCACGATTGTCTGGCACATATATCCTATCTCTAAACCTAATCAAGCCACTACTGTAAGAAAATAGTCGACATCCTATGCACTTGCATCTATATCTATACTACTACCTATACTTGTACCTATGTTACGTTGCAACCTGCACATAATCTCCATGTACCTGATATTATGTTAACCTACCTGCAAGACCCTATCCAACATATTTGTCCCATAGGAACTCCTAGCTATTGTATGAATTACCTATATCTTCTTGCTAAGAGAATCTGCGACCCTATTCTCCTTTCCTTTGATGTATTTGATCTCAAAGTTGAAGTCATTGATCATGGCCAATTGTCTAGCCTTCTTGGCATTCAAATTCAATTGGTCAGACAAGTATCTCAACCCACTTTAATTACTCATAAATACAAACCTCATGCCAAGAAGATAGTGCCTCCACATCTTCAATGCATGTATGATCATTGCCAACTCAAGATCATGTGTCAGATAGTTCTGGTCATGCTCATTGTTTTCGTGACTCATATCATACCACCTGTCCATCCCGCATAAGGACTCCACCAAGTCCTTTCTTGCAAGCATCTATACATACTACAAACTCTTTGCTCAGATCCAAAATCCTTAATGCTAGTGCATGTGTCAAAAACTACTTGAGCTGCTCAAACTGGCCGCTCAGTCCTCTATCCATTCAAACTTCTCACCTTTCCTCTACAATAATGAAATAGGATAAGAAATTTGTGAGAAATTCCTAATGAGCCTCCTATAATAACTTACCAATCCCATGAAGGATCTCACCTCATCTACATTTCTAGGAGCTTCCCACTCCATGATAGCTCTTACCTTTTCTAGATCCATTGTTATGCTCTCCTTAGAGACAACATGTCCCAAGCAATGTACCTCAGTCTGAAAGAAACTGCAGTTGTTTAGTTTAGCATACAACTGATGCTCTCTCAACAACCTCAAGACTGCTGCCAAATTCTCAACATGCTCTTCCTCATTTTTATAATACACGAATATGTAATGAATGAACACAATAACAAACTTGTCCAAATAAGGACGCGACACACTATTCATCAAACACATAAAGGTAGATGGATCATTATTCAAACCGAATGGATCTACAACAAATCCATAATTCCCATACCTGGTCCAAAGAGTTGTCTTGTAAATGTTATCCTCTTTAATGTGTACCTGATAGTATCTTGATCTAAAATCAATATTCGAGAACACTACTACTCAATTTAGTTGATCAAAAAATCCATCAATCCTAGACAACGGATACCTATTCTTGATGGTCAGTTTGTTAAACTTCTTATAGTCAATGCATAATCTGATAGTACCATCCTTCTTCTTTTATAAACAATATCAGTGTGCCCCATGGTGATACACTTGGTTTAATGTATCCCTTTTCAAGCATATATTTCAATTTCAACTTTAACTCTACCAACTAAGGTGTGCTCATCCTGTAAGGTGATTTTGATACTGGAGCTTCCCCTAGCACCAACTCAATAGAAAAGTATACTTCCCTATGAGGTGGCAACTCTGAAATATCTGTGGGAAACACATCTTGAAACTGTTGTAGAACTGGGTAGCTTCTCAAAACATCTGCATCATCAACTTCCTTACCTTTGTCACTAGAAATATGCACTGGAAATAACACACACCCTTTTCTATGACTATGCTTTTCCTACATAGTTGTCTCCATCCTAAGTGATGTGGATTTCTTCTCTCCCTGTAAGACTCTTTGTTCCCCAGTGTCATCCAACCACTCAATGTCTTTGTGATAACAATCCACCTTGGTCCTATGAAGGTACAACTAATCCATGCTCAACATCATATTGTATGATCCCAACGGTAATACATTAAAATGTACTGTGGTATGCATACCATTCAAATCAAATTCACAAGCTCTTACCCAATGATGAACTCACCTCTTTGTACTTGTAGCCAATTACACTAACCAAGATTCTGCATGCACTTCTTTATTCAAACCACACCTATCCACCATGTCAAGGCTAACATAACTATAATTATATCCATGGTCAACCAAAATAGAAACAACTTGATCACAAATCTTACTATCCGTCTCAATGATACATGCCTGATGGTCTGCCTGTATGTTATCCAATGCCGCATAGATTCAAGAAACACTCTGACCTACCACCCTAATTTTTTGACAAACTCTCTTAAGGTTCTCCTTACTGCATGTCCAACACTCCAATCGTCCAGTACAATCACCTCTATTTTACTACAGCTACATTGAACTTCTTTTGTGGTGCAACATTTTTTTTCTATTCTCCATTCTGAGGCCTTGTTTTTTTCGGCTACCATTTACCTTTACCTTTATCCTTCCCTTTCCATCCTTGATGAGAATCACTTTTACGCTTTGATGAGATTCATTTTTACTTTCAATTGTATTTCTGTTTTTTTAATTTTTCTTTTCAATAGTTTTTGAAATAAAATCTTAAATTTTTGCATAGTTAAAAAAAATAATTTGGTCAATAATTTAATGTTAGCATTTTCTATATATTTATCTAATGTTAATTATTATTTCAATGCAAATCAAATAATTGTCACTAAAATAACAATAATATTAAACATTTGACAAAAAATTACACATTTTCAATATAAATACAATGAAAAAAATACACATTTTGATATTTTTTTGTCAAAAATGACATGTTAAATAAACGTTTTTTATGGGAAAATTCTAACAATTTTTTTTAGAAAAATAATTTTTTTTTTTTATGAATTTTATGTTAAAAATTAGTAGTTATGACAATTTTTTTACAAAAGAAAATGATTCACATAAAAATTAAAGAGAAAATCAGATAATACAAATATTGAACATATAACAACAATAATCAAATGCTCATTCTTCTCATAAAATCTCAGTGTCAAAACATTACAAGTAAAACTAATGAATATCTCTCAAAATTGAGCTTGATTTGCAAGCATAACTTAAAGTTCATTAAGAATATCATATAATCCATGTTCATCATTTTCTGTAGCTTCGCTATTTTCTTCTTCCACAATATTTTCTTCTCGATTTTCCTCAATGTCATTTTCTAATCGATATTTCATGTCTGCAAATCTCCCAAAGTGTCCTTTTTCAATCATTCCATATAACAATGGTTGAGGTTCCTTTGCCATTTTTTCCACATGTGATTCATTAAAATATCCTTTCCTCAAACCAACTTCTTGCATTGCATCTGCCAGAAACTGAAGAGCATTAATTTTTTGTTGAATAAAATTGCATTGTAGTGAGTGTTTTTCAATCGCAATGCAATTTGTTCCTTTTTGTGGGAAACATGCTAGTGTTCGGCATAATCATCAAGCACAAAATAAATAAGTAATTAAATTAGTATAAACACATAAAAACTAAAAAAGAAAATATTAAATTCAATTTTATATAATAAAACTTACCTGAACACGAAAATAAATCCAAAACCCAATCTCATTCATTTGAACATAAATATATAAGACATTTATCAATGCTCGCAGTTTTTTATAAATGTTAACTATCTCTACTTTTTCATCTTTATGCTCATATGTTGACTTTCTTATGACAACATCAGGAACTAGTACTTGGCTATGACTCTTTCCATCTACTCGATTAAGAAGAATACGCTTATAGCTATCATCTTTTTCCAACATTCAACATGGATGAACTCATAATCACTTATAATTGGTTGATCTCCAGAAGAAATAAGATTTTACTTTTTCCTATAACATGACATGGTAAAATTTTAATTAAATTGTACATAATTTTTTTTTAACATTAATCAAACATACAATTTCGATGTCTTACCATGTAAGTTACATTCTTCAGTTTGCTTTTCCCTTGAAGCTTGTTAATAACATTGCAAATTGTGTGTAATAATGAAATGTCACAAATATCCAAACTAGTGATGTTGTGACTTCTTGAGAGCCCGTAACCACTTTATTAAAAGCTTCATAAGTATAAGTCTCACTATCATATCCAATGTCTGGGAAATTAAAACCATGGGAAATATATGCAATAACTAGGGCATATTCCCTTTTAGGTATGTGTTTTGCAATGTCTTCACAATCACCTTGTATTATTTGATATTGGATAGTGTCCAGCCCCTTCCAAATCAAATGAGTAAGAGTAGGATTAAGTTCAACATTCCTAAGATGTTGTTTTCTCATCCTTTCCAACTTAATTTTATCAATAAATATTTTGAAAGTATTTGGTACTCCACCTGCATCCTTCTTGGACATCTTTAATGAAATAAACAAATATGAGTATAAGTGATAAAATAAAATAAAATTACATATGAATAAAATGAATGTAAAAATCAACATACATTTCTGAATGCAAGATAAAAATCTTAAAGTGTTGTTGTAGAACTTAATTCTGGGTAGTTGCATACAAGATCATCCCAGCTCTCTTCATTCAACATTCTAACTATATGTTCTTGTATCTTCATATAAATTTTATGAATGAATAAATAAAATAAAAATTGTTGATATAGTGATATATATAAAAAATACTACTAACAACAACTTCTTATATTTAAAGGAAAATTATAATCCAAGAAAAAGTAAAAATAATTCAACAAAATTATTTTTGAAATTCTGAGCACATTTTGTCCAATGACAATTCACCTGAGTTCACATGACATAGTATTGGTTTGAATAGTTTGTCATCCTTCACTCCTTGCAATGGTGTTTTAGGAACTCCCCAACAACCCGTTTCACTATGGAGCTCATGAGAGTTCGTTCTAATCTTGGCTATATTAATTTTCTTCTTTGAGCTAATTAAAACATAGAGATACTTTTGATCTTCTAGGGTGGGGTTGATGACCTCCTTATAATGTCTTAATTTTCTTTTAGCTGCTAAATATTTCTCATGCCACATTTTTTCTTTGAACTCAGAAGTAACAATATTTTTAATGTTATTAATGTTTTGCAATGCAACATTCTCATCGATCTCCCAATGGTTTAACCAGCCCCTGGTGTCTTTATACCAACCTTGTTTGAGCCTTAGGTGGTTTTGGCTAGAATTTAAAGCTAGCTTAGGAAATCTATGGTCTCCTATGTTATTGAGTGTGTGCTTGTACAACAAAAGCCTATTCATAGCTATGCTATCGATGGGGGAAAGACCCACTTCTATAAGGAGACTAGGATAGGGTATGTTGCTTTTAATTTTGATATTATACGTTAGAAAACGCTTCTAGATTTGCTCAATCCTTCTCCAGGATTCTCTAGAGATGTTACAACCCCAAACCTCACATCCATATAAGATAACCGGAGTGACTAAAGTTTCAAAGAGGAACTTCTTTCTATCCCACATTATGAGGTTTATAGTTTTAAAATTCTTTTCAGGACCAAAAGAAGCTTTTTGTCCCCCATTAATCCTTTTCTCAATGCTATAGTTCCAGTTGAGCCTGTGATGAATATCAATTCCTAGGTACTTGCACGAAGACACTTCCTCCAAGTTACTATTGTCATACATAAAATTAGCATAAGTGTCCTTCTTGGATTTGATAATCATAACTTTTGTTTTGTCAGTGTTAACAATCATACCCATGGTAGAGCAGAAATCCTTAAGAAGCATAAGTTGCTTATCAAGATCAGATGGGCACCTTGCGAGAAGAACAATATCATCAGCGTAGAGAAGAAGGATGATGACTATCCCAGCTAAGATCATGCCATCACATCTTGCTTCCTCTAAACAACCTTCTAGCTTGTTGATGTAGATGCCAAACAGGGTAGGGGAGAGGGGGAATATCTTTTGGCTACCAATCATTTCTCTTTAACTTGGCAATTACATTCTTGTATAACCTTATACAGGTAGCTCTCAACTCAAAAGGAACCTTTAGCTCTTCTAATCTCTTCCAAAGGTTGTTTCTAGGAACTGTATCGAAAGACTTTCTAAAGTCTAGAAAGAAACAAAAGAGATTGGATTTATCATTGCGGCATTCCTCCACAATGATCCTAAGCATAACGAGGTCATATGTTGTTGTGTGCTGCTTTCTAAAACCTGCTTGGTCTTTAGCTCACTTACCTTCACTTTCAAGCCATATGCTTGACTTCCTTTCCAAAATAATACCATATAACTTGGCTAGGAGAGGGATGATGATAATTGTCTATTAATTAGAGGGGTTATTTGTATCCCCACTTTTAAAAATAGGGATAATGAGGCGTTGAGTCCATGGTTTAGGGAACCCTTGCTTGACTGCTTGATTGAAAAGATTGTGAATGTTGGGGATGAGGACAGGACCACAATTTTTTAAGATTTCCATCTGGTAACCTTCAATGTGCTTAGATTTTCCATTAGCCAAACGATTAACCCCAAAATCAATGTCCTCTAATGAGAAAACTTCTTTCATTGTGAGCAAGGTTTCAAAGTTATCCATGACATTTGGATATTCATAAAGATTTTTAAGATAGGAATTTTAGTCGTGTAAAGCAATTTTATTATTATCTTTAGTTTTTTCAGTTAGAATCTACCTCCAAAATTTCTTAGGAGCTACCTTAGAGAATTAATGGGTAGGGGTGGCAAGGGGAATCATGACAAAATATAAATTAAATATCATAAAATATAGAAAAGAAAAAAT
This sequence comes from Pinus tabuliformis, assembly GCA_031772625.1. Taxonomy (NCBI): domain Eukaryota; kingdom Viridiplantae; phylum Streptophyta; class Pinopsida; order Pinales; family Pinaceae; genus Pinus; species Pinus tabuliformis. The sequence goes on along the minus strand of CM062808.1, from coordinate 856,534,335 downwards.
AAAAAACGAAAAAAAACGATAAAAACGTAAAAAAAAAAAAAAAAAAAAAAAAAACAGAATTAACTTGTAAAACGGAAAAAAAAATAAAAAAATAATAAAAAATAAATTAAAAATATAAAAAAATGGCACAATATATATATATATATATAATATAATATATATATATATATATATATATATATATAATATATATATATATAAATATATATATAAAATAAAAAAATTTGTTTAAATAAAATAGAAAATAGAAAATAACAACATATTAAAAAAATGTAAATAACTAAAAAAGTAAAATAAAATAAAATAAAAAATAAAAAAAATAAAAGTTAAAAATTAAAAGTAAATTAAAATTAAAACTAGAAAAAAAAAAATTATTTAAATAATTTTTTTTATATATTATAAATTTAAATTATATATATATATATATATATATATATAAAAACAATTGAAAATGTTTTTAGATTTTTTGTTTTAGTTTAATTTGTTTTTATTTAAATGATATATATATATATATATATATATATATATATATATATATATATATATATATATATATATATATATATATATATAGTATTTGATTTTTTGTGCTGTGCTTTCTTATTCTTATTTTTATGTTTTATTACTAACATGAAAATCATCAACATTTAAAAAAATTATCCACACTTAAGTCATTAGAAAATTTAACGTATAAAAACTAAGCCCTCTAAACAAAAAGGGGTACTAGGTCATTTTTTCATTTGATTGTAACTATGTTCAAATTCATCATGCATAAATTTGACCCTTTGGATGAAAGTCATAGGCATTCTATACTCATTATCTTCATTATGATGTAATGCCAATAAATTTTCATTTGTTCTTGTTAAACCGACATAAATGATGCATTTCACTGTTTCAAAAAGAGAGTTATTGGGATATTCCTCGATCAATTGTCTTTTGATTTCTGCTGAATGGTTCCCTCCAATTACATAATATTCGTATTCAAAACAGCATGTCCTATTAAATGGCTCTTTGTTGGGAACATAATTTGGATGAACAAGAAACACATAATCCACCACATGTGCACATGGATTGTACCTGAAAAATGTTTTCAAATTATGGACATGTAGGTGATGTGACTTTCTAATTTGATATTGAGATTGTCCTTCATCTGGCCTATATAATTAGCTGACATTGAGCAAAATTGTTTTGCCACCAATAATTATTTTATTATTCATCAAGTGATCTCGAATGACATTTTGTTTTGTTTTAATAATGCCATACTCTAAATCAACACCCAGTATTATGATTTCTTTGCTTCCTTTAGAAATTTCACTTTGATGTTCATTGTTGCCCATGATTTTAGCAGATTGACTAAATTTTGACTTCTTCTCACTGGTTAATATATCTTCTATATAAACAATCTCTTCTTCATCAACTAGAAGAGAGACATTCATGACCATTTTTCTTTCTGGTGTTTTATTTCTTTTCTCCTTTTGAAAAATAGTTCTAATATCCTCCTCACTAATGGTAACATAATTTTCAGCTTCAGTTTTGACATCTACAAAAACAACATGTTTAGCTTTGCTAAATTGAACCACCTTAGGGATTCTTTGATGATCCCCTATATGTACTATTGTAGTAAAATGGATTATTTCTTTTTGCTTCCTTCTCCTTTCTTATTGTGTCTCTGTATGGAAACTGTTGATCACATTCATAATATTTGGCTCTAGAAAATAAATACCCTCCAACATCATTGAAAGACTCTTAGAAAAATCCTATCAAACAAAATACAATATGTCAATGATCAATCATTTATAAGAAAATAGTGATCCTTACAATAATGCATAACACATAAATATAAATAAACACACTTACAATGTTATTTGAAATGTTGGATGTGATTTCATCATACAATAGTGTAGATTCTTCATATGTGTCATACTTGACCTTTGGGAGACGATATCTAATAGTTTCATGTGGCTTGAGAAATTTTACAAGAACGTAGATAGTGTCCACATTCGGAACCAAACATATGTCTCGTACTCTACCCATCACCTCATATGGTCCACCAAAGTTAATCATATCACAATATAGATAGATATGTGTACAATCATCTCTTTCAATATCTTTAACATGTAATGTAAAATTTGTTTTATTTATTTCTCATGAATTCCTCCGTTTAGGAATAATTTTGAATGTACTTGAAGAGCCAGTTGCTTGAAATACAAAAGCAATAAATGGATTTACTTTTTTGACATGGAATAGTTTTTTTTTTTTTTCATGAAGGAATTGAAATCCCCCCCAAACCAAGTAGTGAAGATTGTGGGATTGCTTTAGAGTTTCTCGAATGTGGGATTAAAATTAAAATTAAAAAGTTAATATATTGTTAATATTATAGGTTTAGATTAACTCTTATTAAGTGTGGAATAAAAAATAAAATATTAATTATAAAAATTAATTTAGTTAAGTAGTCAATGTGAAATAATTTAAATAGAAAAATTATTTTAATTTTTAAGGAATGCATTAAACAAAAATTTATGTTGATATTTTGAATAGGAAGTAGGGTGAATTTTTTTGAAGACAAAAATTTTAGTAATATCTTTTCAAGTAAATTTTAGAAGAAAATTTTGGAGAGAAATATTTTAAACGAAGTTTTTGGAGGAAAAATTTTAGGCAAAATGTTTTAGGGGGAACTTTGGAGGGAAAATTTTCAGCGAAATTTTTGGCAGGAAACTTTAGAGGCAAATTTTCAAACTCTAAGCTATAAATTGTCATTGGGAGAAGAGTGCATTTGTATCATTTGATATCTTTTGGTTAAAGCTCATGGATTCCTCTAATAGTGAAGTTTTACTTTCTCTAGCATCGACATCTTCGTCATGCAACAACTCTATTCATTTTGATGAATATAACAGGAATTCTTTCACTATGAATAGAGAGAAAAAATTTCCACTTGGACTTAATCCTAAGGATGACAAGGGAAACATTGATGAAGGGTAGCAGAAAGAATTTCCTATGAATAGAGAGTCAATTATTCCACTTAGAACTAATCTTAAGGATCATGAGAGCACCACTGATGAAGGGTAGGATGATGAATTTCTAGTAAGTAAAGAGTCAAATTTTCCACTTAGTTATAATCCTAAAGATTATGAGAGCACCACTGGTGTTTGGGAGGATGAAGGATTTCCAAATTCAAAGTTTCCACATAGTCCTAATCTCAGGGATTGTGAGAGCACCACTGAGGAAGGGGAGAGGGAGGATGACTAATTTCCAAAAAATAGAGATTCAAAGTTTCCACTTAGTCCTAATCCTAAGGATTATGAGAGCACCACTAACGAAGGGGAGGATGAAGAATTTCCACTAAATAGAAATTCAAATTTGCCACCTAGTCCTAATCCCAAGGATTATGAGAACACCATTGATGAAGGGGAGGATGAAGAATTTCCTGCAAATGTTAAAAAAATCAAATATTAAAAAAAAAGATGAAAGATTAAAACTATATATATATATACATATATAATTGAAAAAAATACATACATATATATATTTGAAAAAAATACATATTTCTAGAAAAACATAATTTAAGAATTATTTTTAAAACTTAAAGAAAATCAAATAAAACAAAATTAGATAATTAAGAAAAAAACATTTTTTTAATCTTTAAAAATAAAACATTATGGGAATTTTGAGGTCTAAAATGTGCCTACTAAGAAAATTGTACAACCAAAATAAACTTTATAAGAACCAATAAGATTCAATACAGTGGTGTCAACGATGGGGATGATTCACCACTTTTGGAGTTAAAAAACAAAAAGATTAAAAAACAATCAAATAATAAAAATACTTTTTCAACTCATATTTTCAACTTATCTCTGTACGGTTTTACATAAACTTCAAATGGGAATACTTGTTGGATGCAAAAAATAATTCCTCATCCAAGGAGTACCCACGTTTCATGCTTTCGACGGACCCTACTACACAAAAAATGAGAAATACATGAAAAAACGTGATTGCAATCCAAGCTGATGTGAACTTCAGAGCTTTTTTCTCGATATTTCTGGAGATATGAGCTGAGGAAGTTGGTCTTTTTGTAGACTGTTGAATTACATTCAAAACAAGTGACCTGGGGAAAATCGTCTTAACTTTCTCTCTGGGGATCAGATTGAAATTTTGTAAAAAGGTACAAAAAGAGGACGGACTATAGTTTCTTGTATGCATGTTTCAGATCCAAAGGTCGAAACAGTGACTCGTGGCACTTCGTACAAGTTCGCTCTACTGAACTAGTCTATAAGCAAGTCACTATGGGAGATTTCACATAACTCTTCCTTGGAGAATCCAATTTGGGTCAGACTTGTGGCATTGGAAAGAGGACACAGAGGGCTACTACAGCTCAGAAATTCGGAAGTAGATGATTGGAAGGTACAGAGATACATCAGAGGCAATATCGAGCTCCTACAAAGTGAAAAAAGGTGTGTAGATTTTCTTAAATTTTTGCTTAAGCTTGGTTTGAAAATTTATTTTGAAGGAATTCAAAGGGCATAGTAGAGCATTATTATCGATAACTAATGCCCCGAGGAAAGAAAATGAAAACACCTAGTAAGGAACCTGAAAGCTCTAGCATGACTCATGAAGAAGAGGAAGAAATGCAACATGATATATCAAAAATACAAGACCAAGTGCAACAACTGTCCCTTGCACAAAAAGGAACAGAATCTAAGATGGATGGTTTAAAGAAAGATATAGAAGCTGATATGGATGGTTTAAATAAAGGTGTAGAAGCTAATATGGACTGTTTAAAGAAATGCGTAGAAGCTAAGATGATTGATGTGGAAGCTAAGATGGATGATTTGAAGATAGATTTGAAGACAGACATGGACGAATTGAAGATAAATATGAATAAGTTGCTACAAGAAATGGTCCCTAAGGGTGAAAGGGTACTAAAGGAAACTCATGATGAGAACAAAAGAAATGTTAATCATGAGTCCATATACGCTAATGTTGGATTGAAGACTCACCATATTCCAAAAATTGATATGAGGAAGTTTGATGGCAAGGATCCTGCCACATGGATATTACAGAGGGAGCAGTTATTCGATCTCAATAATGTGCAAAACACACAAAAGGTACGTATGGCAACTGTATATTTGGAACCAAATCAGTTTGTATGGTATCAATGGCTTTGCTCTCGTAAACAATTTATCACTTGGGCAATTTTTACGGAAGAATTGATAGCACATTATGAAGATACAAAAAGCAACACTTTTTTTAGCCAATTGATAAGTCTCAAACAAAAGGGTTCAGTAATGGAGCACATTGAGGAGTTCCAAAAATTGAACATAAGGGTAAAAGATATTCCAGAGGAGCATAGGATTGATGTGTTCATAGGGTCTTTAAAGGATAATATCCAACATGATGTTTGCCTTTGGGAAACTGATTCATTAGAGAAGGCATTCAGGTTAGCAAGAAAAATGGAAAGCAAAATTATGGCAACCAGGAAGCATACCACTCACAACTATAAAGACAGAAGTGTTGTTGCCCCTAGTCTTCCACAACCTATAAGGTTGACACCACAACAATTGGAAGAAAAAAGAGAAAAAGGGCTTTGTTACAGTTGTGATAGCAAGTACACTAAAGGTCATAAGTGTGCTGAGAAGAAATTATTCTACATAGATTGTGAAGAGGAAGAAGAAAAGGAGCAAGAAAGGTCAAAAGAAGAAGATATACTCCAGGAACAAAGCCTAGATGAAGAAAAAATAAATCCAACCATATCTTGTAATGCATTGGTGGGAATTACCACTCCTCAAACCATCAAGATAGAAGGACAAATCAAGAAGAAAAAGGTAATAGTGTTGATTGATTCAGGAAGCACCCACAATTTTATTCATTGTAGGGTAGCAAAAGAATTGAATTGCTTCCTATATCCAGCACCAGAGTGTCAAGTGATGATTGCAAATGGAGGAACAATAAATTGCTCTGGAAGGTGCCATAATATCAAGCTATCCATGGGAGAATATGTATTGACTAGCCCAATGCTTGCCATTCCAATGGGAGGTGTTGATGTTGTACTAGGAGTCCAATGGCTACAATCCTTGGGTATAATAGCTTTTAATTTTCAAGAACATTTCATAAAATTTTCTACGGAAGGAAAGGAAGTTGAATTAAGGGGTATTGCAGGGAAACCAGGAAAGATAGTCAGCTCTAATGCTATGACAAAGCTTCTAAAAAAGGAGCAAAGAGGTGTAATTGCACAATTATGTTCACTAGATGTTTCCACATCGGAATCATCTATTTCTCCAGATCTCCAAAAAGTCCTGGACAATCATTCCAAGGTATTTGAGACTCCCAAAGGTCTCCCACCTATGCGTGATCATGATCATGCTATCCATCTGATTCCAGGAAGTGTTCCTCCAAACATCAGGCCGTACAAATATCCCTACGTCCAAAAAAGTGAAATTGAACGTATGGTTGCAGAAATGCTAGAGGCTGGTATAATTCAACCAAGTCAAAGTTCTTCCTCTGCTCGAGTAGTATTGGTGCACAAGAAGGATGGATCATGGCGCATGTGTCCGGATTATAGGGAGCTCAACAAGCTCACTATTAAAGATAAGTTCCCCATTCCTGTCATTGATGAATTACTGGATGAATTGCATGGATCAATTTACTTCACCAAGTTGGATCTTCGTTCGAGATATCATCAAATCAGAATGAAGATTGAAGACATTCCGAAAACGGCATTTAGAACTCATGAGGGTCATTATGAATTTTCGGTCATGCCTTTTGGCCTTACCAATGCACCTTAAACATTTCAAGGTTTGATGAATTCAATTTTCAAACCATTCCTTAGAAAATTTGTGTTAGTATTTTTTGATGATATACTAATCTACAAGTCTCGGAAGGATCATGTTGAACATGTTGACAAGGTGCTACAACTACTGGAGGAGAAACAATTATATGCAAAAAGATCCAAATGTTTCTTTGGAGTCCAGGAGGTGGAATATTTGGGTCATATTGTATCTCATGAAGGCGTTAAGGTAGACCCTAGCAAAATTAAAGCCATTAAGGAATGGAAAATCCCCACATCCATAAAGCATCTGCGAGGATTTCTTGGGTTGACAGGGTATTATCGCAAATTTGTTAAGAATTATGGGAGAATAGCAGCACCTCTAACAAAATTATTGAAGAAAGATGCATTTTCATGGACTCCGGAAGCAACAAAGGCCTTTGAACATCTTAAAGAGGCAATGTGCCAAGCACCGGTCTTAGCTACACCGAACTTCACAAAAACCTTTATTGTGGAATGTGATGCTTCAGGAAATGGAATTGGTGTTGTTCTAATGCAAGATGAAAGACCCATTGCTTTTGAAAGTCATCCAATCAAGGGAAAGTTTTTAAGCAAAGCTATTTATGAGAAGGAAATGTTGGCAATACTCCATGCACTTAAGAAATGGCGACCCTACCTAATGGGAAGACACTTCAAGGTAAAAACGGATCATGATAGCCTTAAATACTTTTTAGAAAAAATATTATCCTCTGAAGAGCAACAAAAGTGGGTCACAAAGATGTTGGGTTATGGCTTTGAAATCATCTACAAAAAAGGGAAGCAAAATGTGGTGGCAGATGCACTCTCAAGAAAGGATGAGGATGTGGAAGCATTGTTGTGCGCCATTTCTATTATCCAACCAAATTGGATAAACGAAGCAAGGGAGGAATGGAAGAATGATGAAGAAGTGTGGGAACTTATTCGAAAGCTACAACAAGATTCCAGTACGTCTGATACATTTAGCTGGAAAAATGACTCGTTATGGTACAAAGATCGCTTATACCTCTGTAAGAATTCCCAGCTAAAACAAAAGATTCTTATGGAATTGCACACTTCTCCCATAGGAGGGCACTCAGGATTTTTAAAAACTTACCACAGGGTTAAGAAGGAATTTTTTTGGGATGGCCTTAAATCAGATATTCAAAAGTTTGTGGTTGAATGTTTGGTTTGCCAACAAAATAAAGTTGAAACAATTAAGACACCGGGTCTATTACAACCTTTATCCATTCCAAGCCAACGTTGGGAGGAGGTTTCAATGGATTTTATCACAGGTTTACCCAAGTCTGAGGGAAAGAGTGTAATCATGGTGGTAGTTGACAGACTTACCAAGTATGCACACTTTTGTGCATTATCACATCCATTTAAAGCCAGTACAGTTTCTACTGCATTTATGGAAACAATTCAAAAGCTACATAGAAACCCAAAGATTATTGTAAGTGAGAGAGATCCCATTTTCACTGGAAATTTTTGGACATAATTATTCTCTTGTCTTGGTACTCAGCTAGCTCATAGCTCATCTTATCATCCTCAATCTGATGGGAAAACTGAGATAGTAAACAAATGTTTGGAAGGATATCTTCGTTGCTTTGTATCTGATAAACAGACACAATGGGTCAAATGGTTGCCTCTGGCTGAATGGTGGTATAACACTTCCTTCCATAGAGCAATAAAAATGACCCCATTTATGGCACTTTATGGGTATCAACAACCATCCATCACATCATATTTAAGAGAAAATTCTAAGGTTCAGGCAGTGGAACATCACATCGAACATCAACAACAAGTCCTCCAACTCTTAAAGGATAGCCTCGTGTTGGCAAAAAATAGAATGAAACAACAGGCAGATCAACATCGCAGTGAAAGAAGTTTTGATGTAGGTGATTGGGTATTCCTACGGCTACAACCATACAAGCAAATGTCCCTAAAGCAAGCTAAGAAGGATAATAAATTATCACCAAAGTATTATGGTCCGTACAAGGTGTTGCAAAAGATTGGTACTATGGCATACAAATTGGAGCTTCCTACAGCTTCTCGATTGCACCCAGTTTTCCATGTTTCATGTTTAAAGAAGGTTATAGGCGACAAGCTCCCAGTTCAAACAATATTGCCAGAACTTGACGAGGAAGGAAAAATTATATTGGAACTGGAAGCAGTCATAGAAACAAGAACTCGACAGCTATGAAATCGATCAATTTCAGAGTATCTTATCAAGTGGAAGAACTTATCTGCTGAAGATTCCACATGGGAGGATGAGAATTTTATGCAGAAGTATCCAGAACTACTCAAGCATTGAGGACAACACTTTTTTGAAGGAGAGGGGCATGTTGGGTCCCTATAATACTAGTGATTACCCCATTACTATTGTAGTTATACCCGTTATTTATATTGTTGTGCCCCTATTACCCCCATGTTGTTATTTCTGTGCCCCATGGAATCCCTCTATTGTTATTTTTGTGGCTTTATATTATTGTTGTTAGGTCGGCTGGATTATATTATGACTCCTTAGACTCCTATATATAGAAAGGAGGTTTTGTCATTTCAATCATCGAACAATTGTTCATTTATGTAATGTAAAGGAGGTTTCCCCCTCGAAGAGGCTGAATTCTAAGGCGTTGATCTATATTTTCTATCTTTTCTTGAGTTGGTTTCATAACAGAGCACTAGAGCAACATGATACATGCAAAGGGTGTACCTTAGCAAAGTACACGAAAGGATACATGCAAAGGATAATTTCCAAGTCTGGGGTTTTTCTTCTACCAAAAACTCTATGTAACTTTCAAAACTCATAAAAAACACTAAGACAATGCTTGTAAACCAGAAAAGGAAACCATGACTTGACCTGGCCTTCCGCAACCAGAACTAACTTTCTATCAAACACTTGGCAATGTGCAACGTATGGGTCATGGTTGCAACTCTGAACATAAGGGACCAAAAAATTATCTTAGGTTTAACAAGAAGGGCCATTACCTTCTCACATAGTGGCGAGCTAAGAGAATGAGACTTGTCCCACGTGGATGGGAGAGCGGCCTATAGTATATGGATTTGATTTGTACGGAAGGTAGTTGTAAATGGACTAGTTTTGTAACAATGCAAGGAACATTGTAGGTTGGCTTGTCGCTAGAGCACTGCCACAGTGTCAACGCAATAAAACCAAAATCATTACATGGTTGAGAGAAAAAAGTATTAAATATTAATGTGGATGAAATTCAATTATAAGATGGCTTCCCCTTAGGTTAATTATATAGTAAAATAAATTACACTTTTCTACATGATTTTTAGATAGTCATTTTCAAATAAATTATTAATTTTAGGAATCTCTTAGAATTGAATAGAAAGAAGTGAGTTCACCACACTTTTATTCAACCTTTTAAAAATCTAATATTCTTGAATTAAAACTTCTCAAATTGATTTAGTTTCTCACTAGAGTATGCTATTGGTATCAAACACTATTTTAGTTGCGCGTTGCCACATCATTTTGTCAATTAATGCAAGAGCATTTGGACTTACCAAGCAATGTGATTGTATGTTCACATGTTGTGGTTAACATGAGATGAATCTCATTGACCTAAATGGTCAAATCAATTCTTAGTAGAGAGGGTTGGATCTGTCAAATTTATCTTTACATCAATTATTGTAATAATTAGAACATTGTATTATTTTTAGAGGCATATTATTATAAAAATTTAAGAGGCATATTATTATAAAAATTTATCTAATAACGAAATTTACAATCAACATAAATCATGGATTATATAAAGATTGCGTTCTCCATGTTTACAATGTTTAACGACTTGAAACAACAATAGGAAGGTATAGAAATATTATATTTTTAATCCAATGGAATATGCCTCTTAAATTTTTGTGAGTACAAAACTTTCCCTACTTTTGCTTTTGCTTCTTAACTCGATATGGCTCTCACTATTTCCATTTCACTAAAGGAAGAAATAACCAGTCCATCTATTAAATTATCATGAGAAAAATGAGAGATGCCTCCGTTATCCAACTTAGATGGTGTAGTTAGTTAAGTTAAGTTGTCAAATTTGAGGAGTAATATTTAGGGGAAAGCCATTTGGAATAAATTATTCCAAAGTATTGGTGACTCATAAAAGTTTTGTTATCAATTTTTAAATTATTTTCTTTTTCAAAAAGAAAAACATATTATCAATAACAAAATTTTAAATTTAATATCCAATTTCATCTTCCAAAATCTATTATCCATAATAAAATTTTAAATTAAATAACCAATTTCCTCGTTTAAAGTTTTTAATAAGAAATATAACTAAATTATTTAATTTTAATCCCATATATATTATTAAATGACTTTTATATTTTTAACATTAATTAATTTAACAATCATTCAATAGCATCATAATTTATCATCTATTCATTATAAATATTTTGCTTCATATAGTTTTTAAAATTATTCAATTTTAAATAAATGATATTACAATTAAATTCTAACTTATATTTAATTTTTTTTTAATATTTATATTCTTGGAATCATTTAATTAAAAAAAATCAAGTTACAATTATATATTTGATAAACAAACCAACAATATTATACAAATAAATTTAGAAAGAAAAAAAATATTGATTGCTTCGAAGGTTGTAGTATCAGAAATACCCAAGGGTGGAAATGAATCATATAGATGCCCCATTATCTTTAGAACAAGGAAAATGATGTGGCATCAAATACCAAGGCATATAGAATAAGGACCTTGAACATTATATGCTAAGCATATGGTCAAAGGTATGCTTGATTTCACTCTAAATTTCCATTTCTATTAGTATTTCATGTTCTGTAAACACAACAGAGTAACATTATGTGGATATACTATTTTATATTGAGAGGAGATTTCTCAAGATTCACATGGATTTTTTCTCTCCAAAAGAAATATGTCCTTAATAAATTTAAAGAATTTAAGGCTCATGTAAATAGTCATAGAGAGAATACAATAATAATGTTGAAGAAAGAAGATGATGGAGTGTTTCACGAAAATGAAAGAATTTCATAAAAAAACATGGAATATCAAGGAAAAAGAATGCCCCATACACACTTCAATGTAATGTAAGGGAGCTAGAGAAATAGTGAAGAAGAATTAATATAAAACGCAAGGAGATTTATCAATGTGTTGGGTTAAGACATAAATTGTAGGGAAAAGAAGAAAATGCATACTGCATGTTACATTGTAAAGTGTTTTTTATAATAAATCATTTTCCAAAAATACATGACATTATTTGTAAGAAAACTTTAAATTACAAAAATAAACAAGCCAACCAATTATATATTTGATAAACAAACCAACAACATTATACAAATGAATTTAGAAAGAAAAAAAATAGGAGACTGGTAGTGATCACAACTCTAATGTCCATATTTCTAGAACTCCCACTCGCTACTATCTACAACAGCATATACATAGTAAGGTGTAAAATAAAAGTACAAATGAATCTTAAAAGTAAACATCCTCTCTCATTGTCCAACCAAAGATAAAGTGAACAAAAAAAAAGGTAACCATTTCCTTAAAAAGATTCATGTTCCCATTTCAAAATAATTTCACTCTACTAAAATGCAGCCCTAAAGATTGATTGCACAAGAAGGAAGTTTAGAATACATACTTAATGGGTAGACTTTTCTTGTCTTAAGCCACTGACTTATGCAGTGAAAATCAAAGGCATGATTACAAACTCCTGTTTCAAATATCAAAGAAAAACATATAAAATTTTCATAACCTTGAGCTTAAGTGAATAATAATAATACATATTTTTAACATACCCCATGAAACTATGCATTCTTCAGTGGTCTCAGTTACTTGATTTGCCTAACACTCTATACCTATATGTACAGAAGAAAATATAATAATATTATTTTCAAATTTCATATAATTTAGTCAAACTGATTCAAAAATATCCCCAAAACAATCCATTTTCTCAGGTTTCTACCATTAAATTGTATAATTAAATCATAGTTACAGAGATCCATAATGTGGTTACTGCAAATTGCACAATTATCGACCTGGATGTTTGCATGCAGAAATGATTAGATTAAAATTTTCTTAGAATAAAATAGAAAATCATTCAAGTTAAACTAGAAGAGAGACATTCATGGCCATTTTTATTTCTGGTGTTTTATTTCTTTTCTCCTTTTGAACAAAAATTCTAATCCCCTCCTCACTAATGGTAACATAATTTTCAGCTTCAGTTTTGACATCTACAAAAAAACATGTTTAGCTTTGCTAGATTGAACCACCTTAGGGATTCTTTGATGATCCCCTGTATGTACTATTGCAGTGTCATGGATTATTGCTTTTTGCTTCCTTCTCCTTTCTTCTTTTGTCTATATATGGAGACTGTTGATCACATTAATAATATTTGGCTCTATAAAATAAATACCTTCCAACATCATTGAAAGACTCTTAGGAAAATCCTATCAAACAAAATAAAATATGTCAATGATCAATCATTTATAAAAATTTTAGTGATCCTTACAATAATGCATAACATAAATATAAATAAACATGCTTACAATGTTATTTGAAATGTTGGATGTGATTTCATCACACAATGGTGTAGATTCTTCATATGTGTCATACTTGACCTTTTAGAGACGATATCTAACATTTTCATGTGTCTTGGGCAATTTTCCAAGAACATAGATAGTGTCTACATTCGGCACCAAACATATGTCTGGTACTCTACCCATCACCTCATATGGTCCACCAAAGTTAATCATACCAAAATATAGATAGATATGTGTACAATCATCTCTTTCAATATCTTTAACATGCAATGTAAAATTTATTTTATTTATTTCTCGTGAATTGCTACATTCAAGAATAATCTTAAATGTACTTGACGAGCCGTTTGCTTGACTTTTGTGATGCTTTTCAATTCAAGTATGTTCAATAGTATTCATAGAGTGTCTATGTGAATGTCTCTTGAAACAAAGACAACAATTCCATCATATATATATATATATATATATATATATATATATATATATATATATATATATATATCTGTGTGTGTGTGTGTGTGTGTGTTAATTAAAAAAACACATATGTTAATTAGAAAAATAAGAATTTATTTAAATATACATATAAAAATAATCTAAATTTAATGTTAATTTATTTTTAAACAATATAAATTAAATAAATTATAAAGATATTTAATTTTTTTCAGAAAACTAAAATAATTTAAATATAATTTTTTTAAATTAAAAAAAAATAAAAGATTTTTTTTTTAAGAATGATACTTATATTGTTTAAGTAAATAAATAAATATATAAAAATCAATAAATGGATTTATTTTTTTGACATGGAAAAGGTTTGGTTTTTTTTTGTGAAGGAATTAAAATGCCTCCCAAACAAAATAGCGAAGATTGTGGGATTTCTTTAGAGTTTCTTGAATGTGCGATTAAAAATAAAATTAAAAAATTAATATATTGTTACTATTATAGGTTTAGATTAACTCTTGGAGATAGTACTAGAGGATAATCGGTTGAACGAATTCATTGATAATGATATTCTGAAACCAACAACATCTGATGCTAAGGACCTAGAAGAATAGAAGAATTGTGTAGCCAAGGTGCGGAGAACCATATTGGAGGGAGTACAATATCATATTTTCTCAAATCTCCATGGGAGATAGACTCTACATGTAATGGGGAAAGCACTGATAGATTTGTTTCATAACAGTAGTGACCACACGAAACTAGTACTTAAGGATGAACTTTGAAATATCAAGATGTAGAAGAATGAGAGCATTCCACCATACTTGAGTAGGTTCACACAATGTCATGAAGAACTTGGTAAAATTGGTGCTATTGTAGCAGCAGATGATTTGGTGGGAATATCCCTTCTAGCCCTTCCTGAGAGTCAGCACATCTACCAAGATTCAACGAATGGGAGGAAGAAAATACCAGATTTAGAATGCTTATGGTATGATTTGGTACATGAGGAAATAAGGCGCAATACTAGAGATGAGACTTCATCCAATTGTGAGGATGAGGAGAACTATGAAGAAATTCTGCAAATTCTCTACAAATCTTGCTCTTAGACCATATAGAAATGCAATATACCAAAGAAAAATACTATAATTTGATTCTACTATCAAACTTGTAGAAGCTTAAAGATTGAGAAAGATCAAGCTGAACACATATAACCAGAAGAAGAAGAATCAATACACATGAAACACAAAAAATACTCGGGGGAAAGCCTTAGCTGAAAACCCCACTATCTGTGTTATCATACAAGGTGGAAATATATTAGAATTATATAAAGCCTTAGCTCTCAGATCTAGCCAGCGATTAGTACAATCCTCTTGGATGCTCATAGGAAATCAAAGCTTCTCACAAGCCTTCCTCCCTGCCCTCCAAGCTTCTATTTCCTTGCACAATTTTCCATTAGCGATCCTATTGTTACCAAGTGTAACACTAATCTCACACCCTGTAAAATTGTGAAATACTCAAGGAACTTTAGTCCTTTTGCATGCATGAATTTCTTTTATTGGAGAAAACATGCAACTGATAGTACATTGTCCTTCACATTTAGACTATCAAATTGAACAGAATACCAATTCGAAAGGTGGAAAAGGCAACAAAATTAGTGATTTATTCGGAGGTGTTGATAACATTTTCCAATTAGCATTTAAAACTGGAAATGTTTGGAAGTTGATTGATGAAATTTTTAGCATGTGGGAAAACATTGGCATTAAAAACCAGAAGGTCAAAAAGTTTAAGCCATTGATATGTAGTAGCAGTAAATCAGTTCCTGAAATGAAGCAACTTCTAGAAGATATGACTATCACACCGTGGAGAGCAACGAAAGGAGTGAAAGGTGAAAAAATTGTCAAAACAAGATTATCTCATGTGAGGTCGGCGGAATTATGATTGGAGGAAATGTCTAGGGAATTTTAAAAGTAAGTTTGTTGAATTATTTTTATTTATTTCTAGATTAAAGTTTTCTTTTAAATAAAACATGTTGTTCTTGGTAGTATTTGTTATAATTATCATTATATTAACTTTTTGTTACTTTATCTATGTAGTCACAAAGCTTACATGAAAATTCAAGAACAAATGGTTAAATAGTTGAATGAGGATAGTTGGGATGATGTTGGATGCAACTATCTAGATTCAAGCTCTACATCAACATTAAAAGCTTTTTATCTTGCATTTAAAAATGTATCTTGATTTATACATTCATTTTTATTCATCTGTGTACTATTTTTAATTTATAACTTACACATATATTTGTTTATTTTATAAAAGATAAAGAAAGATGATAATGGAGCACCGGATAGTTTTTGAACCTTTATTAAAAAAATAAAGATGGAAAGACTGAGGAAGAAACGTATTAAGAATGTTGAACTTGATCCAACTCTAACTCACTTCATTTGGAATCGGCTAGACACTATTCAATATCAAGTAATACAAGAGATCACTAGACAAATATATTAGATATATATGGAACTCCTGTCAGATTTGATTAATTATGAGCCATCTTATTTTGAAGAGGTTATTTCCCAATGGGTTTGGGTAGATTCCATGGTGAAGTATGACTCCATTTTGATAAATGATGTTTGGGAGCTTGCTGCTAGACATGAGGGAAAATATGTTATTGGCTACATGTGGGTGTACAAGGTGAAACATGTAGCTAATGGTAGTATTGAGAAGTACAAGTCCAAATTTGTGGCCAAAGGCTTCTAATAGGTGGAGGGAATAGATTATGAGGAGAAATTTTCCCATGTGGCAAGATACTCATCTATCATGACCATACTCTCATTGACAGCACAGTTTGGGTGGAGGATCCACCAAATGGGTGTGAAAACTTCCTTCCTCAAAGGAGTGGTTTAGGAAGAAATTTACGTAGATAAAACTAAGGGTTTGGGACATTTTATAGGGAAACACATGTGTGTACACTCATAAGAGCCCACTATGGTCTTTAGTAGGCACCTCGTGCTTGGTACAAAAATAATAATATTATTTTCAAATTTCATATAATTTAGTCAAACTGATTCAAAAATCTCCCAAAAACAATCCATCTTCTCAATTTTCTACCATTAAATTATATAAATAAATAGCACATACAGAGATCCATAATGTGGTTTCTGCAAATTGCACAATTATCGACCTGGATGTCTGCATGCAGAAATGATTAGATTAAAATTGTGTTAGAATAAAATAGTAAATCATTCAAGTTAAATTGGATATTTTTAGTGAGAAGGATTCTTGTCTGAGAGACAGTTTGAAGACTGGTGTAAAACGACTCTGTTTTGAATAAATAAATAAATGCAACAAGTAAGGTTGGAAGCGCATAATACCCCATGCCCAGAGTGCAACAGCATTCCATTTCTTAATTTCGAATCTCTTATTCTTGGTGGAATTAGTGCATGGTGCCACAGCTTGACTACTGGAGCCCTCTCCCTCTCCTTCTCCTGTAGACTCTTGGATCATCCTCCTCTCTGCGTCTCTTGATGCCATCACGCCCTACACACTTTCGGGTGGTTTAAACAATTTCAAATCATGTGTCAACGAAACTCAACACAATATCACATATATATCAGATCGCAATATATTTATACGTGCCCTTTGGTGCTTCAAGTTTTTATTACGAATGAGCCGACCATAAAAGAAAATATGACTTTCTTTCCATTAAATCAGGACTTTCTAAAAAATTGATTTTATTGAGTAATAAATGTTGATTTCTTTATTGACATAAATTTAGGTAACAATATTTTTAACGGGTATTTATTAATTTTTACAATAAACTATATTTTGTTTATTTATTAAAAACTTGCAATATGAATAACTCTCTCTATATTTATTGTAATTTATCTACCAAATTATTGATTTATTAACTATATGTATTACTATATTTTGTCTTTTAATTATTTTCAATAATTAGTTTGAATAAAATTAAACCTAACCATTTTAGTAAATATTATTATTTAAAATATATTAGTTTCATATTTTTTAAATTTAAAAAATAATAAAAATTTATTAAATCACATTACAAAATTATTTATTCGTTGATGTATATTTATGGTTAGTATCTTTAATCATCAACCATTAATTAATTATTGAACCGACCATGTAATTTTCAATGCAAGGTGGTATTGAGTAGTAGCTACATGTCCCACAACCCTAGAAATGATATAGGGAAGAAGGCATGCATAAGTCATGATGAAAGTTATGATTCATCCCAAGTAGCCTTGGCCATGGTTGGGGGAGGAAACTCAATCGTCAAACCATAAATATAGCTTCTAAAGGTAAAGGGACGGGAATGGGGTTTTGAACCACCAATTGGACCTTTTTGTGGGATGCTTTTCCTTTAAGAGAAAGTATGGAGTCCTCGAGAAGTTTTTTAGCAATAGATTTGGGTCATAGTGCCATGAAAATTGTTTTGGGGTTGGGCGGATGGATGGAGGTGTGGAACCTAGCCCTAAGCCCTAAAGAAATTCTTTAGGAACCTATGGATAATAATGTTAGCTCAAGCATGGGTTTTCTATCCCAGGACATGGCTATGATGGAAGCATGGACTTTCAACCACAAAAAAAGCTTTTATCCATCTAGGCCAAGAAGAATGCCTTGAAAAACCACACATGGGCTCTTAGAGATGTGTTTGGCTTGTGATTATAGATCCCATGCCACTAAGTGGTTTTCACTAGTACTTATGTCTCATAGGACCCTAGAAATGATTTATGGAATAATTTAATGCAGTAGGTCCCAAAAAACAATTGAGGTGTCCAAGGTGGCCTTCACCATGATTAGGCGAAGAGTCTCAAGCCTTAGACCCAAAATATAGAGATGGGGTTTGAGGGATGATCAAGGGAGAGAGAGAGTTGGAGGGGAGAGATAAAGAGAGACAGATCAAGAAGAAATACATAGGGATATAGAGATAGATATGGTTTGAGGAGAGAGAGGGAAGAAGAGAGACATAAAGAGAGATGAAGGGAGATGTATAGAGAGAAATAGTGATGGGGGAGAGAGGGAGAGAGACAATGAGGGAGGGAGGCAGGAAAAGGGAGAGAGAAAGAACGCGAGAAAAATGGAGATAGAGAGATGGAGTGAATGGAGATTTCATTATTTTTGTGACAAAGATGTCCCATGTTTTGTCTCCTTCCCTGCAAAGGTTATCGAAATGACCTATACTCGTCATTTTTAATTCCTATAAATAAATTTAATTGGAAAAAATAACACTGGTTTGATTTAAATTTCATAATAAAAAAATCCTCTAATTCATTTTGGTGTAGAATGGGAATATCTATTCACTTTCTGTTGAAACTGTAGCAAGAAAATCTTAGTTTGACTTTGCCTTGGTCAAACTAGAGAAAATTCGAATTTCTATTTCCACATAAATCTTGGAGGTAGTTAACTAAGATGACATGGCACTTGTCACTCAGTTAACTAATTTAATTCCAGTCGAGGAAGCTTGAGTTCAGTTCAGTATGTTTGATTGCTAATTTGCAACAATCTATTTTAGTTAATTTGAGTTATTATCAGTTTAACTAGTTCTAACTATCATAAGAACTAGTGGAGGTCAAGTTATGGAAGCGGAACTTCAACCACACTTAGTGATCAACCAGTTATCTAATCAATCAACCAAAAATAATTGTTGCATGTAGAGAATTTGAGTTACCTAGTTGAGATGGAGATTCCAAGGCAGTGTACTATGAGTTGTAGCATATTCCCATGTGTACAGGTGATGCATGCAGTCACATGAAGGACGCTAGGGAATTGCACAATTCAATAGTGGAGATTCCTAAATAATATGGGCCAATTTGCTAGGGAAACATTGCAAGGAAATAAGAGCTTGGGGGGCTTAAAATTGGCTAAATGTTGGTTAGGGTCAGTCAGTCAGGCAAAGGGATAGACTATACACATGTAGGGTGTGCTCAAGATTGATTAAGCATACATATTTCATCTCTATTATGTGATTAATGAAATATAGATAGTAAGCAATTTTGAGTAGTTTCTTTCCCCTAGATAAATATGTGTGCATGTGTGTGATGTTTCCTTTTGCATGTCTATGATTTGTGTTCTATATGGTGAATTAACTTCCGCCAATAGGTAGAGTAGCTTCAAGTCTTGTGATTTAGTAAATTCATGAGAAGTATCGAATCTACACATTAATTTCTACATGGTATTAGAGCTGGAATCACTCTGGTGAAAATATTTTGAATTTGTCATTGCAGGAGATTTAAATTTGAAGATCAATGTTGTAGGTTTACTCCAGGACTGACAATATGGTTTTCAATGGACTAAGTCTCGAGTATGCCCTTGAGGGAAGCTCAGATTATGTTTCTTGGAAGTACCGCATGGAGGTAGTACTGGAGGATAATCGGTTGAAGGAATTCATTGATAATGATATTCTGAAACCAGCAGCATCTGATGCTAAGGATCTAGTATAATGGAAGAAGTGTGTAGCCAAGGTGACGAGAATCATATTGGAGGGAGTATGATACCATATTTTCTCAAATCTCCATGTGAGATAGACTCTGCATGCAATGTGGAAAGCACTGATAGATTTGTTCTAGAATAGTAGTGACCATAAGAAGTTGGCACTCAAGGACAAACTTTGAAATATCAAGATGCAGAGGAATGAGACCATTCCACCATACCTGAGAGGCTTCACACAATGTCATGAAGATCTTGGTAAAGTTTTTGTTACTATAGAAGTGGATGATTTGGTGGGCCTATCCCTTCTAAGCCTTCCCAAGAGTTGGCACAACTACCAAGATCCTGTGAATGGGATGAAGAAACTATCAAATTGGTAATTCTTATGGTCTGATTTGCTATAGGAGGAAATAAGGTGCTTTACTAGAGACAAGACTTCATCCAATGCCAAGGATGAGGATAATTGTGCCTTGGATGGAAATGAAAATAAAGGGGAAGGGAAGAAATCCCAATCAAAAGCAGAATCTAGCCAAGGGGGGAAGAAGAAAGACTTGTCCAGAATCAAGTGTCTTCACTTTCATGAATTTGGGCACTATTCCACGAAGTGTCCACATAAGAAGATACATAAGAAGACCTCAAGAGGAGCAATAGGTGAAGCTTTAGCTGCACAATTTGAGCTTGATTTTACTCTAATTGCATGCATGGCCATCACAACGATGGGAAGTGTATGGTACCTTGAAAGTGGTGCCTCATTCCATATGACGGGGAACAAATATTTTTTCAATGATTTGGAGGAGAAGGATCTCCAAATGCACATCAAGATGGGATATCATGGAAGGTACATCGTGACTGGGATTGGTGCAGTCACCTTTTAGAGTGAGTCAGGCTATGCTCTCAGTCTCAAGGATGTGATGTTTTTCTGGGTCTAGAGAAGAATCTTATATTTGTTGCAGTTTTCAAAGACTGTGGATACAATATGATCTTCAACAAAGGAATGGAATTCCTGAGACACATAGGCACATGATAGGTGAAGAATATTGAGGTTCGTGTGAAGAACCTCTACAAGCTGGATATGGAGGATTGTGCTTCATTGAGCACAAAGGCAGAGATGGTGCAGAGTCACGATGTGAGTGAATTTTGGCATAAAATACTTGGTCATTTTGATCATGGCACTTTAAATATCATGCAACAGATTACCACAGGGCTCCCCAAAGGAGCACAAGAGCAACAAGATACATGCAAAGGGTGTACCTTAGCGAAGTACACAAAAGCCACTTTCCATGATTGTGACATCACAGAACATGTAGTTCTTGAAAGGATCCACTTTGATGTCTATGGACCTTTCTCGACAACCTCCACTGCTAGACACAAATTTTGTCATATTTATTGTTGACTTCTCAGGAAAGTGTTGGGTCTTCTTCATGTAGAAGAAGGATGAGACTTTCTCTAATTTATTAGAGTTCAAGGCACTAGTGGAGAAAGAAACGGGCAAGAAGGTGAAGGATATTAGAAGTGATAATGGAGGTGAGTACATGTCGAATGAGTTTAAAAAAATTTGTGCCAAAGAAGGAATTTGGTGAGTGTTGACAACACCCGACAAGCCACAATAGGATGGGGTTGCTGAGATGAAGAACCATAGCATTATGGGAGTAGCACATGTGTTGTTGCATGACCAAATCCTACCTCTACAATTGTGGGTTGAAGCATGCAACACAACGGTGTATTTACAGAACAAGGATCCTCATTGGATTATTGGCATGATCACACCAGAGTAGAATTTCTCGAGGAGGAAGCTTGATGTGTCACAGTTCAATATCTTTGGAGCCTTTGCTTGTTTCCATGTCTCCAAAGAGTAAAGGAAGAAGTTAGAGCGTACAAAAGAGTTGGGGGTACTTGTGGGTTACACAAAAAGTCCCCAAAACTACCATTTGTATTTTCCATCCCTTAGAGTGACATATGTTTGAAGGGATGTCAAATTTGATTTAGTGTTTCTCAATTCTTTTATTGGCTGAGAAAAGAATTGAGAATAGAGTTGAGAATAGAGTTCGTTGTATATTTATTTCTTTTTGTGATAGATGTTGTATATGAGTATCTTTAACAACACACATATCATTTTATAAATATTTATATTTATTTTCCCTGTTTCGTTGTTTCAACACACATAGCTTATTATAGATATTTATATTTTATTTTTCTTTATCTTTGTTTCTTAGTTTTTGAGAAAATCACATTCTATTTTTAAGAAATCACTTTTATTTTATTTACTTCATCCTACATTTTTTTTCTTTTTATTATGATTTCCTATTCAATCCTTAGACTATTTTGAAGTAATATTATTTTGTTTTAGCAATACTCTTTAGCATTATTGGTACGTTCTTTTTATTCCCTACTATATCATGGGATAGTAGTATAATGAATAGTGGTATAATGAGAATGAGCTTTTATAACAAATATTTTAGATGCACTTTTGCATTTAATAAAGTTATGTACATAGATTTTTTTTTATTTTTTTATTTTTTTGCATCTAATCATTTTTGGAAACATGCAGTCAATCCTATTGTTGTATGCCAATGCTCCACCAAGCCCCACACACATACTTTTCAGGATGGACTTGCATTTTTTAGCACTTTCAAGAATGCACGCACACTTCTATGAGTAAATTATTTTTTCCAATGTACAATATCGGGATATCAATCTCATTAGAGGATTTAAGAGTTACCTCTCATCATTAATGTCTTTAACAAGGTTACACAATAGCAGAAGGAAACATTGGAATTAGGGCATACAGGTTGCTTGTAAGTAAAATTCTGGAGCTAGTTTATGATTCAATTTTTTTCCTTGAGTGTTGATTGCTTCTAAGTTTGTAGTATCAAAATTACCCAGTAATCCTCCTCTAATTGTCTTTCACTTCCATGTTCATTACCCAATCACCCTCCTCTAACTGTCTTTCAGTTCCATGTTCATCAACTTGTTTCTTCATTAGATTTTGCACAATTTGAAGATATTCCATAGGAACTATCAAAATTTTTTTACTCTTTGTTGACACCTAATCATAGGGATTGGGTGAACAACTATAAATAAATAACAGAGAAAATGGAGAGTCATCAGGAGATGAACTGAACAATCACTCCCTCTTGTATATGATAATGAACAACCTGAATGAATAATACAATTACATTTTAGGATTTACCTCCTGGCCTAACATGGAATCAGAGCCAACTCTATTTTTAGCATTCGTTCCCCTGTGACTCCTATTCCACCTATTCTACATATGTTCTGCTCATATTGTAGAACTGACACCTTTGAGTGTATTGTGGTGCCTATTCCAGCATCTACTATTGACACCCCCAATTCAGATATTAGCACTCCCAAGTCAAAACTCCGCTAAGTCCAAAACTTGCAGAAGAAAAATCGAAGGCTAATGAGGGAACGCCACTACGGGAAAAGACTCAACTGCTGTGGTGGCATTGTGGCTCTGAGCCATATTGTTTTCAATGTTGTTTTCATAACACCTCCCTCACACTAGTATCATTCATAACACCTCCCCCACACTATTTAATACACCTTTTCTTATTGTTATGAATGCATTGTTATGAAAGTATATGCTCCCATACCATCACTCCCACACTGTCGAGCACCTCCCATACTCCATACGACTTGCATGCTGTCATATTACAAAGGCCTGCCACTACCTATTATATATGCTATGTGGCCATACCACTCCCGGGTTACCCACAATAGAATTGTAACTGTGAAATATAAGATATCCACAGACTTCCACTCTGCTCACTCCATACGTTGCATTAAAATCCTACCACGTTGCACTGCTCCTTAGACCATACGGCCCCTCCTCCCATGTTGTGTTATTCCCTAGACCATACAGCCCCTCCTCCCACACTACACTACTCCCACATCTTCGCTCCTCCACATATATCTGCTATAGGGTATCCTCTCCCTCTTAACTTGCAGGACAAGTCCCACCACTCGCAGTGCCTCCATATAACTCCATTACATGGTAAATAAATCTGATTTATTTCTAATATCTCCCCTACATACTCCCTCTCCCAAATATACCATCCCCCAGTAATACCTCCACCCTATACATATCATATTGTGATTGTTTTACCACCAGAAGTACAAATTGTATACATTGGCAGCAGAAGTACTTTTACAATACACATATTTTTAAAATGCATTCATTAATATCTATTGTGGAAGTGGTTCTCACCAGCAAGGAGAACTATCCAGAACGGTCGTGGAAAATCAAACACACTCTCATTTTTAATGAGCTGTGGAAAGGAGTGTGTGTTGGAAATGGGGACAAAGAGCGAGAACAACCTACCTCAGATAAGGAATTAGCCATTTGGGAAAATAAGAACAACAAGGCTTATGCATTGATTGCAACATCAGTAAATGAAGAGGTGAGTCACCATATTTTTCCATTTTCAAATGCTTTTGAAGCCTTACAAAAACTGAAGGAACCCTATGACTCACACTCTGCACTTGAAGTTGTTCAACTCATGATTAAACTATTCACCCTCGAATTACAAAATGATGATCCTCTTGCTCTTGCATTATAAGCTAAATATATTATGCATGATATCAAAGTCACTAATGTTGAATTGGATATTCCTTTGATAGCTTTTCTCAAGGCACTTTATCCCACTTACTCAAATTATCTTGAGTCATTGCAAGCAAATGGAAACCTCAAAGGTATTACCTTTGACTCCCTTGTGAAAAAATTTGTTGAAAGAGAGAAGGATTTTTGGAAGAAGACAACCCCTCAGTATTCTGAAAAGTTTGTGTGCCTTGCTCATAGAGAAAAGAATCTTCCTCAAGTTTCTTCTAGAGGAAGAGGTGGTTGAAGAGGAAGAGGAAGAAATTTCAGAGGCAAGGGGGGCAGACACTCTCAAGGAGAAAAGTCAGATTTGCAGTGCATACACTGTAAAAGAGATGGATCACATGATGCATCCACATGCAAGTTGCCTTGGGACAGAATTGTGTAGGAAAGAAACCAAACTAAAGGTAAAACTAATGACAAAGAGAAAGGTAAATCACCTGAATCCACTCACTATGTTTGGGCACACTATAATATTGGAGTAAATGAAAGCTTATTTAATGCTTCACTTAATTCAATCTTGGAAAAACGATTGGTTTCTTGATTCAGGAGCAACTTGCCATGTGACTTTTAGAAGAGATTCTTTTGAAGAATTTACTGACAATGTTGATGGAGTAGTGTACTTTGCAGACAAATCAAAACTCAAGCCATCAGGGCCTAGCACAATCAGGCTTAAATTGCCTGGTCTTCCTGACTTTCTTCTGCATCATGTTCTATATCTCCCATAGCTGAGGAGAAACTTGTTGTCCTTGGTCCACATCGAAAATCAAGGACAGTCCATTCATATTTTTGATGGCAAGCTTGAGGTGAGAAAAGCATTAGACCACTCACTTGTCATGACGAGGATTGAAGAAGAAAGGCTTCTCAAGCTACAGGCTACCTTTGTTTGTGCACAAAATCTCTCATACAATTCTCATTATCAAGAAGGTACATTTCCATCAAGTTTATTATGGCATGCTAGCTTTGGACACTTGAACTATGATAGCCTTGCTTGTTGAAGAAAAATGGTGTTACTAGTTTTCCTACAACTCCTAGGAAACTTAAACAATGTGATGCTTGCATTCTAGGAAAGCATAGCAAACAGTCTTTTCATGATTCAAATTCCAGATCACATAGAAAACTTGAACTCATTTATTTAGAGTTATTTGGTCCAATGCTTGTTTCTTCTGAAACGAAAATGAATAT
This sequence comes from Pinus tabuliformis, assembly GCA_031772625.1. Taxonomy (NCBI): domain Eukaryota; kingdom Viridiplantae; phylum Streptophyta; class Pinopsida; order Pinales; family Pinaceae; genus Pinus; species Pinus tabuliformis. The sequence continues at coordinate 856,508,337 of CM062808.1, read as the reverse complement.
ATGATGACATTTATTGATGACTACACTAGAATGTGTTGGGTTTATTTATTGAAGAACAAATCTGATGCTTTTCAAACATTCAAGAACTTTCATAGTGTTGAGATTTTATGTTAATTAAATTTGGAAAAAATCTCATGAATGTGACAACAATAGAATTTGTTGCTAAATTAGCTCCATTTATTCCCGAGGAGGAGTTATTGCATCCTATATTTGTTGTGAGAGAATTTATGATTAATTTTTCTTCTCCCAGCTATAAAATGTAAGCCCATAGAGAATGTGTGAGCTGAGAGGGTGTGAGGAATTATGTTGTTGTAATCTCCTGTTGAATAATAAGGTTTTCGATGCCTCTGTTTTGGTGGATGTACCCCAGATTGGTTAGGTGAACCACATTAAAATCTGTGTTTTTTCATGGTTGAATGTTGTGTGTCTTATTTGTGTTTTAAATTCTACTGTGTTAACTCTAACACTTGGTATCAGAGCAGGTTGTTGAGCGGGTACGTGTGACAGAGACCAAGATATGCCATGTCTGATGCATGGATCTAGATGTACCATCGAATCAGATGGTGATGTGCAGAGGCGATGTGGATGCATTGAAATGCCGAAGAAAATTGTTTTACAGTTGCAAAATTGAGTCGTTGTATACGTTGTGTCAATTTAGACATAAATGGTACCATATCGAATTTTTAAAATCGATTTTAATATCATTGTAATTGCAGTATGTGGCTCGGACCTGGAAATGGTGCAAGAGGTTAATCCATTTGATGGATCATATCCTAACTCAGACGAAACGTTTGATTGCCAGATGTGATAAATAATGCAGAGGTTAAATTATATAATTTCCGGAATGATGTTTTGCAGAAGTGGAAGATTCGACGGATGAAGACAGATCAATTTACATAAATTGATGCTAATTTATGTTAAAGTTCCTACACAAGGAGTCAAGGGCGCAAAGAAAGCGTTGTCAATTCAATGATGGATGGATGGTAAGTCAGTGGGATGTTGAGATTAAAATTCATTATAAACTTTATGCAATGACTCAGTTTATGTTGACTTGGTAGCTCTTGGATAATCTTCGCACAAATTACTTGATCTATTTGAAAATGCTTTCACACCAATCTTTTAAAGAAAACAAACAGTTTATACTTTTAATAGCACAACATATAGCCCATTAATTAGTAGTAGGCAGTGATTCTGCATTAAAGTCAATTTGAAGGTTTTTTGATAAAAGTTATCTATATCAGATTTTGTTTTTAAATGGTAATATGCCATGATATTTGAAGAAAAAGGAATTTTATTGATGGAAGGCAATTTTTTTTAAATAAAAACTTCATTTATTAAAAGTTTCGATTGGAGATTTTGTGTAACAAAACATGGAAAAAACTCAAAGTGCTCGATTTGAGATCGAGAAGTTCAATGGTAAAAACAACTTCAAGATCTGGAAAGTGAAGATGTATGATCTACTCGTGCAACAAGGTGTGGCAAAGGCCTTGTTCGGAAAAGCTAAACAACCTTACACCATGACAGATAATGAATGGAGTGACTTGGATGAAAGAGCACTGAGCGACATTCGATTGTGTTTGGCGGATGATGTTTTGTTTAACATCGTGTCAGAGAAAACTACTGCTGGTTTGTGGACAAAGCTTGAAAAGTTGTACATGACGAAATCCTTAACCAATAGGATACTTCTGAAGTGATAGTTGTAGAGTTTGCGCATGAAGGAAGGTACATCTATTATTGATCATTTGAATACCTTTAATACTCTCCTGGTGCAGTTAGAAAGTATAGAAGTAAAATTTGAATCAGAAGATAAAGCTATAACTTTATTATGCTCGTTGCCCGAGTCATGGGATCATTTTGTTACTTCTATAAGTCTTAGTTCATCAGAAACCCTTGAATTTGATGAAGTTGTTGGAGCTTTGTTGTCCGAAGAAACAAGGAAGAGGTCAAATTCAGAAACTTCTACATCAGAAGCAATGATGGTCAGAGGTTGTTCTAAAGAAAGATGCTCCAGTAAGCACAACAACTCGCTTTCAAAATCGAAAGGGAAGAAGAGTAAAGTAAAGTGCTGGTTTTGTGGCAAATCGGGACATTTGAAGAAGGACTGTTGGAAGAGACAAAAAACATCCAAAGAGGACTTCAGTTAATTTGTCTAATCATGATCAATAGTGGTTGTTAAATTCGGGTGCATCAAATCACATGTGCATTCATAGAGAATGTTTTAAAACTTATAAATCAATCAATCATGGAGTAGTTTACATGGGAAATGATGTCACATGTAACATTGTGGGAATTGGAAGCATCCAGCTTAAATTGTTTGATGGGACAAATAAAATTCTAACTGATGTAAGAGATGTACCTAAACTAAGAAAAAACCTCATTTCACTAGGAGTACTAGACACTAATGGATATAAAACTTTTATTCAAGCTGGAGTAATGAAAGTTTATAAAGGAATTTTACTAGTAATGAAAGCAAAGAAGGTTGGAAATCTTTTTCAGTTAGAAGGAAGAACAGAGTCAGATCATGTTTCTACAGTATCTGAAAACAACAGTAATTCTATTCGTTTATGGCATCAAAGGTTGGGCCATATGATTGAAAGAGGTTTAAAGATTTTATCTGATCATAAGTTACTTCCTAATTTAAAGTCTGTTAAGTTAGATTTCTGCAAACATTGTCTATTTTGGAAACAGAGCAAGCAGAAGTTTAAAACTGGAAAACATACTAATAAGGGAATCCTTGATTATATCCATTCTGATGTTTGGGGTCCATCTCCTACAACCTCATATGGAGGATCGTCATATTTTGTATCTTTTATTGATGATTTCTCTAGAAAAGTGTGGGTCTACATGTTAAAGAAGAAGGCTGATGTATTCACAGTTTTCAAACAGTTTAGAGCATTTGTTGAAAACATCACTGGAAGAACCATTAAATGTTTAAGAACTTACAATGGTGGTGAGTTTACTTCAAAGGAATTTGATAATTATTGCAAGGACGCTGGGATCGAAAGACATAAAACCACTGTATATACTCCTCAGCAAAATTGAGTTGTTGAATGCATGAACATGACTCTTTTAGAGAGAGCAAGAAGTATGTTGAGTAACGCCAATTTGCAGAAGGAATTGTGGACAGAAGCAGTTTCTAAAGCTTGCTATTTGATAAATCGATCACCATCAACTGCAATAGGATGCAAAATTCCTCAAGAGGTATGGAAAGGTCATCCTTGTGATTATTCTAAACTTAAAGTTTTTGGTTGTGATGCATATGCTCTAGTTCTGAAACATCAACGTTCTAAATTAGATCCTAAATCAAAAAGATATATCTTTGTTGGATATGGTGATGGGACTAAGGGGTACTGGTTGTGGGATCCTACTACTCACAAGATCATCATTAACAAAGATATTAAATTTAATGAATCTTCACTTGAAAATCCAGATGTAGATGATAAATTTAAACAGGATAATGTATCTAAGCTTCAACACATTCACTTTGAAACCAGTTCAAATACTGATGATAGTCAAGATGAACAAGTTTCAGATGAATATTATGAACAAGTTTCAGATGCAGATCATGGACGTGTTTCAGATGCAGATAATGAATAAGTTCCTACAAGTAATAATCAAAAAATTGTGGAAGTACCAGAAACATCTTTAAGGAGGTCCACAAGAATCAAACGTCTTCCTAAAAGGTATGATGATTATGTTACTTCAATTTCTTTAACCGCTAATGATGATGAACCTTTATGCTATCAAGAAGCTGTAGAAGGTTCTAAAAGTGAAAAGTGGAATTGGGTTTACAAATTGAAAAGGGGTGTTGATGATACAGAGGACAGGTAAAAAGCAAGGCTGGTCGCAAAAGGTTTCTCTCAGAAAGTAGCCATTGATTTTCATGAGATATTTTCACCAATTGTAAAAATTGTTTCATTTCGAATTGTATTAGCACTAGTTGCTTTACTTGATTTAGAATTACAACAACTAGATGTTAAAACTACATTTTTACATGGAGATTTAGATGAGGAGATTTACATGGAACAATCATAAGGGTTTTTTCAAAATCGCAACAATAAATTTGTCTGTCGGCTCAAGAAATCATTGTATGGTGTGAAGCAGTCGCCTCGACAATGGTACAAGAAATTTGATTCTCTCATGATGAGTCAAAATTATATAAGAAGTGAATATGATCATTGTGTTTACTTTAAGAAATCAAGTAATGGCATTTTCATTATCTTAGTGTTGTATGTTGACGATATGCTTTTAGCAAGCAAAAGCATAATAGAGATCAATAGGTTAAAGGCTCAGATGGCTAGGACATTTGATATGAAAGACCTAGGAGCAGCAAGACAGATTTTGGTCATGGAGATATTCAGAGACAGGAGCAATGCTAAGCTGTGGCTATCACAACAGAAGTATATTGAGAAAATACTCTTGAGGTTTGGTATGAACAATGTGAAGCCTGTTTCAGTCCCTTTAGCTTCCCATTTTAATCTTTCTTCTAGTTTATGTCCTAATACAAATGAAGAAAAAGAATATATGTCTCGAATTCCATATGCCAATGTAGTAGGTTGTTTGATGTATGCGATGGATTGTACTCGACCAGATATTTCACATGCAGTTGGGGTTGTCAACAGGTATATGGCAAATCTAGGAAAAGAACACTGGTCAGCAGTGAAATGGGTGCTTCGGTATTTGAGAGGCACAAGTGATTATTGTATCACTTATAACAGGAGTAGTGAATTTGTTTGTGGATATGTTGATTCTGATTTTGCAGGTGATTTGGATAAGAGAAGGTCAAGTTCAAGGTATGTCTTTACTCTAGCAGGTGGAGCTATTAGCTGGATGTGAAAGCTACAGAACATTTTTGCTTTATCCACTACTGAAGTAGAATACATAGCTACTTCACATGCTTGCAAAGAAGTGATTTGGTTGAAAGGTTTGTTTGGTGAGTTTGGTAGGTTACAGGACAACATCAAGTTATTTTGTGATAGTCAAAGTGCAATTCATTTGGCTAAGAATCCGGCCTATCATAGTAAATCAAAGCATATACCTATCAAGCACCATTTTGTAAGACAGGTTATCACTGAAAGGGCAGTCTCTCTTGAAAAATTGCATACAAAGGAAAACTGTGCAGACATGTTCATGAAACCAGTTTTGTTAAAGAAGCTACGTTGGTGTCTGGCTTCTCTTCGCTTGCAGAAAAAATAAAATAATAAAGGAACAGGGTATGAGTCTAATTGTTGTCAAGGTGGAGATTGTTGAGATTTTCTGTTAATTAAATTTGGAAAAAATCTCATGAATGTGACAACAATAGGATTTGTTGCTAAATTAGCTCCATTTATTCCTGAGGAGGAGTTATTGCATCCTATATTTGTTGTGAGAGAATTTATGATTCAGTTTTCTTCTCCCAGCTATAAAATGTAAGCCCGTAGAGAATATGTGAGCTGAGAGGGTGTGAGGAATTATGTTGTTGTAATCTCCTGTTGGATAATAAGATTGTCGATGCCTCTGTTTTGGTGGATGTAGCCCAGATTGGTTGGGTGAACCATGTTAAAGTCTGTGTTTCTTCATGGTTGAATGATGTGTGTCTTATTTGTGTTTTAAATTCTTCTATGTTAACTCTAACACATAGATGCATTGAAAATGACGCACAATCTCATATTGGCTCTATTCGCACTAATAATGGAAAAGAAGACACTTCAAATGAATTTGAAAACTGTCTTCACCAACATGGGATCAAACATCAAAAAACCATGCCTTATAATCCCCAACAGAATGGAGTATCTGAAAGAATGAATAGGACAATCTTAAATATGGTGTGCTCCATGATGTTTTTCAAAAATGTAAAATTGATGTTTTGGGTTGATGTAGTTCTATGTGCTATATATGTAAAGAATAGATGCCCATATAATGCTATTAGAGACAAGACTCCTTATGAAATGTGGTATGGGCACATTTCTTAAGTAAAGCATCTCAGGGTCTTTGGTTACACATGTTATGCCTTGATACCAAAGGTACATAGAAACAAACTTGGTGCAAGAAGTCAGGAGTGTATCTTCCTGGGGTATTCAAACACCTCCAAAGCATACCGTCTCTATGATGAAGTCAATAAAATGTTTTTTGTATCTAGAGATGTAATCTTTCTTGAACCTTCCAAAACTGACAATGTTTTTGAGTAGCAGTTTGATCGCTTGGATAGATTTTCAAATGAAAAAACATTTGAAGAATTTGATAATAAAATTCCATATCTTGAAGGGGGGATTCCTATACTAGATACCCCCATGGAATCTTCTTCTGAAGCACTCTCTCCCCCACATGAAACTTCAACAATGAATGATACTTTGAGTGATGTGATTGATAGAATTGGGAGACTCAATCTTGGTTCAGTCCCAACTCAATCGATGGAGAAGCTTGGACCATCTGGGAAAGTTCCCCCAAAGTGGCTGACAAAGACACTTGAAAGTGTTGATTCTTATGAGGTTGGAAAGACAGGAACTAGGAATTCAAACTGGAAAAATGGAGGTGATGTAGATGACTTTGATTCACCTGTTGATGTGGATGTTTCTTATGATTGTGAATTGAATTTGTCTAGAGATTTTGAGCCAACTTCCTTCGAAGAAGTTGCTTCTCATGACGAATGGAAAGAAGTAATGCAAAAGGAGTATGATGCCTTAATAAATAATGTCACTTGGAAGCTGGTTGATCCTCCATTGGGAACCAAGCCACTTGGCTGCAAGTGGGTCTACAAGAACAAGTATAAAGTTGATGGCTCACTTGACAAGCACAAAGCCTGGCTTTTGGCAAAAGCTTTTTCACAGAAGGAGTGGGTCGATTATGAGGATACTTTTTCCCCCACGGCAAAATGGGCTACCATCCGGACACTCTTTGCCTTAGTAGCTCAGAATGGTTGGAAAGTCCATTAAATGGATGTAAAAACTGCTTTCTTAAATGGAGATCTAAAAGAGAGTGTCTTTATGTCCCAGCTTGAAGGATTTGTTATGAAAGAACATTAACATAAAGTATGAAAAATTGTGATGTCCTTGTATGGCCTCAAATAAGCACCACGAGCCTGGTATGAAAAAATAAGTGAGCATCTTTTGAAACTCAATTTCAAACATTATGATATTGATGATGCAACTTTGTTTGTCAAGAAGCTTGGAAAAATATTTGTATATCTTGTGGTATATGTAGATGATATTTTGATGATAGGGGACAATGAAAGCTACATTGCATCCATAAAGAAGGAATTTATGAAAGATTTTGAACTGAATAATTTGGGCTACATTCATTACTATCTTGGTATTGAAGTAACTCAACATCTGAAGTCCATATTCCTTTCTCAAAATAAGTACATTGGAGATCTGTTGAACAGGTTTTGCATGAATGAATGCAATCCTTTGACTACTCCAATGCAATAAAACTTAAAGCTCACATCCATTGAAGGACTATAGACAAGGAAGTCTCAACTACCTAACTACTACCAAACCAGACATTTCGTTTACTGTTCGAATCCTCTCCAAATTTATTCAAAAGCCTTGTGAGGGAGATTGGTCTGCTGTAAAAAGAGTTATAAAGTACTTGAAGGGAACTCAAGACTTTGGAATCAAGTATACACAGGTGGGCGACTTGAGCTTGATTGGATACTCTGATTCAAACTTCGATGGAGATAAATAAACTGGGGTATCTACTTCAGTTTATTCTATGAGTCTTGGATTAGCAGATGTCTCTTGGAGATCACGCAAATAATCAATTCCAGCAGATTCCACAATAGAGGCAGAATATGTGGTAGTAGTTGAGGCAACAAAAGAAATTGTGCGGCTGAGGGAATTATTGAAGATTTGTAGGTAAAACAAGTACAATCATCTCCGCTCATGATTTAAAATACCTTGGCAATAAAGGTGGTCAAGAACCCAAAGTTCCATGATCGAATGAAGCACATCAATACAAAATATCATCTAATTCGACATCATGTTGAGGCCAAAACAATCCATCTTCACCATTGTTCCAATAATGAGAAAATTTCAAACATGTTCACCAAAGCGCTTGGAAGAGAAAAGCTTGAAAGATTCAGAACGATGCTTGGACTCACCAACTTCCCTTCATATTATGGGGGGGAATGTTGACACCTAATCAGAAGGATTGGGTGAACAACTGTAAATAAATAATACAGAAAATGGAGAGTCATTGGTAGATGAACTAAATAGTCACTCCCTCTTGTATATAATAATGAACAAGCTGAATGAATAATACAATCACATTTTAGGAGTTACCTCCTGGCCTGACACTGTTCCCCATATGTTTCTATATTTCCTATCACTTTAAATGTATCTTGAAAAAAATATAACATACCAAGAGCTCAATATCCATAAAAAGTTTGAAATGGGAGCATTTTCGTATGAAAGATATAATCGAGTCTATGTGCTTAGGCTCAAAGTTTTTTTTCCCAAGGGTGGAAATGAATCATATGGAGCCACCATTATCTTTAGAAAAAGGACAATGATGTGGCATCAAATACTAGGGAATACATAATAAGGACCTTGAAACATTATACGCTACAGGTATGGTTAAAGTTTTGTTTGATTGCACTCTAGATTTTGATTTCTATTAATATTTCATATTTTGTAAACAAAACATAGTAAATTATGTGAATATTTTCTCCTTTTGAAAATGGCCAGGCTAGGCATTGTCTACCTTTTTCATCTCCATTTGACATTTGTCCATCTGTTTTTTGACACGGGTCAACTTTAACTTAGGAAAAAGAAGAATTAAACATATTTTTGTAAACGGGACCATTTTGCTAAATAAAATTTTCTTATATATAAATGAATGTTATAATTAATAATGAGGAACTTATCATGGAAGAACTTATTAGGATTTGAATAATCTCCAATCCCTAGGAAATTGGTGGGTGGGGAGCCACATGGCACAAATCTAATTTTTTAGATTTATTAAATTTAAAGGACCATTTTTCTAAATAAAATTTGCTTACATATAAATGGATGTTATAAATAATAATGAGGAACTTATCATTGAAGGAACTTATTAGAATTGGAATATTCTCAAACCCATAGGAAATTGGCGGGCGGGAGCCAAGTGACACAAATCTAGTTTTTTAATTTTTGAAGTCAGTATAGCATAACAAACCTGTATAGTATCTTGATCTAAAATCAATCTTCGATAACACTACTACTCAATTTAGTTGATCAAAAAATCCATCAATCCTCGACAACGGATACCTATTCTTGATGGTCAGTTTGTTAGACTTCCTATAGTCAATGCATAATATGATAGTACCATCCTTCTTCTTTTATAAACAATATCAGTGTGCCCCATGGTGATACACTTGGTTTAATGTATCCCTTTTCAAGCATATATTTCAATTTCAACTTTAACTGTCCCAACTAAGGTGTGCTCATCCTGTAAGGTGATTTTGATTCTGGAGCTTCCCCTAGCACCAACTCAATAGAAAAGTATACTTCCCTATGAGGTGGCAACTCTGAAATATCTGTGGGAAACACATCTTGAAACTGTTGTAGAACTGGGTAGCTTCTCAAAACATCTGCATCATCAACTTCCTTACCTTTGTCACTAGAAATATGCACTGGAAATAACACACAGCCTTTTCTATGACTATGCTTTTCCTACATAGTTGTCTCCATCCTAAGTGATTTGGATTTCTTCTCTCCCTGTAAGACTCTTTGTTCCCCAGTGTCATCCAACCACTCAATGTCTTTGTGATACAAATCCACCTTGGTCCTATGAAGGTACAACTAATCCATGCTCAACATCATATTGATGATCCCAACGGTAATACATTAAAATGTACTGTGGTATGCATATCATTCAAATCAAATTCACAAGCTCTTACCCAGTGATGAACTCACTTCTTTGTACTTGTAGCCAATTACACTAACCAAGATTCTGCATGCACTTCTTTATTCAAACCACACCTATCCACCATGTCAAGGCTAACATAACTATAATTATATCCATGGTCAACCAAAATAGAAACAACTTGATCACAAATCTTACTATCCGTCTCAATGATACATGCCTGATGGTCTGCCTGTATGTTATGCAATGCCGCATAGATTCAAGAAACACTCTGACCAACATCCCCAACATTCTACGCATCTTGTACACTATATATCTGAGACCTACCACCCTAATTTTTTGGACAAACTCTCTTAAGGTTCTCCTTACTGCATGTCCAACACTCCAATCGTCCAGTACAATCACCTCTATTGTACTACAGCTACATTGAACTTCTTTTGTGGTGCAACATTTTTTTTCTATTCTCCATTCTGAGGCCTTGTTCTTTTTGGCTACCATTTACCTTTACCTTTATCCTCCCCTTTCCATCCTTAATGAGAATCACTTTTACGCTTTGATGAGATTCATTTTTACTTTCAATTGTATTTCTGTTTTTTTAATTTTTCTTTTCAATAGTTTTTGAAATAAAATCTTAAATTTTTGCATAGTTAAAAAAAATAATTTGGTCAATATTTTAATGTTAGCATTTTTATATATATTTATCTAATGTTAATTATTATTTCAATGCAAATCAAATAATTGTCACTAAAATAACAATAATATTAAACATTTGACAAAAAATTACACATTTTCAATATAAATACATGAAAAAAATACACATTTTGATATTTTTTTGTCAAAATGACATGTTAAATAAACGTTTTATATGGGAAAATTCTAACAATTTTTTTTTAGAAAAATAACATTTTTTTTTTATGAATTTTATGTTAAAAATTAGTAGTTATGACATTTTTTTTTACAAAAGAAAATGATTCACATAAAAATTAAAGAGAAAATCAGATAATACAAATATTGAACATATAACAACAATAATCAAATGCTCATTCTTCTCATAAAATCTCAGTGTCAAAACATTACAAGTAAAACTAATGAATATCTCTCAAAATTGAGCTTGATTTGCAAGCATAACTTAAAGTTCATTAAGAATATCATATAATCCATGTTCATCATTTTCTGTAGCTTCGTTATTTTCTTCTTCCACAATATTTTCTTCTCGATTTTCCTCAATGTCATTTTCTAATCGATATTTCATGTCTGCAAATCTCCCAAAGTGTCCTTTTTCAATCATTCCATATAACAATGGTTGAGGTTCCTTTGCCATTTTTTCCACATGTGATTCATTAAAATATCCTTTCCTCAAACCAACTTCTTGCATTGCATCTGCAAGAAACTGAAGAGCATTAATTTTTTGTTGAATAAAATTGCATTGTAGTGAGTGTTTTTCAATCGCAATACAATTTGTTCCTTTTTGTGGGAAACATGCTAGTGTTCGGCATAATCATCAAGCACAAAATAAATACGTAATTAAATTAGTATAAACACATAAAAACTAAAAAAGAAAATATTAAATTCAATTTTATATAATAAAACTTACCTGAACACGAAAATAAATCCAAAACCCAATCTCATTCATTTGAACATAAATATATAAGACATTTATCAATGCTCGCAGTTTTTTATAAATGTTAACTATCTCTACATTTTCATTATTATGCTCATATGTTGACTTTCTTATCACAACATCAGGAACTAGTACTTGGCTATGACTCTTTCCATCTACTCGATTAAGAAGAATACGCTTATAGCTATCATCTTTTTTCCAACATTCAACATGGATGAACTCATAATCACTTATAATTGGTTGATCTCCAGAAGAAATAAGATTTTACTTTTTCCTATAACATGACATGGTAAAAGTTTAATTAAATTGTACATAATTTTTTTTTAACATTAATCAAACATACAATTTCGATGTCTTACCATGTAAGTTACATTCTTCAACTTGCTTTTCCCTTGAAGCTTGTTAATAACATTGCAAATTGTGTGTAATAATGAAATGTCACAAATATCCAAACTAGTGATGTTGTGACTTCTTGAGAGCCCGTAACCACTTTATTAAAAACTTCATAAGTATAAGTCTCACTATCATATCCAATGTTTGGGAAATTAAAACCATGGGAAATATATGCAATAACTAGGGCATATTCCCTTTTAGGTATGTGTTTTGCAATGTCTTCACAATCACCTTGTATTATTTGATATTGGATAGTGTCCAGCCCCTTCCAAATCAAATGAGTAAGAGTAGGATTAAGTTCAACATTCCTAAGATGTTGTTTTCTCATCCTTTCCAACTTAATTTTATCAATAAATATTTTGAAAGTATTTGGTACTCCACCTGCATCCTTCTTGGACATCTTTAATGAAATAAACAAATATGAGTATAAGTGATAAAATAAAATAAAATTACATATGAATAAAATGAATGTAAAAATCAACATACATTTCTGAATGCAAGATAAAAATCTTAAAGTGTTGTTGTAGAACTTAATTCTGGGTAGTTGCATACAAGATCATCCCAGCTCTCTTCATTCAACATTCTAACTATATGTTCTTGTATCTTCATATAAATTTTATGAATGAATAAATAAAATAAAAATTGCTGATATAGTGATATATATAAAAAATACTACTAACAACAACTTCTTATATTTAAAGGAAAATTATAATCCAAGAAAAAGTAAAAATAAGTCAACAAAATTATTTTTGAAATTCTGAGCACATTTTGTCCATTGACAATTCACCTGAGTTCACATGACATAGTATTGGTTTGAATAGTTTTTCATCCTTCACTTCTTGCAATGGTGTTTTAGGAACTCCCCAACAACCCGTTTCACTATGGAGCTCATGAGAGTTCGTTCTAATCTTGGCTATATTAATTTTCTTCTTTGAGCTAATTAAAACATAGAGATACTTTTGATCTTCTAGGGTGGGGTTGATGACCTCCTTATAATGTCTTAATTTTCTTTTAGCTGCTAAATATTTCTCATCCCACATTTTTTCTTTGAACTCAGAAGTAACAATATTTTTAATGTTATTAATGTTTTGCAATGCAACATTCTCATCGATCTCCCAATGGTTTAACCAGCCCCTGGTGTCTTTATACCAACCTTGTTTGAGCCTTAGGTGGTTTTGGCTAGAATTTAAAGCTAGCTTAGGAAATCTATGGTCTCCTATGTTATTGAGTGCGTGCTTGTACAACAAAAGCCTATTCATAGCTATGCTATCATGGGGGAAAGACCCACTTCTATAAGGAGACTAGGATAGGGTATGTTGCTTTTAATTTTGATATTATACGTTAGAAAATGCTTCTAGATTTGCTCAATCCTTCTCCAGGATTCTCTAGAGATGTTACAACCCCAAACCTCACATCCATATAAGATAACTAGAGTGACTAAAGTTTCAAAGAGGAACTTCTTTCTATCCCACATTATGAGGTTTATAGTTTTATAAATCTTTTCAGGACCAAAAGAAGCTTTTTGTCCCCCATTAATCCTTTTCTCAATGCTATAGTTCCAGTTGAGCCTGTGATGAATATCAATTCCTAGGTACTTGCACAAAGACACTTCCTCCAAGTTACTATTGTCATACATAAAATTAGCATAAGTGTCCTTCTTGGATTTGATAATCATAACTTTTGTTTTGTCAGTGTTAACAATCATACCCATGGTAGAGCAGAAATCCTTAAGAAGCATAAGTTGCTTATCAAGATCAGATGGGCACCTTGTGAGAAGAACAATATCATCAGCGTAGAGAAGAAGGATGATGACTATCCCAGCTAAGATCATGCCATCACATCTTGCTTCCTCTAAACAACCTTCTAGCTTGTTGATGTAGATGCCAAACAGGGTAGGGGAGAGGGGGAATATCTTTTGGCTACCAATCATTTCTCTTTAACTTGGCAATTACATTCTTGTATAACCTTATACAGGTAGCTCTCAACTCAAAAGGAACCTTTAGCTCTTCTAATCTCTTCCAAAGGTTGTTTATAGGAACTGTATCGAAAGACTTTCTAAAGTCCAGAAAGAAACAAAAGAGATTGGATTTATCATTGCGGCATTCCTCCACAATGATCCTAAGCATAACGAGGTCATATGTTGTTGTGTGCTGCTTTCTAAAACCTGCTTGGTCTTTAGCTCACTTACCTTCACTTTCAAGCCATATGCTTGACTTCCTTTCCAAAATAATACCATATAACTTGGCTAGGAGAGGGATGATGATAATTGTCTATTAATTAGAGGGGTTATTTGTATCCCCACTTTTAAAAATAGAGATAATGAGGCATTGAGTCCATGGTTTAGGGAACCCTTGGTTGACTGCTTGATTGAAAATATTGTGAATGTTGGGGATGAGGACAGGACCCCAAATTTTTAAGATTTCCATCTGGTAACCTTCAATGTGCTTAGATTTTCCATTAGCCAAACGATTAACCCCAAAATCAATGTCCTCTAATGAGAAAACTTCTTTCATTGTGAGCAGGGTTTCAAAGTTATCCATGAAATTTGGATATTCATAAAGATTTTTAAGATAGGAATTTTAGTCGTGTAAAGCAATTTTATTATTATCTTTAGTTTTTTCAGTTAGAATCTACCTCCAAAATTTCTTAGGAGCTACCTTAGAGAATTAATGGGTAGGGGTGGCAAGGGGAATCATGGCAAAATATAAATTAAATATCATAAAATATAGAAAAGAAAAAATAAAAAACAAAATAAAACGATAAAAACGTAAAAAAGAAAAAAATAGAATTAACTTGTAAAACTGAAAAGAAAAAAAAAAAAAAAAAAAAAAAAAAATTAATAAAAAATAAATTAAAAATATAAAAAAAATGGCACGAAAAATTATATATATATATAATTAAAAAAAAAAACCATTTGTTTAAATAAAAATAAAAAACAGAAAATAAAAAAATCATTTAAAAAAAAAGTCAAATAAATACCAAAAAGTAAAATAAAATAAAATAAAAAATAAAAAATAAAAATAAATAAAAGTTAAAGATTAAAAGTAAAATAAAATTATAACTAGAAAAAAAAGTTATTTAAATAATTTTTTTTATATATTATAAAATTTAAATTATATATATATATAAACAATTGAAAATGTTTTTAGATTTTTTGTTTTAGTTTAATTTGTTTTTATTTAAATTCTATATATATATATATATATATATATATATATATATATATATATATATATATATATATATATATATATATATATATATATATATATATATATATATATAGATAGATATATATCGTATTTGATTTTTTGTGCTGTGCTTTCTTATTCTTATTTTTATGTTTTATAACTAACATGAAAATCATCAACATTTAAAAAAAATATCCACACTTAAGTCATTAGAAAATTTAACGTATAAAAACTAAGCCCTCTCAACAAAAAGGGGTACTAGGTCATTTTTTCATTTTATTGTAACTATGTTCAAATTCATCATGCATAAATTTTACCCTTTGGATGAAAGTCATAGGCATTCTATACTCATTATCTTCATTATGATGTAATGCCAATAAATTTTCATTTGTTCTTGTTAAACCGACATAAATCATGCATTTCACTGTTTCGAAAAGAGAGTTATTGGGATATTCCTCGATCAATTGTCTTTTGATTTCTGTTGAATGGTTCCCTCCAATTACATAATATTCCTATTCAAAACAGCATGTCCTATTAAATGGCTCTTTTTTGGGAACATAATTTGGATGAACAAGAAACACATAATCCACCACATGTGCACATGGATTGTAACTGAAAAATGTTTTCAAATTATGGACATGTAGGTGATGTGACTTTCTAATTTGATATTGAGATTGTCCTTCATCTGGCCTATATAATTAGCTGACATTGAGCTAAAATTTTTTGCCACCAATAATTAATTTATTATTCATCAAGTGATCTCGAATGACATTTTGTTTTGTTTTAATAATGCCATACTCTAAATCAACACCTAGTATTATGATTTCTTTGCTTCCTTTAGAAATTTCACTTTGATGTTCATTGTTGCCCATGATTTTAGCAGATTGGCCAAATTTTGACTTCTTCTCACTGGTTAATATATCTTCTATATAAACAATCTCTTCTTCATCAACTAGAAGAGAGACATTCATGACCATTTTCCTTTCTGGTGTTTTATTTCTTTTCTCCTTTTGAAAAATAGTTCTAATATCCTCCTCACTAATGGTAACATAATTTTCAGCTTTAGTTTTGACATCTACAAAAACAACATGTTTAGCTTTGCTAAATTGAACCACCTTAGGGATTCTTTGATGATCCACTATATGTACTATTGTAGTGTCATGGATTATTTCTTTTTGCTTCCTTCTCCTTTCTTATCGTGTCTCTGTATGGAAACTATTGATCACATTCAGAATATTTGGATCTAGAAAATAAATACCCTCCAACATCATTGAAAGACTCTTAGAAAAATCCTATCAAACAAAATACAGTATGTCAATGATCAATCATTTATAAGAAAATAGTGATCCTTACAATAATGCATAACACATAAATATAAATAAACACACTTACAATGTTATTTGAAATGTTGGATGTGATTTCATCATACAATAGTGTAGATTCTTCATATGTGTCATACTTGACCTTTGGGAGACGATATCTAATAGTTTCATGTGGCTTGAGAAATTTTACAAGAACGTAGATAGTGTCCACATTCGGAACCAAACATATGTCTCGTACTCTACCCATCACCTCATATGTTCCACCAAAGTTAATCATATCACAATATAGATAGATATGTGTACAATCATCTCTTTCAATAACTTTAACATGTAATGTAAACTTTGTTTTATTTATTTCTCATGAATTCCTCCGTTTAGGAATAATTTTGAATGTACTTGAAGAGCCAGTTGCTTGAAATACAAAAGCAATAAATGGATTTACTTTTTTGACATGGAATAGTTTTTTTTCTTTTCATGAAGGAATTGAAATCCCCCCAAAACCAAGTAGTGAACATTTTGGGATTGCTTTAGAGAA
The DNA here is from genome assembly GCA_031772625.1 of Pinus tabuliformis. Lineage (NCBI taxonomy): Eukaryota > Viridiplantae > Streptophyta > Pinopsida > Pinales > Pinaceae > Pinus > Pinus tabuliformis. The sequence continues at coordinate 856,491,453 of CM062808.1, read as the reverse complement.
TCTCAAATGTGGGATTAAAATTAAAATTAAAATGTTAATATATTGTTAATATTATAGGTTTAGATTAACTCTTATTAAGTGTGGAATAAAAAATAAAATATTAATTATAAAAATTAATTTACTTAAGTAGTCAACGTGAAATAATTTAAATAGAAAAATTATTTTAATTTTTAAGGAATGCATTAAACAAAAATTTATGTTGATATTTTGAATAGGAAGTAGGGTGAATTTTTTTGAAGACGAAAATTTTAGTAATATCTTTTCAAGTAAATTTTAGAAGAAAATTTTGGGGAGAAATATTTTAAACGAAGTTTTTGGAGGAAAAATTTTAGGCAAAATGTTTTAGGGGGAACTTTGGAGGGAAAATTTTCAGCGAAATTTTTTGGCAGGAAACTTTAGAGGCAATTTTTCAAACTCTAAGCTATAAATTGTCATTGGGAGAGAGTGCATTTTTATCATTTGATATCTTCTGGTTAAAGCTCATGGATTCTTCTAATAGTGAAGTTTTACTTTCTCTAGCATCGACATCTTCGTCATGCAACAACTCTATTCATTTTGATGAATATAACAGGAATTCTTTCACTATGAATAGAGAGAAAAAATTTCCACTTGGACTTAATCCTAAGGATGACAAGGGAAACATTGATGAAGGGTAGCAAAAAGAATTTCCTATGAATAGAGAGTCAATTATTCCACTTAGAACTAATCTTAAGGATCATGAGAGCACCACTGATGAAGGGTAGGATGATGAATTTCTAGTAAGTAAAGAGTCAAATTTTCCTCTTAGTCATAATCCTAAAGATTATGAGAGCACCACTGGTGTTTGGGGCGATGAAGGATTTCCAAATTCAAAGTTTCCACATAGTCCTAATCTCAGGGATTGTGAGAGCACCACTGAGGAAGGGGAGAGGGAGGATGACTAATTTCTAAAAAATAGAGATTCAAAGTTTCCACTTAGTCCTAATCATAAGGATTATGAGAGCACCACTAACAAAGGGGAGGATGAAGAATTTCCACTAAATAGAAATTCAAAGTTGCCACCTAGTCCTAATCCCAAGGATTATGAGACCACCATTGATGAAGGGGAGGATGAATAATTTCCTGCAAATGTTAAAAAAAATCAAATATTAAAAAAAATGAAAGATTAAAACTATATATATATATATATATATATATATATATATATATATATATATATATATATATATATATATATATATATATATATATATATATATATATCTATATCTATATCTATATCTATATCTATATCTATATCTATATCTATATATAGAGAGAGAGAGAGAGATATCTATAAATGAAAAAAATACATATTTCAAGAAAAATATAATTTAAGAATTATTTTTAAAACTTAAAAAAAATCAAATAAAACAAAATTAGATAATTAAGAAAAAAACATTTTTTAATCATTAAAAAATAAAACATTATGGGAATTTTGAGGTCTAAAATGTGCCTACTAAGAAAATTGTACAACCAAAATAAACTTTATAAGAACCAATAAGATTCAATACAATGGTGTCAACCATGGGGATGATTCACCACTTTTGGAGTTAAAAAACAAAAAGATTAAAAAATAATCAAATAATAAAAATACTTTTTCAACTCATATTTTCAACTTATCTCTGTAAGGTTTTACATAAACTTCAAATGGGAATACTTGTTGGACGCAAAAAATAATTCCTCATCCAAGGAGTACCCATGTTTCATGCTTTCGACGGACCCTACTACACAAAAAATGAGAAATACATGAAAAAACGTGATTGCAATCCAAGCTGGTTTTTAGACTAAAGCAGATTTTATGGTCTTTATCTATATAACCACTTCTCATACTCCAAATGTACTTTCCTGAATCTCTTACACAGTGAAAGATGGCACAAACAAGTATTTAGGAGGAATTTAGCTATCATGCATGGATTAAGGAGGCATGAAGATGCTTTCTACTTAAATTATTCTGCCTATCCACTTAAGTTCAAGCAATTAAACCCATAAGTTGCAATTATGTTACCATAAATAAATTTCACTCTTAGAAGAGATTTTAAATTTCTAAATGCCCTTTTTATTGTTAGTAATGATTTTGACAATGAGGGTTTTCTTGTTTTAATGATTTTTCCCTTGAATTTTTAGTTTCAAAATGAAATTCATAGGCAATGAGTTTTTTTATGGCACATTTTGAAGAATTTTTACTTTCAATTTCTCGAATTGAATGACGACACATGATATAGCAATTGCAACATTTACCTAACGGAGTGGCGAGCTAAGAGAATGAGATTGCTCCCACGTGGATGGGAGAGCAGCATATAGTATATGGATTTGATTTGTATAGAAGGTAGTTGTAAATGGATTGGTTTTGTAACAATGCAAGGAACATTGTAGGTTGGCTTATCACTAGAGCAGTGCCCTGTGGCAACACAATAAAATAAAAATCATGACATGGTTGAGAGAAAAAAGTATTAAATATTAATGTGGATGAAATTCAATTACAAGATGGCTTCCCCTTAGGTTAATTATATAGTAAAATTAAGTACATTTTTCTACATGATTTTTAGATAGTCATTTTCAAATAAATTATTAATTTTAGTAATGTTTTAGAATTGAATAGAAAGAAGTGAGTTCACCACACTTTTATTCAACATTTTAAAAATCTAATACTCTTGACTTAAAACTTCTACAATTGATTTAGTTTCTCACTAAAGTATGCTACTGGTATCAAACACTATTTTAGTTGCGGGTTGCCACATCATTTCGTCAATTAATGCAAGAGCACCTGGACATAGCAAGAAATGTGATTGCATGTTCACATGTGGCTAACATGAGATGAATCTCATTGACTTGAGTGGTCAAATGAATTCTTAGCAGAGACAATTGGATCTGTCAAATTTATCTTTACCTCAATTATTGTAATAATTAGAACATTGTATTATTTTTAGAGACATATTATTATAAAAATTTAAAAATTTAAGCGGCATATTATTATAAAATTTTATCTAATAATGAAATTTACGATCAACATAAATCATGCATTATATAAAGATTACATTCTCCGTGTTTACAATGTTTAACGACTTGAAATAAGGATAGAAAGGTATAGAAATATTCTATTTTTAATGCAATGCAATATGCCTCTTAAATTTTTGTGCTTCTCCAATCCCATATAGAAAGTCAATGTATAATTTCTTTAACAGGTCAGCATCAAAGAGAAGGAAACAACTGTTGAGAGTTGGTTGGGCGAGTACAAAAGTTTCCCTACTTCTGCTTTTGCTTCTTAACTCGATACAACTCTCACTATTTCCATTTCGATAAAGGAAGAAATAATAAGTCCATCTATTAAATTATCATGAGAAAAATGAGAGATGCCTCCATTATCCAACTTAGATGGTGTAGTTAGTTAAGTTAAGTTGTCAAATTTGAGGAGTAATATTTAGGGGAAAACCATTTAGAATAAATTATTCCAAAGTATTGGTGACTCATAAAAGTTTTGATCAATTTTTAAATTATTTTCCTTTTCAAAAAGGAAAACACATTATCAATAACAAAATTTTAAATTAAATATCCAATTTCATCTTCCAAAATCTATTATCCATAATAAAATTTTAAATTAAATAACCAATTTCCTCATTTAAATTTTTTAATAAGAAATATAACTAATTTATTTAATTTTAATCCCACATATATTATTAAATGATTTTTATATTTTTAACATTAACTAATTTAACAATCATTCAATAGCATCATAAAATATCATCTATTCATTATAAATATTTTGCTTCATATAGTTTTTTAAATTATTTAATTTTAAATAAATGATACTATAATTAAATTATATCTTATATTTAAAGATAAATAAATGATACTACAATTAAATTATATCTTATATTTAAAGATTTATAATAATATTTATATTCTTGGAATCATTTAATTAAAAAAAAAATCAAATTACAGTTATATATTTGATAAACAAACCAACAACATTATACAAATAAATTTAGAAGGAAAAAAATATTGATTGCTTCAATTCTTCTAATTGAATGTTGATTGCTTCTAAGGTTGTAGTATCAGAAATACCCAAGGGTGGAAATGAAGCATATAGATGCCCCATTATCTTTAGAACAAGGAAAATGATGTGGCATCAAATACCAAGACATATAGAATAAGGACCTTGAACATTATATGCTAAGGATATGCTCAAAGGTATGCTTGATTTCACTCTAGTTTTCCATTTATATTAATATTTCATGTTTTGTAAACACAACAGAGTAACATTATGTGGATATATTATTTTATATTGAGAAGTGATTTCTCAAGATTCACATGGATTTTTTCTCTCCAAAAGAAATATGTCCTTAATAAATTTAAAGAATTTAAGGCTCATGTAAATAATCATATAGTGAATACAATAAGAATTTTGAAGAAAGAAGATCATGGAGTGTTTCACGAAAATGAAAGAATTTCATAAAAACATGGAATATCAAGGAAAAAGAATACCCCATACACACTTCAATGTAATGTAAGGAAGCTAGAGAAATAGTTAATAAGCATTAATATAAAATGCAAGGAGATTTATCAATGTGTTGGGTTAAGGCATAAATTGTAGGGAAAAGAACAAAATGCATACTGCATGTTACATTGTAAAGTGTTTTCTATAATAAATCATTTTCCAAAAATACATCACATTATTACTAAGAAAACTTTAAATTATAAAAATAAACAAGCCAACCAATTATATATTTGCTAAACAAACTAACCACATTATACAAATGAATGTAGAAAGAAAAAAAAATAGGAGACTGGTAGTGATCACAGCTCTAATGTCCATATTTCTGGAACTCCCACTCGCTATTATCTGCAACAACATATACATAGTAGTGTGTAAAATAAAAGTTCAAATGAATCTTAAAAGTAAACTTCGTCTCTCATTGTCCAACCAAAGATAAATTGAACAAAAAAAACAACTAACCATTTCCTTAAAAAGATTCATGGTCCCATTTCAAAATAATTTTACTCTACTAAAATGTAGCCGTAAAGATTGATTGCACAAGAAGGAAGTTTAGAATACACACTTAATGGGTAGACTTGTCTTGTCTTAAGCCACTCACTTATGTAGTGAAAATGAAAGGCCTGATTATAGCCTCCTGTTCAAATATTAAAGAAAAACATATAAAAATTTGATAACCTTGAGCTTAAGCGAATAATAATAGTAATAATAATAATAATACATATTTTTAACATACCCCATGCAACTATGCATTCTTGAATTGTCTCAGTTCCTTGATTTTCCTCACACTCTATACCTAGATGTACAAAAGCAAATATAATAATATTATTTTCAAAATTCATATAATTTAGTCAAACTAATTCAAGAAAAACCCAAAAACAATCTATTTTCTCAAATTTCTACCATTAAATTATATCAATAAATAGTAGTTACAAAGATCCATAATGTGGTTTCTACAGATTGCACAATTATCCACCTGGATGTTTGCATGCATAAACAATTAGATTAAAATTGTGTTAGAATAAAACAGTAAATCATTCAAGTTAAACTAGAAGAGAGACATTCATGGCCATTTTTCCTTCTGGTGTTTTATTTCTTTTGTCATTTTGAACAACAATTCTAATCTCCTCCTCACTAATGGTAACATAATTTTCAGCTTCAGTTTTGACATCTACAAAAAAACATGTTTAGCTTTGCTAGATTGAACCACCTTAGGGATTCTTTTATGATCCCCTGTATGTACTATTGCAGTGTCATGGATTATTGCTTTTTGCTTCCTTCTCCTTTCTTCTTTTGTCTCTAAAAACAAATACCCTCCAACATCATTGAAAAACTCTTAGGAAAATCCTATCAAACAAAATACAAAATGTCAATGATCAATCATTTATAAAAAATTTAGTGATCCTTACAATAATGCATAAGATAAATATAAATAAACATGCTTACAATGCTACTTGAATGTTCGATGTGATTTCATCACACAATGGTGTAGATTCTTCATATGTGTCATACTTGACCATTCAGAGATGATATCTAACATTTTCATGTGTCTTGGGCAATTTTGCAAGAACATAGACAGTGTCTACATTCAGCACCAAACATATGTCTGGTACTCTGCCCATCACCTCATATGGTCTACCAAAGTTAATCATACCACAATATAGATAGATATGTGTACAATCATCTCTTTCAATATCTTTAACATGCAATGTAAACAAAAATTTATTTATTTCTCGTGAATTCCTCCATTCAGGAATAATCTTGAATGTACTGGACGAGCCATTTGCTTGACTTTTATGATGTTTTTCAGGTCAGATACGTTCAATAATATTCATAAAGTGTCCATCTGAAACTTTAGATGATGGAATTGTTGTCTTTGTTTCAATAAACATTCACATAGACCTTCTTTGATGCCAACTTTAGGAATATATGTGTTCATTAAAAGAACACATATGTTAATTAGAAAAATAACAAGTTATTTAAAAAATATATTAATATATAAATAGTGTAAATTTAATGTTAACTTTTTTTTAACAATATAAATTAAAGAAATTATAAATATGTTTTATTTATTTTTAACAAAACTAAAATAATTTAAATATAATTGATTTTTTTTTAAATTAAAAAAAAAAATAAAAGATTTTTTTTTAAGAATGATACTTATATTGTTTAAATAAATAAATAAATAAATATATAAAATTTTAAAACTCAATATATATGGCTTTAAAGAAAAAACTATTTTATTTATTTATTTATTTTTGCTTCTTTGAAATACAAAATCAATAAATGGATTTATTCTTTTGACATGGAAAAGTTTTGGTTTTTTTTTTTGTGAAGGAATTGAAATGACCCCCAAACAAAATAGTGAAGATTGTGGGATTGCTTTAGAGTTTCTCAAATGTGGGATTAAAAAGAAAATTAAAAAATCAAGATATTGTTAATATTATAGGTTTAGATTAACTCTTGGAGACAGTACTGGAAGATAATCGATTGATGGAATTCATTGATAATGATATTCTGAAACCAGCAACATCTAATGCTAAGGATCTAGCAGAATGGAAGAAGTGTGTAGCCAAGGTGTGGAGAACCATATTGGAGGGAGTACAATATCATATTTTCCCAAATCTCCATGGGAGATAGAGTCTACATGTAATGGGGAAAGAACTAATAGATTTGTTTCAGAATAGCAGCGACCACAGGAGACTAGTACTTAAGGATGAACTTTGAAATATCAAGATTTAGAGGAATGAGAGCATTCCACCATACTTGAGTAGGTTCACACAATGTCATGAAGAACTTGGTAAAATTGGTGCTATTGTAGTAGCAGATGATTTGGTGGGCATATCCCTTCTAGGCCTTCCTAAGAGTCAGCACAACTACCAAGATTCAATGAATGGGAGGAAGAAACTACCAGATTTAGAATGCTTATGGTCTAATTTGGTACAAGAGTAAATAAGGCGCAATACTAGAGACGAGACTTCATCCAATTGTGAGGATGAGGAGAACTATGAAGAAATTCTGCAAATTCTCTACAAATCTTGCTCTTAGACCATATAGAAATGTAATATACCAAAGAAAAATACTATAATTTGCTTCTACTATCAAACCTGTAGAATCTTAAAGATATTTCATAGTGGCCTTTCCCTTGAGGGAAACTCGAATTATGTTGCATGGAAGTATCCTATGGAGGCAGTACTAGAGGATAATCGGTTGAATGAATTCATTGATAATGATATTATAAAACCATCAACATCTGATGCTAATGATCTAGTACAATGGAAGAAGTGTGTAGCCAAGGTGAGGAGAATCATATTGGAGGGAGTGTGATACCATATTTTCTCAAATTTCCATGGGAGATAGACTCTGCATGCACTGTGAAAATAACTGCTAGATTTGTTCCAGAATATCAATGAGCATAGGAAACTGGCACTCAAGGACAAACTTCAAAATATCAAGTTGCAGAGGAACGATACCATTCCACCGTACCTAAGCAGGTTCACACAATGTCATGAAGAACTTGGTAAAATTGGTGTACACATAAGAATACAAGAAAGAAGACCTCAAGAGGAGCAATAGGTGAAGCTTTGGCTTCACAATTCGAGCTTGATTTTACTCTTATTGCATGCATGGCCATCATAACGATGGGAAGTGTATGGTACATGGAAAGTGATGCCTTGTTCCATATGACGGGGAACAAATGTTTTTCAGTGATTTGGAGGAGTAGGATCTCCAAGTGCACATCAAGATGGGATATCATGGAAAGTACATTGCCACCAGGATTGGTGTAGCCACTTTTCAGAGGGAGTCGGGCTCCCCTGTCAGTCCCAGTGATGTGATGTTCTTTTTGGGTCTAAAGAAGAATCTTTTATTTGTTATAGTTTTGGAAGATCGTGGCTACAATGTGATATTCAACAAAGGAAAGGAATTCCTGAGACAAATATCCATAGGATAAGTGAAGAATATTGAGGTTTGTGTGAAGAACCTCTACAAGCTAGATATGGAGGGTTGTGATGCATTGAGCATAAAGGAAAAGAAGGTCTAGTGTCATGATGCCAATGAAATTTAGCATAAAATACTTTGTCATTTGCATCATGGCACTTTGAAGAACATGGAATAGATTACAACAGGCCTCCCCAGAGGAGCATGTTGGGTCCCTATAATACTAGTGATTACCTCATTACTATTGTACTTATACCCCTTATTTATATTTTTGTGCCCCTATTACCCCCATGTTGTTATTTTTGTGCCCCATGGAATCCCTCTATTGTTATTTTTGTGGCTTTATATTATTATTGTTAGGTCGGCTGGATTATATTGTGACTCCTTAGACTCCTATATATACAAAGGAGGTTTTATCATTTGAATCATCGAAGAATTGTTCATTTATGTAATGTAAAGGAGGTTTCCCCCTCGAAGATGCTGAATTCTAAGCCGTTGATATATATATTTTCTATCTTTTCTTGAGCTGGTTTCGTAACATTTGGTGTCAGAGCTTCAGATTCTAGGGTTTCGCTGCTCCAAAAAGGTCATCGTGGAATTTTTGCTATAACCTTTTTCTGTGACGTTTCAGAAGTTGAAAAAAAAACCCATTTGAGAAGAAATCGTGTTGAACCTTGGGTGTGAACTACAGAGCTTTTTGATCGATATTTGTGGAGATATGAGCTGAGGAAGTTGGTCTTTTTGTAGACTCCTGAATTACATTCAAAACATGTGACCTCGGGAAAATCTTGTTAACTTTATCTCTGGGGATCAGATTGAAATTTTGTAAAAAGGTACAAAAAGAGGACGGACTATAGTTTCTTGTATGCATGTTTCAGATCCAAAGGTCGAAACAGTGACTCGTGGAACTCCGCACAAGTTCACTCTACTAAACTAGTCTATAAGAAAGTCACTATGGGAGATTTCACATAACTCTTCCTTGGAGAATCCAATTTGGGTCAGACTTGTGGCATTGGAAAGAGGACACAGAGGGCTACTACAACTCAGAAATTCGGAAGTAGATGATTGGAAGGTACAGAGATACATCAGAGGTAATATCGAGCTCCTACAAAGTGAAAAAAGGTGTGTAGATTTTCTTAAATTTTTGCTTAAGCTTGGTTTGAAAATTTATTTTGAAGGAATTCAAAGGGCATAGTAGATCATTATTATCGATAACTAATGCCCTGAGGAAAGAAAATGAAAACAACTAGTAAGGAATCTGAAAGATCTAGCATGACTCATGAAGAAGAGGAAGAAATGCAACATGATATATCAAAATTACAAGACCAAGTGCAACAATTGTCCCTTGCACAAAAAGGAACAGAATCTAAGATGGATGGTCTAAAGAAAGATGTAGAAGCTGATATGGATGGTTTAAACAAAGGTGTAGAAGATAATATGGACTGTTTAAAGAAAAGTGTAGAAGCTAAGATGATTGACGTGGAAGCTAAGATGGATGATTTGAAGATAGATTTGAAGACAGACATGGATGAATTGAAGATAAATATGAATAAGTTGCTACAAGAAATGGTCCCTGAGGGTGAAAGGGTACTAAAGGAAACTCATGATGAGAACAAAAGAAATGTTAATCATGAGTCCATATACGCTAATGTTGGATTGAAGACTCACCATATTCCAAAAATTGATATGAGGAAATTTGATGGCAAGGATCCTGCCACATGGATATTACAGAGGGAGCAGTTATTCGATCTCAATAATGTGCAAAACAAACAAAAGGTACGTATGGCAACTGTATATTTGGAACCAAATCAGTTTGTATGGTATCAATGGCTTTGCTCTCGTAAACAATTTATCACTTGGGCAATTTTTACAGAAGAATTGATAGCACATTATGAAGATACAAAAAGCAACACTTTTTTTAGCCAATTGATAAGTCTCAAACAAAAGGGTTCAGTAATGGAGCACATTGAGGAGTTCCAAAAATTGAACATAAGGGTAAAAGATATTCCAGAGGAGCATAGGATTGATGTGTTCATAGGGCCTTTAAAGAATAATATCCAACATGATGTTCGCCTTTGGGAAATTGATTCATTAGAGAAGGCATTCAGGTTAGCAAGAAAAATGGAAAGCAAAATTATGGCAACCAGGAAGCATACCACTCATAACTATAAAGACAGAAGTGTTGTTGCCCCTAGTCTTCCACAACCTATAAGGTTGACACCACAACAATTGGAAGAAAAAAGAGAAAAAGGGCTTTGTTACAGTTGTGATAGCAAGTACACTAAAGGTCATAATTGTGCTGAGAAGAAATTATTCTACATAGATTGTGAAGAGGATGAAGAAAAGGAGCAAGAAAGGTCAAAAGAAGAAGATATACTCCAGGAACAAAGCCTAGATGAAGAAAAAATAAATCCAACCATATCTTGTAATGCATTGGTGGGAATTACCACTCCTCAAACCATCAAGATAGAAGGACAAATCAAGAAGAAAAAGGTAATAGTGTTGATCCACCAAATGGGTGTGAAAACTTACTTCCTCAAAGGAGTGGTTTAGGAAGAAATTTACCTCAAGGGTTTGGGACATTTTACAGGGAAACACATGTGTGTACACTCATAAGAGCCCACTATGGTCTTTAGTAGGCACCTCGTGCTTGGTACACTCGTATAGATTCTAACCTTAGTAGAGTGGGCTTCACTAAGAGTGAATTAGATCCCAATGTCTACTAAATTTTGGTAGATGACATTCTTCTCATCTTAGTTTTGTATGTTGATGATTCGATACTCACATGAGATGAGAGGTTGATCCAATATTGCAAGGAGGACCTCACAACAGAGTTCAAGATGAAGGACATGGGTTTGATGCACTACTTTCTTAGCTTGGAGGTGTGGTGGGGAGATGGAGAGCTATTTGGTCAATAATAGAAGTACACCTCTGAATTCCTTCATAGATTCCAATGCATGATTGCAAACCCATATAAACTCCTCTAGCTACTAACTGGAGGAAATATAATGATTCTACAAGAGAGGTAGTAAATGCAACTATCTACAGATAGTTGGTAGTGTCCTTGATGTACATGGTGAAAAAAAGGACTATCATCTTTTTTACAGTTAATCAACTTAGTCAGTTTATGGTGTGGCCTTCCACGCTTCACTGGAAAGCAACAAAACATATTCTAAGATACCTCAGAGGCACAATAGACTTGGTTTATGGTATAGGAAGACTGATGGAGTGAAACTCCAAGGCTTCACAAATGCAAATTAGGCAGGGAGAACCATAGATAGTAAGAGCACATCGAGAGTAGTCTTCAGTGTTGGGTTAGGAGTAGTTTATTGTTATAGTAGGAAGCAAAGATTTGTAGCACTTAGCTCAGTAGAGGTTGAGTATATGGTTTCTAGTCAAGTAAAATGCGAGAATATTTTGATGAGAAAGATCCTGGTTGATCTCTTTATTAATGGGATGGAGCCTACATTTATCAAGTGTGACAATTAGAGTTGTATAAAACTCTTTGAAAATCCAATGTTTTATGATAGGTACAATTAGGTACGATCACCTAAGAAATTGTGTGCATAGGAGGATTTTTATGTTACAGTAAATTCCTATAGAGGAGTAGGATGTAGACATATTGAAAAGCATTTTTTCAAGAGTTAAGTCTAAGTTCCATAAGAGAAGGATTGGGGTTGCTCAAAACCCATTTCTTTCTAAGAGGGAGTGTTAAATTGTAGCAAGAAAAGGATTCATTTGAATTGTTCCTTAGTCAAATGGAGAAATTTGAATTTCCACATCAGTAGGATGACTTGAGTTGCATTTAGCAAGAGTGACATGGCCAAGTGACCTAGTTAAGCCAATCAATTTGAGTTTGTGGACAAAAGTTAGAGTTTTGTATGAGTTGATTGATAAGATATAGCAATGTAGTAGATTTATAGTTAGTTAAAACTAGTTATATGAGCAATAATAATGAATAGAGTCAATATGAGTTTAGTTGAGTAGTTGTAATTGCTTTTTAACCCACTTATCTCTTAGTTAACTAGTCAATGTACTAAAAATAGCTCGTCATGCATGAAATTTGAATTGCCCAGTTTAGTGGAGGAAAAAATGGCATGAATGTAATTATTATTCTATACAAGTGAGTGTACAATGTTTGAATGTAGCAGTGAGCGAATTTCCTCAAGAATTGCGTAACGAAATAGTAGTTATCTATTCTTTAGGAGAAGGAATTGTGCAATCAAATAGGAGGAATTTGGAGGCCTATTTTAGCTAAGTGTTGTTCATGTGGGAAAAGCAGCATATTAGTATTGTAGTGTAGATTGAGATTCAATGATTGAAGTTGTCATTGTAATTGATCATTGTCTCATTTGATATAATAAAAAGAAATTAATTTATGTAGTTTTTATGGAAGATAGAGGATATGATTTGGTGTTCAAAAGAGGGAAGGCTTATCTAGAGTGTGTTGTTGCTAGACAAGTAAAAGAAATGGTGTTTGGGTTAAAAATATTTACGAGCTAGAGGTGGATGCACGCATTGCATTGATTAGCAAGGAAGAACATGTTTAGGGCTGAGATGTTGGAGAGATATGGCATAGGCGTCTGGGGGGCCTATCCCTTCTAAGCCTTCCTAAGAGTTGGCACAGCTACCAAGATCCAGCGAATGGGACGAAGAAACTATCAAATTGGTAATGCTTATGGTCTAATTTGCTACAGGAGGAAGTAAGGCGCTTTACCAGAGACATGACTTCATCCAATGCCAAGGATGAGGATAATTGTGCCTTGGATGGAAATGAAAATAAAGGGGAAGGGAAGAAATCCCAATCAAAAGCAGAATCTAACCAAGGGGGGAAGAAGAAAGACTTAATCAAGTGTTTTCACTTTCATGAATTTGGGCACTATTCCACGAAGCGTACACATAAGAAGATACATAAGAAGACCTCAAGAGGAGCAGTAGGTGAAGCTTTAGCTGCACAGTTCGAGCTTGATTTTACTCTAATTGCATGCATGGCCATTACAACGATGGGAAGTGTATGGTACCTTGAAAGCGGTGCCTCATTCCATATGACGGGGAACAAATATTTTTTCAATGATTTGGAGGAGAAGGATCTCCAAATGCACATCAATATGGGATATCATGGAAGGTACATCGTGACCGAGATTGGTGCAGTCACCTTTTAGAGTGAGTTAGGCTCCACTCTCAATCTCAAGGACGTGATGTTTTTTCTGGGTCTAAAGAAGAATCTTATATCTATTGCAGTTTTCGAAGACTGTGGCTACAATGTGATCTTCAACAAAGGAAAGGAATTCCTCAGAAACATAGCCACATGATAGGTGAAGAATATTGAGGTTCATGTGAAGAACCTCTACAAGCTAGATATGGAGGATTGTGCTTCATTGAGCACAAAGGCAGAGATGGTGTAGAGTCACGATGAGATTGAATTTTGGCATAAAATACTTGGTCATTTTGATCATGGCACTTTAAAGATCATGCAATAGATTACCACAGGGCTCCCGAAAGGAGCACAAGAGCAACAAGGTACATGCAAGGGATGTACCTTAGTGAAGTACACAAAAGCCACTTTCCATGATTGTGACATCACAGAACATGTAGTCCTTGAAAGGATCCACTTTGATGTTTATGGACCTTTCTCGACAACCTCCACTGCTAGACACAAATTTTGTCATATTTATTGATGACTTCTCAGGAAAGTGTTGGGTCTTCTTCATGTAGAATAAGGATGATACTTTCTCTAATTTATTAGATTTCAAGGCACTAGTTGAGAAAGAAACGGGCAAGAAGTTGAAGGATATTAGAAGTGATAATGGAGGTGAGTACATGTCAAATGAGTTTAAAAAAAATTGTGCAAAAGAAGGAATTTGGTGAGTGTTGACAACACCCCACAACCCACAATAGAATGGGGATGCTGAGATGAAGAACCATAGAATTATGGGAGTAGCACTGGTGTTGTTGCATGACCAATCCTACCTCTACAATTGTCGGTTGAAGCATGAAACACAATTGTGTATTTACAGAACAAGAATCCTCATTGGATTATTGGCATGATCACACCAGAGTAGAATTTCTCATGGAGGAAGCTTGATGTGTCACAGTTCAATACCTTTGGAGCCTCTGCTTGTTTCCATGTCTCCAAAGAGTAAAGGAAGAAGTTAGAGCCTACAAAAGAGTTGGGCATAATTGTGGGTTACACAAAAAGTCCCCAAAACTACCATTTGTATTTTCCATCCCTTAGAGTGACAGATGTTCGAAGGGATGTCAAATTTGATTTAGTGTTTCTCAATTCTTTTATTGGCTGAGAAAAGAATTGAGAATAGAGTTGAGAATAGAGTTCGTTGTATATTTATTTCTTTTTGTGACAGATGTTGTATATGAGTATCTTTAACAACACAAATATCATTTTATAAATATTTATATTTATTTTCCCTCTTTCGTTGTTTCAACACACATAACTTATTATAGATATTTATATTTTATTTTTCTTTATCTTTGTTTCTTAGTTTTTGAGAAAATCACATTCTATTTTTAAGAAATCACTTATATTTTATTTACTTCATCCTACATTTTTTTTCTTTTTATTATGATTTCCTATTCAATCCTTAGATTATTTTGAAGTAATATTATTTTGTTTTAGCAATAATCTTTAGCATTATTGGTACATTCTTTTTATTCCCTACTATATCATGGGATTGTAGTATAATGAATAGTGGTATAGTGAGAATGAGCTTTTATAACAAATATTTTAGATGCACTTTTGCATTTAATAAAGTTATGTACATGGATTTTTCTTTTTGCATCTAATCATTTTTGGAAACATGCACTCAATCCTACTGTTGTATACCAATGCTGCACCAAGCCCCACACACATACTTTTGAGGATGGACTTGAATTTTTTATCACTTTCAAGAATGGACGCACACTTCTATGAGTAAATTATTTTTTCCAATGTATACCCTTCAATATGGGGATATCAATCTCATTAGAGGATTTAAGAGTTACCTCTCATCATTAATGTCTTTAACAAGGTTACACGATAGCAGAAGGAAACATTGGAGTTAGGGCATACAGGTTGCTTTTAAGTAAAATTCCAGAGCAAGTTTATGATTCAATTTTTTTCCTTCAGTGTTGATTGCTTCTAAGTTTGTAGTATCAAAATTACGCAATAATCCTCCTCTAATTGTCTTTCACTTCCATGTTCATTACCCAATCACCCTCCTCTAACTGTCTTTCGGTTCCATGTTCATCAACTTGTTGCTCCATTAGATTTTGCACAATTTGAAGATATTCCATAGGAACTATCAAAGTTTTTTTACTCTTTGTTGACACCTAATCATAGGGATTGGGTGAATAACTATAAATAAATAATAGAGAAAATGGAGAGTCATCGAGAGATGAACTGAACAATCACTCCCTCTTGTATATAATAATGAACAACCTGAATGAATAATAAAATTACATTTGAAGATTTACCTCCTAGCCTGACAGAGCCAACTCTATTTTTATCATTCCTTCCCCTTTAACTCCTATTCTTCCTATTCTACCTATGTTCTGCTCATATTGCAAAACTGACACCTTTGAGTGTACTGTGGTGCCTATTCCAGCATGTAATATCGACACCTCTGATTCGTATAGTATCACTCCCAAATCAAAACTCAACTTAAAGTCCAAAACTTGCAGAAGCAAAATCGAAGGCTAAGGAGGGAACACCACTACGGGACAAGACTCAACTGCTGTGGTGCCATTGTGGCTCTGAGCTGTATTGTTTTCAATGTTGTTTTCATAACACTTCCCTCACACTAGTATCATCCTTAACACCTCCCTCACACTGTTTAATACACCTTTTTTTATTGTTATGAATGCATTGTTATGAAAGTATATGCTCCCATACCATCACTCCCACACTGTCCAACACCTCCCATACTCCATACGACTTGCACACTGGCATATAACAAAGGCCTGTCACTACCTATTATATACGATGTGTGGCCATACCACTCCCAGGTTACCCACAACAAAATTGTAATTGTGAAATATAAGATATCCGTAGACTTCCACTCTACTCACTCCATACGTTGCATTAAAATCCTACCACGTTGCACTACTCCTCAGACCATACAGCCCCTCCTCCCATGTTGTGTTATTCCTTAGACCATAAATCCCCTCCTCCTATGCTGCACTACTCCCACGTTGTCGCTCCTCCACATATATCTGTTATAGGGTATCCTCTCCCTCTTAACTTTCAGGACAAGTCCCACCACTCGCAATGCCTCCATATAACTCCATTACGCGGTAAATAAATCCAATTTATTTTTAAAATCTCCCCGACATACTCCCTCTCCAAAATATACCATCCCCCAGTCATACCTCCACCCTATACATATCATATTGTGATTGTTTAACCACCAGAAGTACAAATTGTATACATTGGCAGCAGAAGTACTTTTACAATACACAGATTTTTAAAATGCATTCATTAATATCTATTGTGGAAGTGGTTCTCACCAGCAAGGAGAACTATCCAGAATGGTCGCGGAAAATCGAACACGCTCTCATTTTTAATGAGCTATGGAAAGGAGTGTGTGTTGGAAATGGGGACAAAGAGCGAGAACAACCTACCTCAGATAAGGAATTAGCCATTTGGGAAAATAATAATGGCAATGCTTATGGATTGATTGCGGCATCAGTAAATGAAGAGGTGAGTCACCATATTTTGCCATTTTCAAATGCTTTTGAAGACTTACAAAAACTGAAGGAACCCTATGACTCACACTCTGCACTTGAAGTTGTTCAACTCATGATTAAACTATTCACCCTCGAATTACAAAATGATGATCCTCTTGCTCTTGCATCAGAAGTGAAATCTATCATGCATGATATCAAAGTCACTAATGTTGAACTGGATATTCCTTTGATAGCTTTTCTCAAGGCACTTTATCCCACTTACTTAAATTATCTTGAGTCATTGCAAGGAAATGGAAACCTCAAAGGTATTACCTTTGACTCCCTTGTGAAAAAATTTGTTGAAAGAGAGAATTCTTTTTGGAAGAAGACAGCTGCTCATTATTCTGAAAAGGTTGTGTGCCTTGCTCATAGAGAAAGGAATATTTCTCAAGATTCTTCTAGAGGAAGAGGTGGTCGAAGAGGAAGAGGAAGAAATTTCAGAGGCAAGGGGGCAGACACTCTCAAGGAGAAAAGTGAGATTTGCAGTACATACACTGTAAAAGAGATGGATCACATGATGCATCCACATGCAAGTTGCCTTGGGATAGAATTGAGCAGGAAAGAAACCAAACCAAAGGTAAAACTAATGACAAAGAGAAAGGTAAAGCACTGGAATCCACTCACTATGTTGGGGCACACTATAATATTGGAGTAAATGAAGGCTTATTTAATGCTTCACTTAATTCAATCTTGGAAAAATGATTGGTTGTTTGATTCAGGAGAAACTTGCCATGTGAATTTAGAAGAGATTCTTTTGAAGAATTTACTGACAATGTTGATGTAGTATACTTTACAGAAAAATCAAAACTCAAGCCATCAGGGCCTGGCACAATAACGCTTAAATTGCTTGGTCTTCCAGACATTCTTCTGCATCATGTTATATATCTCCCATAGTTGAGGAGAAACTTGTTGTCCTTGGTGCAGATCCACAAGCAAGGACAATCCATTCATATTTTTGATGGCAAGCTTGAGGTGAGAAAAGCATTAGACCACTCACTTGTCATGACGAGGATTGAAGAAGAAAGGTTTCTCAAGCTACAGGGTACCTTTGTTTGTGCACAAAATCTCTCATACAATTCTCATTATCAAGAAGGTACAATTCCTAGGAAACTTAAACAATGTGATGCTTGCATTCTAGGAAAGCCTAGCAAACAATCTTTTCATGATTCGCATTCCAGAGCACATAGAAAACTTGAACTCATTTATTTAGAGTTATTTGGTCCAATGCTTGTTCCTTCTGCAAATGGAAATGAATATATGATGACATTTATTGATGACTACACTAGAATGTGTTGGGTTTATTTATTGAAGAACAAATCTGATGCTTTTAAAACATTCAAGAACTTTCATACATGCATCGAAAATGATGCACAATCTCATATTGGCTCTATTCGCATTGATAATGGAAAAGAATACAATTCAAATGAATTTGAAAACTATCTTTGCCAACATGGGATCAAACATCAAACAACTATGCCTTATAATCCCCAACAGAATGGAGTAGCTGAAAGAATGAATAGAACAATCTTAAATATGGTGCGCTCCATGATGTTTTTCAAAAATGTAAAATTGATGTTTTGGGTTGATGTAGTTCTATGTGCTATATATGTAAAGAATACATATCCATCTAATGCTATTAGAAACAAGACTCCTTACGAAATGTGGTATGGGCACATTTCTTCGGTAAAGCATCTCAGGGTCTTTGGTTCCACATGTTATGCCTTGATACCAAAGGTACATAGAAACAAACTTGGTGCAAGAAGTCGTAAGTGTATCTTCCTGGGGTATTCAAGCACCTCCAAAGATACTGTCTCTATGATGAAGTCAATAAAAAGTTTGTTGTATCTAGAGATGTAATCTTTCTTGAATCTTCAAAAACTGACAATGTTGTTCAGCAGTAGCTTGATCGCTTGGATAGATTTGCAAATGAAAAATCATTTCAAGAATTTGATAATCAAATTCAACATCTTGAAGGGGGGATTCCTATACTAGATCAACCCATGGAATCTTCTTCTGAAGCACTCTCTCCCCCACATGAAACTTCAACAATGAATGATACTTTGAGTGATGTGATTGATAGAATTGGGAGACTCAATCTTCGTTTAGTCCCAACTCAATCAACGGAGAAGATTGGACCATCTGGGAAAGGTCCCCCAAAGTGGCTGACAAAGACACTTGAAATTGTTGATTCTGATGAGGTTAGAAAGACAGGAACTAGAAATTCAAACAGGCAAAATGGAGGTGATGTAGATGACTCTAATTCACCTGTTGATATGGATGTTTCTTATGATTGTGAATTTAATTTGTCTACTAATTTTGAACCCAATTCTTCAAAGAAGTTACTTCTCATGATGAATGGAAAGAAGTAATACAAAAGGAATATGATGCCTTAATAAAGAATGGCACTTGGAAGCTGCTTGATCCTCCATTGGACACCAAGCCACTTGGCTGCAAGTGGGTCTACAAGAACAAGTATAAAGTTGATGGCTCACTTGACAAGCACAAATCCAAGCTTGTGGCAAAAGGTTTTGCACATAAGGAGTGGGTCAATTATGAGGAGACTTTTTCTCCCACGGAAAAATGGGCTACCATCCAGACACTCTTAGCCCTAGCAGCTCAAAATGGTTGGAAAGTCCATTAAATGGATGTAAAAATTGCTTTCTTAAATGGAGATCTAAAAGGGAATGTCTTTATGTCCCAGCCTGTAGGCTTTTCTATGAAAGAACATGAACATAAAGTATGCAAAATTGTGAAATCATTGTATGGCCTAAAACAAACACCGCGAGCCTGGTATGAAAAACTAAGTGAGCATCTTCTGAAACTCAATTTCAAACATTATGATCTTGATGATGCAACTTTGTTTGTCAAGAAGGTTGGAAAAATAGTCGTATATCTTGTGGTATATGTAGATGATATTATGATGACAGGGGACAATGAGAGCTACATTGCATCCATAAAGAACGAATTTACGAAAGGTTTTGGAATGACTAATTTGGGTTATGTTCATTACTATCTCGGTGTTGAAGTAACTCAACATCTGAAGTCTATATTCCTTTCTCAAAATAAGTACATTGGAGATCTGTTGAATACGTTTTTCATGAATGAATGCAATCCTTTGACTACTCCAATGGAATAAAACTTAAAGCTCACATCCATTGAAGGAAAAGAGTTTGAGGATGCAACAAAGTATAGACAACTTGTAGGAAGCCTCAACTACCTAACTACTACCAGACCGAACATTTCGTTTACTGCTCGAATCCTCTCCAAATTTATTCAAAAGCCTTGTGAGGGACATTGGTCTACTGCAAAAAGAGTTCTAGAGTACTTGAAGGGAACTCAAGACTTTGGAATCAAGTATACACAGGTGGGCGACTTGAGCTTGATTGGATACTCTGATTTAGACTTCAATGGAGATAAATAAACTGGGGTATCTACTTTAGGTTATTCTATGAGTCTTGGATCAGGAGCTGTCTCTTGGAGATCATGCAAACAATCAATTCCAGTAGATTCCACAATAGAGGAAGAATATGTGGCAATAGTTGAGGCAACAAAAGAAATTGTGTGGCTCAGGGAATTCTTGAAGATTTGTAGGTAAAACAAGTACAATCGTCTCCACTCATGATTGACAATACCTCGGCAATAAAGTTGGTCAAGAACCCAAAGTTCCATGATTAAATGAAGCACATCAATACAAAATATCATCTGATTCGAGATCATGTTGAGGCCAAAACAATCCATCTTCATGATTGTTCCAATAATGAGAAAATTGAAAACATGTTCACCAAAACGCTTGTAAGAGAAAAGCTTGAAAGATTCAGAACGATGCTTGGACTCACCAACTTCCCTTCAGATTACGGGGGGGGATGTTGACACCTAATCATAGGGATTGGGTGAACAACACTCTTCTCCATATGTTCCTATATTTCCTATAACTTTAAATGTATCTTGCAAAACATATAACATACCAAGAGCTCAATATCCATAAAAAGCCTCAAATGGGAGCATTTTCGTATGAAAGATATAATGGAGTCTATGTGCTTCGGCTCAGAGTTTTTTTTCCCAAGGGTGGAAATGAATCATATGGAACCCCGATTATATTTAGCAAAGGGACAATGATGTGGCATCAAATACTAGGGATACATAATAAGGACCTTGAAACATTATATGCTAAAGGTATGGTTAAAGTTTTGTTTGATTGCACTCTAGATTTCAATTTCTATTAATATTTCATATTTTGTAGACAAAACATAGTGTCAGGCCAGGCTAGCTCAGAAATTAATGAGCACAAAACAACTGAGTGATATTATTCATTCAACTATTATTATTTATACATATACAAAAACGGATCAGTTCATCTTCTAGATGACTGTCCGGCTTCACCTCATCTGTTTCGGATTAGGTGTCAACATTCCCCCCCTTAATCTGAAGGGATGTTGGTGAGTCCAAGCATCGTTCTGAATCTTTCAAGCTTTTCTCTTCCAAGCGCTTTGGTGAAGATGTCTGCAATTTGCTCGTTTGTGGAACAATGACGGAGATGGATTGTTTTGCCCTCAACATGATGTCGGATCAGATGAAATTTAGTATTGATGTGCTTAGTACGATCATGGAACCTTTGATTCTTGGCCAACTTTATTGCAGATGTGTTATCAATCATGAGTGGAGTAGATTGTATTTGTTTTACTTGCAAATCTTCAAGAATTTTCCTGAGCCACACAATTTCTTTCGTTGCTTCAGCTGCTACCACATATTCTGCTTCTGTTGTGGAATCTGTTGGTACTGATTGTTTGCATGATCTCTAGGAGACAGCTCCTGATCCAAGACTCATAGCATATCCTGAAGTAGATACCCCAGTTTCTTTGTCTCCATCGAAGTCTGAATCAGAGTATCCAATCAAGTTGAAATCATCCACCTGTGTATACTTGATTCCAAGGTCTTGAGTTCCCTTCAAGTACCTTAGAACTCTTTTTGCAGCTGACCAATGTCCTTCACAAGGCTTTTGCATAAACCTTGAGAGGATTCCAATAGTAAATGAAATGTCTGGTCTAGTAGTAGTGAGGTAGATGAGACTTCCTACAAGCTGTCTATACTTTGTTGCATCCTCAAATTATTTTCCTTCAATAGATGTGAGCTTCAAGTTTTGTTCCATTGGAGTAGAAAGGGGATTGCACTCTGTCATGCCAAATCTGTTTAACAAATCTCCAATGTATTTCTTTTGAGAAAGAAATATGGACTTTGGATGTGGGTTACTTCAATGCCAAGATAGTAATGAACATAGCCCAAATCAGTCATTTCAAAAAATTTCCTAATTCTTTCTTTATGGATGCAATATAACTTTCATTGTTCCCTGTCATTAAAAGATCATCTACATATACCACAAGATATACAACTGTTTTGCCAACTTTCTTGACAAATAAAGTTGCATCATCAAGATCAAAATGTTTGAAGTTGAGTTTCAGAAGATGCTCAGTTAGTTTTTCATACCAGGCTCGTGGTGCTTGTTTGAGGCCATACAAGGACTTCACAAGTTTGCATACTTTGTGTTCATGTCCTTTCACAGAAAATCCTTCAGGCTGGGACATAAAAACATTCTCTTTTAGATATCCATTCAAGAATGCAGTTTTTACATCCATTTGATGGACTTTCCAACCGTTCTGAGCAGCTAGTGCAAAGAGTGTCCGGATGGTGGCCCATTTTGCTGTGGGAGAAAAAGTTTCCTCATAATCGACCCCTTCCTTTTGTGCAAAACCTTTTGCCACAATCCTAGCTTTGTGCTTGTCAAGTGAGCCATCAGCTTTGTACTTGTTCTTGTAGACCCACTTGCAGCCAATTGGTTTGGTTCCAAATGGAGGATCAACCAGCTTCCAAGTGCCATTCTTTATGAGGGCATCATACTCCTTCTGCATCGCTTCTTTCCATTCATCATGAGAAGCAGCTTCTTTGAAGGAAGTTGGTTCAAAATCTGTAGACAAGTTCAATTCACAATCATAAGTAACATCCATATCAACAGGTGAATTAGAGTTATCTACATCACCTCCATCTTGTCGGTTTGAATTTCTGGTTCCTGTTTTTCCAATTTCATCAGGATGAACACTTTCAAGTGTCTTTGTCAGCCACTTTGGAGGACCTTTCTGAGATGGTCCAGGCTGTTCTGTTGATGGAGTTGGGTCTTAATCAAGATTGAGTCTCCCAATTCTATCAATTACATCACTTAAAGCATCATCCGTTGTTGGAGTGTCATGCAGGGGAGATTGTTCTTCGGAAGAAGATTCCACATGTTGATCTAGTATAGGAATCCCCCCTTCAAGATGTGGAATCTGATTATCAAACTCTTGGAATGATTTCGGTTTTGTGAATCTATCCAAGCGATCAAGTTGCCGCTCAACAACACTGTCAGATTTGGATGATTCAAGAAAAATGACATCTCTAGATAAAACAAACTTTTTATTTACTTCATCATAAAGGCGGTATGCTTTAGATGTGTTTGAATACCCCAGGAAGATACACTTACGAATTCTAGCACCAAGTTTGTTTCTATGTACCTTTGGTATTAAAGCATAACAGGTGGAACCAAATATCCTGAGATGTTTTACCGAAGGAACATGTCCATACCACAATTCATAAGGAGTCTTGTTTCTTATAGCACTAGATGGACATCTATTATTTATATATGCAGCACATAGAACATCATCAGCCCAAAACATTGTCTTTACATTTTTGAAGAAAAGCATGGATCGTACCATATTCAAAATTGTTCTGTTCATTCTTTCAGCTACACCATTCTGTTGAGGATTATAAGGCACAGTTGTTTGATGTTTAATCCCATGTTGGCGAAGATAGTGTTCAAATTCATTTGATGTATATTCTTTTCCATTATCAGTGCGAATAGACCCAATATGAGATTGTGCATCATTTTCAATCCACTTATGAAAATTCTTGTATGTTTGAAAAGCATCAGATTTGTTCTTCAATAAGTAAACCCAACACATTCTGGTGTAATCATCAATAAATGTCATGATATATTTATTTCCATTTGCAGAAGGAACAAGCATTGGACCACATAAATCTGAATGAATAAGTTCAAGCTTCCTATGTGCTCTTGAATGTGAATCATGAAAAGACTGTTTGCTATGCTTTCCTAGAATGCAAGCATCACATTGTTTATGTTTTCTAGGAATTGTAGGCAAACCAGCAACACCATTTTTCTTCAACAAGCGGAGACTATCATAGTTTAAATGTCCAAATCTAGCATGCCATAATAAACTTGATGGAAGTGTACCTTCATCATGATGAGAAATATATGAAAAATGCTGTGCATGAGCAGAGGTTCCTTGCAGTTTAAGAAGTCTTTCTTCTTCTATACCCCTCATGACAAGGAATGGTCAGATGCCTTTCTTACCTCAAGCTTTCCATCAAACATATGAATGGAGTGACCTTGTTGGCGGATGTGGACCAGGGACAGCAAGTTTCTCTTGAGTTGTGGGAGATATAGAACATGATCCAGAAGAAAGTCTGGAATACCAGGCAGTTTAAGCCTGACTGTGCCAAGCCCTGATGGCTTGAGTTTTGACTGATCTGCAAAGTATACTGCTCCATCAACATTATCAGTGAAATCTTCAAAAAAATCTTTCCCATGAGTCATATGACAGGTTGCTCCTGAATCAAGCAACCAGTCATTTTTCGACGAAGTAAGTGAAGCATTAAACAGATCTTCATTTACTCCAATGTTACATTGTGCTTCAATATAGTGAGCGGATTCAGGAGCTTTACCTTTGTCTGTGTCATCAGTTTTACCTTTCTGCTGATTTCTGCTCTGCTCAATCTTTTCCCATGGTAGCTTGCATGTAGAAGCATCATGAGATCCTTTTTGTTTGCAGCGAATGCAATGTAAGTCTGCCTTTTCTTCTTGAGGGTGTCTGCCCCCCCTGCCTCTGAAGTATCTTCTTCTTTCTCTTGAAGGCATACTGTAACAAAAAACTTCTGCTGATAGAAAAAAAATACTTATGCCACAGCAAGACTTCTGCTGGAAAAAAAAACTTTATGTAATAGCCTTATGCATTTATTTTTCTTCTAACATTCCATAGCATATATATATTACTGCTCACATATATATCACTGTTTAATGATGGCGCTCACCGCTTACAACTGTTCATATATCACTGTTCAATAAAAATGGGGCTCATATACAAATCACTTCTCACATATATCAATGTATATCACTGTTTTAAAAAAGGAGCGCTATATATATATCACTGTTTTGAAAGGGCGTACATATATATCACTGCTTTGAAAGACAACGTAATATGCTGAATGCTCAACACTTTCGGCTATCCCAGCAACATGAAAACGACATAGTAGTAGACATGAATGAGATTAAAAAAATACTCTTTCCAAATAGCAGCAGACAAAAATGACCCTCGTTCTACGACAGATAGCCAACAAATAAGTTTGACAAAATGCCAATAGAATCCGGAATATTACCAATCTGTAACTGTGCTCGTTTCCCCAGCTCCAGAGGTATCATACCAGGGACAAAGCTGCAAGGCAGACAGCGTTAACACTCTCTATCTATCACACAGCGTTTCTCAACCTTTTCACGGGGTGCTACAAAAATAGCAAGGCTTATTCAAAAACGTTAAACGCTGGCTTCAATACATTAAAGGCATAAACGCATCCAGCATTTAAAAATGCCAGTCTTCAATACGCATAAACATTGGCTTCAATACATTAAAGGCATAAAAGGTGCAGTCACCACAGTTCTATATACCATCACCATTCACCAAAGCTTCAAAACGCAGGCTTCTTCAAAACGTTTCAGGCCCACGGATATCACAACCCGATCAATGGAGTTTCGACCAGCATACACCAGCAGCGTTCAGTCCTCAGAAAATTCAACATAAAAATTTTGTTTTAACACTTCAATACCAGCATACATATGACGAAAACAACCACGTTGTTGACATAATGCACCAGGGGGAGCTACAGAGGGCCTGTCTGTTTATGAAGCGGCCCAACATGATGTCGAATGGATGCTTACTCAATGTGATTGAATGGCAGTTCAAATGAAAATTAGGGATTCATAAACACAGGTTTCAATAACATAACATTAAACGCATTCATCAATTCATTAAACGCAGTCTTCGATACCTTTTCTTCCTTGAACGGACCTCAACGCAGCGTATGCAGCGATGTGAGAAGGGATGTCAGAGAGCGTATGCAGCGCTGGTGCGCCAGGGAGCAGAGGCAGCAGAGGAGTTACGCTATTTCTGGAACCTGGGACCTGTGCTCTGATACCATGTCAGGCCAGGCTAGCTCAGAAATTAATGAGCGCAAAACAACTAAGTGATATTATTCATTCAACTATTATTATTTATACATATACAAAAACGGATCAGTTCATCTTCTAGATGACTGTCCGGCTTCACCTCATCCGTTTTGGATTAGGTGTCAACACATAGTAACATTATGTGAATATTCTCCTTCTGAAAATGGCCAGGCTAGGCATTGTCTACCTTTTTCATCTCCATTTGACATTTGTCCATTTGTTTTTTGACACGGGTCAACTTTAACTTAGGAAAAAAAAGAATTAAACATCTTTTTGTAAAAGGGACAATTTTTCTAAATAAAATTTTCTTATATATAAATGAATGTTATAAATAATAATGAGGAACTTATCATGGAAGAACTTATTAGAATTTGAATAATCTCAAATCCCTAGGAAATTGGTGGGTGGGGATCCACATGGCACAAATCTAATTTCTTTGATTTATTAAAATTAAAGGACCATTTTGCTAAATAACATTTGCTTACATATAAATGGATGTTATAAATAATAATGAGGAACTTATCATTGAAGGAACTTATTAGAATTGGAATATTCTCAAATCCCTGGGAAATTGATGGGCGGGAGCCAAGTGACACGAATCTAATTTTTCAAATTTATTAAAAGTTAGTATAGCCTAACAAACACTGTAAAACACTATAGTCGTTAATAAAATTTCCCAAACTATAAATGCATATCATATACTTAGTAGGTACTCCAAATATCACATCAATTACATAAATCTCTTTCATTTAAACTAAATATTTCCATTCATAAATATATATTATAATTATTTTATTTTTTAAATATAAATATTTTTTTATGCTATATATATAAAAAAAATTATGTTAATGAAATTCACCTTTAATTAGAATTATTTGAAAATTTTCACATTTAAATCTTTATATTAATAAAAACTTGACAACCTTACTTTTTACAATTATATTACATATTTAAATTACTAAGAAATAAGAAATAAATATACATCACTATGATATGACATTGAAAATAAAATATAAATAAGCAGAAAGTCATAAAAACTATTACAAGAAAAAGGTTCTTATTTTATTAAAATATAATGAAATATCTTCACCTTGGAATTAGGAAAGGTGCAAGGGTTTTACATAGGTTGATTCTAATACATGCAATCAAATATTTTTTTATATATCATAAATAAAAACTAAATATATTCATTTTTAGGATGTGGTTATGGAGCTTTATGTTCAAAATCCATAATACCTATGATGTAGTGGGGAACAGACACCTTAAATTAAATTTGATTTAAACAAACCATTTTCGACATGGCATTTTACACTATTCGTGATGCTATGTATGACTATATTTTGTCTTTTAATCATCTTCAATAATTAGTTTGAATAAAATTAAACTCAACCATTTTAGTAAATATTATTATTTAAAATATATTAGTTTCATATTTTTAAAATTTAAAAATAATACAAATTTGTTAAATAACATTACAAAATTATTTATTGATTTATGTATATTTATGGTTAGTATGTTTAATCATCAACCATTAATTATTGAAGCGACAATGTAATTTTCAATGTGGTATTGAGTAGTAGCTACATGTCCCACAACCCTAGAAATGATATAGGAAAGAAGTTCATGCATAGGTCATGATGAAAGTTATGAGTCATCTAAAGTAGCCTTGGCCATGGTTTGGGGAGGAAACTCAATCATCAATCAATAAAGATAGCTTCTAAAGGTAAAGGTACAGGAATGTGGATTTGAACCACCAATTGGACCTTTCTATGAAATGCTTTTCCTTTAAGAGAAAGTATGGAGTCCTCTAATAGAATCATCGAAAGAAGGTAGGAAGAGAACCGGGGAAGCTTAGAGACATATGCAGAATGAGAGGGAGAATGTGGGTGCTCCTTCAAGTGCTTCCAAAACATAGAAGTGAACTTTGCATCCGTGTCTAAAATAATATTCTTTCGAACATCATGCAATCTGACCACATATTTGATGAACACCTCCCATTTCCACTCTGAAATTGCAATAGACTATAGGAGTCCACCTGGATGCCTACACACTACATTTATCTGTTGACAATCAAAACATCTAGCCACAAACTTTGCTACATCCTGATTTAGATTCAGCCCATAACAGAATTTCTTCATTGCGGTCAACGTCTTCCGATAGCGTAGGCACTTTGAATATGGTTTCACACGAAAATCCCTCAAGATCACCTTCTTGAGCTCATGATTGTCTGGCACATATATCTTATCTCTAAACCTGATCAAGCCACTACTGTAAGAAAATAGTCAACATCCTATGTACTTGCATTTATATCTATACTACTGCCTATACTTGTACCTATGTTATGTTGCAACCTGTGCATAATCTCCATGTACCTAATATTACGTTCACCTACCTGCAAGACCCTATCCAACATATTTGTCCCATAGGAACTCCTAGCTGCTATATGAATTACTAGTATCTTCTTGCTAAGAGAATCTACCACCATGTTCTTCTTTCCTTTGATTTATTTGATCTCAAACTCGCCGCTCACTCCTCTATCCATTCAAACTTCTTACCTTTCCTCTACAATAATGAAATAGGATAAGAAATTTGTGAGAAATTCGTAATGAGCCTCCTATAATAAATTACCAATCCCATGAAGGATCTCACCTCATCTACATTTCTAGGAGCTTCCCACTCCATGATAGCTTTTACCTTTTCTAGATCCATTGTTATGCTCTCCTTAGAGACAACATGTCCCAAGCAATGTACCTCAGTCTGAAAGAAATTGCAGTTGTTTAGTTTAGCATACAACTGATGCTCTCTCAACAACCTCAAGACTGCTGCCAAATTCTCAACATGATCTTCCTCATTTTTAGAATATACCAATATGTAATGAATGAACACAATAAAAAACTTGTCCAAATAAGGACGCAACACACTATTCATCAAACACATAAAGGTAGATGGATCATTATTCAAGCCGAATGGATCTACAACAAATCCATAATTCCCATACCTAGTCCAAAGAGTTGTCTTGTAAATGTAATCCTCTTTAATGCGTACCTGATAGTATCTTGATATAAAATCAATCTTCGAGAACACTACTACTCACTTTATTTGATAAAAAAATCCATCAATCCTCGACAACGGATACTTGTTCTTGATGGTCAGTTTGTTCAACTTCCTATAGTCAATGCATAATCTGATAGTGCCATCCTTCTTCTTTTATAAACAATATCAGTGCGCCCCATGGTGATACACTTGGTTTAATGTATCCCTTTTCAAACATATATTTCAATTTCAACTTTAACTCTACCAACTTAGGTGTGCTCATCCTGTAAGGTGCTTTTGATACTGGAACTTCCCCTAGCACCAACTCAATAGAAAAGTATACTTCCCTATGAGATGGCAACTCTGAAATATCTATCGGAAACACATCTTGAAACTGTTGTAGAACCGGGTACCTTTTCAAAACATCTGCATCATCAACTTCCTTACCTTTGTCACTAGAAATATGCACTGAAAATAACGCATACCCTTTTCTATGACTATGCTTTTCCTACATAGTTGTCTCCATCCTAAGTGATGTGGCTTTCCTCTTTCCCTGTAAGACTCTTGGTTCCCCATTGTCATCCAACCACTCAATGCCTTTGTGATAACAATCCACCTTGGTCCTATGAAGGTACAACCAATCCATTTCTGTGTCCCCTTTTGGCCCCCTTGTCTCCCCTTTAAGTCACAACGTTGTGCTACTAGGAAGTGACTTTTTATTCTAAAAGTGAGTTATATCCCCCCTTCCTCACTTTTTATTTACAAATAACTATAGAAGGCAAAAATCGAACAAAATTGAATATTCCAATTAGCCATGGCTAATTAGGAATATTATAGTCTCTCGTGGAAAAATGTTGCTTGTCCTCAAGCAACTGAAGTGATGGATGTTGTAAGATCTGCTCACTCTCCCAAGTGGCATCCTCATCCAGCAAATTCTTCCACCTCACCAAGAATTCCCGGACCGTCCTGCTCCGCAGCTGCCTCTCCCTGGTATCAATGATAGCCTCCGGCTACAATACCAAATGTCCCTCATCATCCATGGGTGGTAGCTCATATGTCACTGTCACATGCTACCCCAATGCCTTCTTCAGGCATCATACATGAAAAATGTTATGAATCTTGCTGCCTTAGGGTAGCTCCAACTCATATGCAACCTGTCCAATCCTGCGTATCACCCTGTATGGCCAATAAAAGCGGGGCTTGAGCTTCTCAGCCCCCTTCTGCTTCAGTGACAACTGTCGGTATGGCTGTAATCGTAGGTAGACCATGATGTCCCCTACCTCGAACAGCCTCTCCACCCGACCCCTATCGACATACAGCTTCTGTTGGTTTTGTGTTGTAGCCATGTTATCCTTGAGAGCTCGGAGGATATCCTGACTCTCTTGGGTCCAAATCTGGGCTCTAGGAGCCCTGCTATCACCAAAAATCATGTCAACAAAAGATAAAGGATGATACCCATATAAGGCATAGAATGGTGACATAGCAATGGACATGTGATGTGAAGTATGGTAGCAATACTCCCCTAGATGCATCCATTTCAACCATGCTCGCTACTGCCCACTGACATAGTTACACAAGTATCCCTCCAGCCACTTGTTAACTATCTCTATCTACCCATCCATCTGTAGGTGATAACTAGTACTCGGTGTCAACTCTATCCGCACCAACCAGA
The DNA here is from genome assembly GCA_031772625.1 of Pinus tabuliformis. Classification (NCBI taxonomy): domain Eukaryota; kingdom Viridiplantae; phylum Streptophyta; class Pinopsida; order Pinales; family Pinaceae; genus Pinus; species Pinus tabuliformis. Next base: position 856,460,253 of record CM062808.1, on the reverse strand, counting down.
AAAGGTCCTGCCAAAACCCACCCATGAAATGGCTGTCCTTGTCATTGACGATGGTCTTAGGAAGATCGTGTAGCCTGAATATCTCTCTAAAGAATAGCTTAGCAACCTGTGCTATTGTATAGCGTGGGGATATGGCAAAAAGGTGTGCGTACTCTGTCAGTCGATCAACGACGACAAAGATACAATCCTTTCGCTATACCATGGGCAACCCTGTGATGAATTCCATTGAAATACTCTCCCATTTCCCCTCTGGAATGGGAAGAGGTTGCAATAAACCCGCGGGATGGCTCATCTCTCCTTTGTTCCTCTGGCAAACATTGCACTCCCAGATGTGTTGGAGTACATCCTCCTTGAGGCCCTTCCATGAGAACCTCTCTCTAATGGGCCTGTAGGTTTTGGTAAACCCCTGATGTCCTGCCAAAGGTGAATCATGTGATGCCTGGAGTATCTTCTTCTTGAGCTTCGACCCCTCAGTCAAGAAGATCCGGTCCTTGTAATAGATGATCTCATCAACCACCCTGTACCTATCATCTGCCACCTGCCCATCCAGAACCTCACATGCAAACCTGTCCTTGGAGTACTCTACTAAGAGTCGAGCCCTCCAATCTGTATCCAAGCTCATAAGAGACAACGTGGCTGGTCTACGTGAAAGGACATCTGCTACCACCTTGTTCTTACCCTTGACATACTCAATGTCAAAGTCATATGCTTGGATCTTATTGATCCACTTCTGCTACCTCTCATGTAGCTTATTCTGCTCCATAAAGAACTTGAGGCTCTTGTGATCAGTCCTAACCCTAAACCTTTTACCCACCAAATACTACCGGTACTTAGCTGATGCATGCATGATGGCCAACATCTCCTTGTCATATATGGAATACAACCTCTCGTGCGGAAGGAGCTTCCGACTCTCAAAGGCTATAGGGTGACCTCCCTGCATCAATACTATGTCGATCCCCTCTCCCGACACGTCACACTCCAAAACAAATGGCTGTGTGAAATCTGGTAATGCAAGCACTGGGCAGCTGCTCATAACCTCCTTGAGCCTATCAAAGGCTTGCTGCGCTATATTTGACCAACAGAAAGCCCCCTTCCTCATCAAATATGTCAGGGGTGCAGCAAGCTGTGAGAAACCTTTGATGAACTTCTGGTAGTAAGTACAAATGCCAGTGAATCCTTGAAGTTCTGTCACATTTCTCGGCTCTGGCCATTCTCTGATGGCCCTGATCTTCTCCTCGTGGACCCTCACTCCATCTACCCCTATGATGTGTCCCAGATACAACATCTCTGTCAACCCAAACTCACTTTTAGAGAGTTTGGGGTAGAACTGGGTGTACAAGGTGAAACATGTAGCTAATGGTAGTATTGAGAAGTACAAGTCCAAATTTGTGGCCAAAGGCTTCTAATAGGTGGAGGGGATAGATTATGAGGAGAAATTTTCCCCTGTGGCAAGATAGTCATCTATCAGGACCATACTCTCATTGACAACACAGTTTGGGTGGAGGTGAAAACTTCATTGCTCAAAGGAGTGGTTTAGGAAGAAATTTACATAGATAAAACTCAAGGGTTTGGGACATTTTACAGGGAAACACATGTGTGTACACTCATAAGAGCCCACTATGGTCTTTAGTAGGCACCTCATGCTTGGTACACTCGTATAGATTCTAACCTTAGTAGAGTGGGCTTCACTAAGAGTGAAGTAGATCCCAATGTCTACTAAATTTTGGTAGATGACATTCTTCTCATCTTAGTTTTGTATGTTGATGATTCGATACTGACATGAGATGAGAGGTTGATCCAATATTGCAAGGAGGACCTCACAACAGAGTTCAAGATGAAGGACATGGGTTTGATGCACTACTTTCTTAGCTTGGAGGTGTGGTGGGGAGATGGAGAGCTATTTGGTCAATAACAGAAGTACACCTCTGAATTCCTTCATAGATTCCATATGCATGATTGCAAACCCATATAAACTCCTCTAGCTACTAACTGGAGGAAATATAATGATTCTACAAGAGAGGTAGTAAATGCAACTATCTACAGATAGTTGGTAGGGTCCTTGATGTACATGGTGAAAAAAAGGACTATCATCTTTTTTACAGTTAATCAACTTAGTCAGTTTATGGTGTGGCCTTCCACGCTTCACTGGAAAGCAACAAAACATATTCTAAGATACCTCAGAGGCACAATAGACTTGGTTTATGGTATAGGAAGACTGATGGAGTGAAACTCCAAGGCTTCACAGATGCAGATTAGGCAGGGAGAACCATAGATAGTAAGAGCACATCGAGAGTAGTCTTCAGTGTTGGGTTAGGAGTAGTTTATTGTTACAGTAGGAAACAAAGATTTGTAGCACTTAGCTCAGTAGAGGTTGAGTATATGGTTTCATATGCTGAGGGTATGGTTGAAGATATTCTTGATGTCACTCTAGATTGAGTTCTATTAATATTTCATGTTTTTTAAACACAACAGAGTAACATTATGTGAATATATTATTTTATATTGAGAGGTGATTTCTCAAGATTCATATGGATTTTTTCTCTCCAAAAGAAATATGTTATTAATAAATTTAAAGAATTTAAGGCTTATGTAAATAATCATATAGAGAATACAATAAGAATGTTGAAGAAAGAAGATGATGGAGTGTTTCACGAAAATGAAAGAATTTCATAAAAGACATGGAATATCAAGGAAAAAGAATACCCCATGCACACATCAATGTAACTAAGCTAGAGAAATAGTGAATAAGACATTAATATAAAATGCTAGAGAAATAGTGAATAAGACATTAATATAAAGTGCAAGGCAATTTCTTTCAAGAAAATGAAAGAATTTCATAAAAAACATGGAATATCAAGGAACAAGAATACTCCATGCACACATGAATTTAACAAAGCTAGTGAATATACTGCATGTTACATTGTAAATTGTTTTTTATAATAAATCATTTTCCAAAAATACGTCACATTATTAATAAGAAAACTTTAAATTATGAAAACAAACAAACCAACCAATTATATATTTGATTTACAAACCAACAACATTATACAAATGAATTTAGAAAGAAAAAAATAAGACACTGGTGGTGATCACAGCTTTAATGTCCATATTTCTGGAACTCCCACTCACTATTATCTGCAGCAATATATACATAGTGAGATTTAAAATAAAAGTTCAAATGAATCTTCAAAGTAAACTTCCTCTCTCATTGTCCAACCAAAAATAAAGTGAACAGAAAAAAAACTAACCATAATTTTCCTTAAAAAGATTCATGTTTCCATTTCAAAATAATTTCACTCTACTAAAATGCAACCCTAAAGATTAATTGCACAAGAGGGAAGTTTAGAATACATACCTAATGGGCAGACTTGTCTTGTCTTAAGCCACCGACTTATGCAGTGAAAATGAAAGGCATGATTGCAGGTTCCTGTTTCAAATGTAAAAAAAAACATATAAAACTTTGATAACCTAGAGCTTAAGCCAATAATAATAATAATAATAATAATAATAATAATATTATACCCCATGCAACACTGCATTCTTCAGTGGTTTCAGTTCCTTGATTTGCCTGACACTCTATACCTATATGTACAAAAACAAAAATAATAATATTATTTTCAAATTTCATATAATTTAGTCAAACTGATTCAAAAATCTCCCAAAAACAATCCATCTTCTCAATTTTCTACCATTAAATTATATAAATAAATAGCACATACAGAGATCCATAATGTGGTTTCTGCAAATTGCACAATTATCGACCTAGATGTATGCATGCAGAAATGATTAGATTAAAATTGTTAGAATAAAATAGTAAATCATTCAAGTTAAATTGGATATTTTTAGTGAGAAGGATTCTTGTCTGAGAGACAGTTTGAAGACTGGTGTAAAACGACTCTGTTTTGAATAAATAAATAAATGCAACAAGTAAGGTTGGAAGCGCATAATACCCCATGCCCAGAGTGCAACAGCATTCCATTTCTTAATTTCGAATCTCTTATTCTTGGTGGAATTAGTGCATGGTGCCACAGCTTGACTACTGGAGCCCTCTCCCTCTCCTTCTCCTGTAGACTCTTGGATCATCCTCCTCTCTGCGTCTCTTGATGCCATCACGCCCTGCCCTGCCCTACGAGATCGAGATTGCACAGTTTCTGCCCTACCAGATTGCCCTACGAGATCGAGATTGCACAGTTTTATGTTGAAACGAACGATCAAAAGTACGCCCTACGAGATTGAGATTGAGATTGAACAGTTCAATTTTACGTTGAAACGAACGATCAAAATACGCCCTACACACTTTCGGGTGGTTTAAACAATTTCAGATCATGTGTCAATGAAACTCAACACGATATCACATATATATCAGATCGCAATGTATTTATACGTGCCCTTTGGTGCTTCAAGTTTTTATTACGAATGAGCCGACCATAAAAGAAAATATGACTTTCTTTCCATTAAATCAGGACTTTCTAAAAAATTGATTTTATTGAGTAATAAATGTTGATTTCTTTATTGACATAAATTTAGGTAACAATATTTTTAAAGGGTAAATATTAGTTTGAATAAAATTAAACCTAACCATTTTAGTAAATATTATTATTTAAAATATATTAGTTTCATATTTTTTAAATTTAAAAGATAATAAAAATTTATTAAATCACATTACAAAATTATTTATTCATTGTTTTATATTTATGGTTAGTATCTTTAATCATCAACCATTAATTAATTATTGAACCGACCATGTAATTTTCAATGCATGGTGGTATTGAGTAGTAGCTACATGTCCCACAACCCTAGAAATGATATAGGGAAGAAGGCATGCATAAGTCATGATGAAAGTTATGATTCATCCCAAGTAGCCTTGGCCATGGTTGGGGGAGGAAATCATTGTATGGTGTGAAGCAGTCGCCTCGACAATGGTACAAGAAATTTGATTCTCTCATGATGAGTCAAAATTATATAAGAAGTGAAAATGATCATTGTGTTTACTTCAAGAAATCAAGTAATGGAATTTTCATTATCTTAGTGTTGTATGTTGACGATATGCTTTTAGCAAGCAAAAGCATAATAGAGATCAACAATTTAAAGGCTCATATGGCTAGGACATTTGATATGAAAGACCTAGGAGCAGCAAGACAGATTTTGGTCATGGAGATATTCAGAGACAGGAGCAATGCTAAGTTGTGGCTATCACAACAGAAGTATATTGAGAAAATACTCTTGAGGTTTGGTATGAACAATGTGAAGCATGTTTCAGTCCCTTTAGCTTCCCATTTTAATCTTTCTTCTAGTTTATGTCCTAATACAAATGAAGAAAAAGAATATATGTCTCGAATTCCATATGCCAATGTAGTAGGTTGTTTGATGTATGCGATGGTTTGTACTCGACCAGATATTTCACATGCAGTTGGGGTTGTCAGCAGGTATATGGCAAATCTAGGAAAAGAACATTGGTCAGCAGTGAAATGGGTGCTTCGGTATTTGAGAGGCACAAGTGATTATTGTATCACTTATAACAGGAGTAGTGAATTTGTTTGCGGATATGTTGATTCCGATTTTGCAGGTGATTTGGATAAGAGAAGGTCAACTTCAGGGTATGTCTTTACTCTAGCAGGTGGAGCTATTAGCTGGATGTCAAAGATACAGAACATTTTTGCTTTATCCACTACTGAAGTAGAATACATAGCTACTTCACATGCTTGCAAAGAAGTGATTTGGTTGAAAGGTTTGTTTGGTGAGTTTGGTAGGTTACAGGACAACATCAAGTTATTTTGTGATAGTCAAAGTGCAATTCATTTGGCTAAGAATCCGGCCTATCATAGTAAATCAAAGAATATACCTACCAAGCACCATTTTGTAAGACAGGTTATCACTGAAAGGGGAGTCTCTCTTGAAAAAGTGCATACAAAGGAAAACTGTGCATACATGTTCACGAAACCAGCTTTGTTAAAGAAGCTACATTGGTGTCTGGCTTCTCTTCGCTTGCAGAAAACATAAAATAATAAAGGAACAGGGTATCAGTCTAATTGTTGTCAAGGTGGAGATTGTTGAGATTTTCTGTTAATTAAATTTGGAAAAAATCTCATGAATGTGACAACAATAGGATTTGTTGCTAAATTAGCTCCATTTATTTCTTGAGGAGGAGTTATTGCATCCTATATTTGTTGTGAGAGAATTTATGATTCAGTTTTCTTCTCCCAGCTATAAAATGTAAGCCCGTAGAGAATATGTGAGCTAAGAGGGTGTGAGGAATTATGTTGTTGTAATCTCCTGTTGGATAATAAGATTGTCGATGCCTCTGTTTTGGTGGATGTAGCCCAGATTGGTTGGGTGAACCATGTTAAAATCTGTGTTTCTTCATGGTTGAATGATGTGTGTCTTATTTGTGTTTTAAATTCTTCTATGTTAACTCTAACACATAGATGCATTGAAAATGATGCACAATCTCATATTGGCTCTATTCGCACTAATAATGGAAAAGAATACACTTCAAATGAATTTGAAAACTGTCTTCACCAACATGGGATCAAACATCAAAAAACCATGCTTTATAATCCCCAACAGAATGGAGTATCTGAAAGAATGAATAGGACAATCTTAAATATGGTGTGCTCCATGATGTTTTTCAAAAATGTAAAATTGATGTTTTGGGTTGATGTAGTTCTATGTGCTATATATGTAAAGAATAGATGCCCATATAATGCTATTAAAGACAAGACTCCTTATGAAATGTGGTATGGGCACATTTCTTCAGTAAAGCATCTCAGGGTCTTTGGTTCCACATGTTATGCCTTAATACCAAAGGTACATAGAAACAAACTTGGTGGAAGAAGTCTGGAGTGTATCTTCCTGGGGTATTCAAACACCTCCAAAGCATACCGTCTCTATGATGAAGTCAATAAAATGTTTTTTGTATCTAGAGATGTAATCTTTCTTGAATCTTCCAAAACTGACAATGTTTTTGAGTAGCAGTTTGATCACTTGGATAGATTTTCAAATGAAAAAACATTTGAAGAATTTGATAATCAAATTCCATATCTTGAAGGGGGGATTCCTATACTAGATCAACCCATGGAATCTTCTTCTGAATCACTCTCTCCCCCACATGAAACTTCAACAATGAATGATACTTTGAGTGATGTGATTGATAGAATTGGGAGACTCAATCTTGGTTCAGTCCCAACTCAATCGATGGAGAAGCTTGGACCATCTGGGAAAGTTCCCCCAAATTGGCTGACAAAGACACTTGAAAGTGTTGATTCTTATGAGGTTGGAAAGACAGGAACTGGGAATTCAAACTGGCAAAATGGAGGTGATGTAGATGACTTTGATTCACCTGTTGATGTGGATGTTTCTTATGATTGTGAATTGAATTTGTCTAGAGATTTTGAGCCAACATCCTTCGAAGAAGTTGCTTCTCATGACGAATGGAAAGAAGTAATGAAAAAGGAGTATGATGCCTTAATAAATAATGTCACTTGGAAGCTGGTTGATCCTCCATTGGGAACCAAGCCACTTGGCTGCAAGTGGGTCTACAAGAACAAGTATAAAGTTGATGGCTCACTTGACAAGCACAAAGCCTGGCTTGTGGCAAAAGCTTTTGCACAGAAGGAGTGGGTCGATTATGAGGATACTTCTTCCCCCACAACAAAATGGGCTACCATCCGGACACTCTTTGCCTTAGTAGCTCAGAATGGTTGGAAAGTCCATTAAATGGATGTAAAAACTGCTTTCTTAAATGGAGATCTAAAATAGAATGTCTTTATGTCCCAGCTTGAAGGATTTGTTATGAAATAACATTAACATAAAGTATGAAAAATTGTGAAATCCTTGTATGGCCTCAAACAAGCACCACGAGCCTGGTATGAAAAACTAAGTGAGCATCTTTTGAAACTCAATTTCAAACATTATGATCTTCATGATGCAACTTTGTTTGTCAAGAAGGTTGGAAAAATATTTTTATATCTTGTGGTATATGTAGATGATATTTTGATGATAGGGGACAATGAGAGCTACATTGCATCCATAAAGAAGGAATTTATGAAAGATTTTGAACTGACTAATTTGGGCTACATTCATTACTATCTTGGTATTGAAGTAACTCAACATCTGAAGTCCATATTCCTTTCTCAAAATAAGTACATTGGAGATCTGTTGAATAGGTTTTGCATGACTGAATGCAATCCTCTGACTACTCCAATGGAATAAAACTTAAAGCTCACATCCATTGAAGGAAAATAATTTGAGGATGCAACAAAGTATAGACAGCTTGTAGGAAGTCTCAACTACCTAACTACTACCAAACCAGACATTTCGTTTACTGTTCGAATCCTCTCCAAATTTATTCAAAAGCCTTGTGAGGGAGATTGGTCTGCTGCAAAAAGAGTTCTAAAGTACTTGAAGGGAACTCAAGACTTTGGAATCAAGTATACACAGGTGGGCAACTTGAGCTTGATTGGATACTCTGATTCAAACTTCGATGGAGATAAATAAACTGGGGTATCTACTTCAGTTTATTCTATGAGTCTTGGATTAGGAGCTGTCTCTTGGAGATCACGCAAATAATCAATTCCAGCAGATTCCACAATAGAGGCAGAATATGTGGTAGTAGTTGAGGCAACAAAAGGAATTGTGCGGCTGAGGGAATTCTTGAAGATTTGTAGGTAAAACAAGTACAATCATCTTTGCTCATGATTGAAAATACCTTGGCAATAAAGGTGGTCAAGAACCCAAAGTTCCATGATCGAATGAAGCACATCAATACAAAATATCATCTAATTCGACATCATGTTGAGGCCAAAACAATCCATCTTCACCATTGTTCCAATAATGAGAAAATTTCAAACATGTTCACCAAAGTGCTTGGAAGAGAAAAGCTTGAAAGATTCAGAACGATGCTTGGACTCACCAACTTCCCTTCATATTATGGGGGGGAATGTTGACACCTAATCAGAAGGATTGGGTGAACAACTGTAAATAAATAATACAGAAAATGGAGAGTCATTGGTAGATGAACTAAATAGTCACTCCCTCTTGTATATAATAATGAACAAACTGAATGAATAATACAATCACATTTTAGGAGTTACCTCCTGGCCTGACACTGTTCCCCATATGTTTCTATATTTCCTATCACTTTAAATGTATCTTGCAAAAAATATAACATACCAAGAGCTCAATATCCATAAAAAGTCTGAAGTGGGAGCATTTTCGTATGAAAGATATAATCGAGTCTATGTGATTAGGCTCAAAGTTTTTTTCCCAAGGGTGGAAATGAATCATATGGAGCCACCATTATCTTTAGAAAAAGGACAATGATGTGGCATCAAATACTAGGGCATACATAATAAGGACCTTGAAACATTATACGCTAAAGGTATGGTTAAAGTTTTGTTTGATTGCACTCGAGATTTTGATTTCTATTAATATTTCATATTTTGTAAACAAAACATAGTAACATTATGTGAATATTTTCTCCTTTTGAAAATGGCCAGGCTAGGCATTGTCTACCTTTTTCATCTCCATTTGACATTTTTCCATCTGTTTTTTGACACGGGTCAACTTTAACTTAGGAAAAAGAAGAATTAAACATCTTTTTGTAAACGGGACCATTTTGCTAAATAAAATTTTCTTATATATAAATGAATGTTATAAATAATAATGAGGAACTTATCATGGAAGAACTTATTAGGATTTGAATAATCTCCAATCCCTAGGAAATTGGTGGGTGGGGAGCCACATGGCACAAATCTAATTTTTTAGATTTATTAAAGTTAAAGGACCATTTTTCTAAATAACATTTGCTTACATATAAATGGATGTTATAAATAATAATGAGGAACTTATCATTGAAGGAACTTATTAGAATTGGAATATTCTCAAAACCATAGGAAATTGACGGGCGGGAGCCAAGTGACACAAATCTAGTTTTTTAATTTATTGAAAGTCAGTATAGCATAACAAACACTGTAAAACACTATAGTCGTTGATAAAATTTCCCAAACTATAAATGCATATCATATACTTAGTAGGTACTCCAAATATCACATCAATTACATAACTCTCTTTCATTTAAACTAAATATTTCCATTCATAAATATATATTATAATTATTTTATTTTTTAAATATAATTATTTTTTATGCTATATATATAAAAAAGAAATTTGTTAATGAAATTCACTTTTAATTAGAATTATTTTAAAATTTTCACATTTAAATCTTTATATTAATAAAAACTTGATAACCTTACTTTTTAAAATTATATTACATATTTAAATTACTAAGAAATAAGAAATAATGTACATCACTATAATATGACATTCAAAATAAAATATAAATAAGAAGAAAGTCATAAAAACTATTACAAGAAAAAGGTTCTTATTTTATTAAAATATAATGAATTATCTTCACCTTGGAATCAGGAAAGGTGCAAGGGTTTTACATAGGTTGATTCTAATACGTGCAATCAAATATTTGTTTACATATCATAAATAAAAACTGAATATATTCATTTTTAGGATGTGGTTATGGAGCTTCATGTTCAAAATCCATGATACCTATGATGTAGTGGGGAACAAACACCTTAAATTAAATTTGATTTAAACAAACCATTTTCGGCATGGCAATTTACACTCAACCATTTTAGTAAATATTATTATTAAAAATATATTAGTTTCATATTTTTATAATTTAAAAAATAATACAAATTTGTTAAATAACATTACAAAGTTATTTGTTGATTTATGTATATTTATGGTTAGTATGTTTAATCATCAACCATTAATTATTGAAGCGACAATGTAATTTTCAATGTGGTATTGAGTAGTAGCTACATGTCCCACAACCCTAGAAATGATATAGGGAAGAAGTTCATGCATAGGTCATGATGAACGTTATGAGTCATCTGAAGTAGCCTTGGCCATGGTTGGTGGACGAAACTCAATCGTCAAACCATAAAGATAGCTTCTAAAGGTAAAGGTACATGAATGGGGATTTGAACCACCAATTGGACCTTTTTATGGAATGCTTTTCCTTTAAGAGAAAGTATGGAGTCCTCTAATAGAATCATCGAAAGAAGGTAGGAAGAGAACCGGGAAAGCTTAGAGACTTATGCAGAATGAGAGGGAGAATGTGGGTGCTCCTTCAAATCCTTCCAAAACATAGAAGTGAACTTTGCATCCCTGTCTAAAATAATATTCTTTGGAACATCGTGCAATCTGACCATGTATCTGATGAACACCTATGCTACATCACTCACTGATAATGTAGACTTCATTGGAATGAAGTTCGCTACCTTTTTCAACCCGTCCACCACTACCATGATGGAATCATGATTTTTCACTGTCCTCGGAAAACTCATGATAAAGTCCATGAAAATGACCTCACATTTCCACTCTGAAATTGCAATAGATTGTAGGAGTCCACCTGGATGCCTACACACTACATTTATCTGTTGACAATTAAAACATCTAGCCACAAACTTTGCTACATCCTTATTTAGATTCGGCCCATAACAAAATTTCATCATTACGGTCAGCGTCTTCTGATAGCCTAGGTGATCTAAATATGGTTCCACACGAAAATCCCTCAAGATCACCTTCTTGAGCTCACGATTGTCTGGCACATATATCCTATCTCTAAACCTAATCAAGCCACTACTGTAAGAAAATAGTCGACATCCTATGCACTTGCATCTATATCTATACTACTACCTATACTTGTACCTATGTTACGTTGCAACCTGCACATAATCTCCATGTACCTGATATTATGTTAACCTACCTGCAAGACCCTATCCAACATATTTGTCCCATAGGAACTCCTAGCTATTGTATGAATTACCTATATCTTCTTGCTAAGAGAATCTCCGACCCTATTCTCCTTTCCTTTGATGTATTTGATCTCAAAGTTGAAGTCATTGATCATGGCCAATCGTCTAGCCTTCTTGGCATTCAAATTCAATTGGTCAGACAAGTGTCTCAACCCACTTTAATTACTCATAAATACAAACCTCATGCCAAGAAGATAGTGCCTCCACATCTTCAATGCATGTATGATCATTGCCAACTCAAGATCATGTGTCAGATAGTTCTGGTCATGCTCATTGTTTTCGTGACTCATATCATACCACCTGTCCATCCCGCATAAGGACTCCACCAAGTCCTCTCTTGCAAGCATCTATACATACTACAAACTCTTTGCTCAGATCCAAAATCTTTAATGCTAGTGCATGTGTCAAAAACTACTTGAGCTGCTCAAACTGGCCGCTCAGTCCTCTATCCATTCAAACTTCTCACCTTTCCTCTACAATAATGAAATAGGATAAGAAATTTGTGAGAAATTCCTAATGAGCCTCCTATAATAACTTACCAATCCCATGAAGGATCTCACCTCATCTACATTTCTAGGAGCTTCCCACTCCATGATAGCTCTTAGCTTTTCTAGATCCATTGTTATGCTCTCCTTAGAGACAACATGTCCCAAGCAATGTACCTCAGTCTGAAAGAAACTGCAGTTGTTTAGTTTAGCATACAACTGATGCTCTCTCAACAACCTCAAGACTGTTGCCAAATTCTCAACATGCTCTTCCTCATTTTTAGAATACACGAATATGTAATGAATGAACACAATAACAAACTTGTCCAAATAAGGACGCGGCACACTATTCATCAAACACATAAAGGTAGATGGATCATTATTCAAACCGAATGGATCTACAACAAATCCATAATTCCCATACCTGGTCCAAAGAGTTGTCTTGTAAATGTTATCCTCTTTAATGTGTACCTGAGAGTATCTTGATCTAAAATCAATATTCGAGAACACTACTACTCAATTTAGTTGATCAAAAAATCCATCAATCCTAGACAACGGATACCTATTCTTGATGGTCAGTTTGTTAAACTTCCTATAGTCAATGCATAATCTGATAGTACCATCCTTCTTATTTTATAAACAATATGAGTGTGCCCCATGGTGATACACTTGGTTTAATGTATCCCTTTTCAAGCATATATTTCAATTTCAACTTTAACTCTACCAACTAAGGTGTGCTCATCCTGTAAGGTGATTTTGATACAGGAGCTTCCCCTAGCACCAACTCAATACAAAAGTATACTTCCCTATGAGGTGGCAACTCTGAAATATCTGTGGGAAACACATCTTGAAACTGTTGTAGAACTGGGTAGCTTCTCAAAACATCTTCATCATCAACTTCCTTACCTTTGTCACTAGAAATATGCACTGGAAATAACACACACCCTTTTCTATGACTATGCTTTTCCTACATAGTTGTCTCCATCCTAAGTGATGTGGATTTCTTCTCTCCCTGTAAGACTCTTTGTTCCCCAGTGTCATCCAACCACTCAATGTCTTTGTGATAACAATCCACCTTGGTCCTATGAAGGTACAACTAATCCATGCTCAACATCATATTGTATGATCCCAACGGTAATACATTAAAATGTACTGTGGTATGCATACCATTCAAATCAAATTCACAAGCTCTTACCCAATGATGAACTCACCGCTTTGTACTTGTAGCCAATTACACTAACCAAGATTCTGCATGCACTTCTTTATTCAAACCACACCTATCCACCATGTCAATCCTAACATAACTATAATTATATCCATGGTCAACCAAAATAGAAACAACTTGATCACAAATCTTACTATCCGTCTCAATGATACATACCTGATGGTCTGCCTGTATGTTATCCAATGCCGCATAGATTCAAGAAACACTCTGACCAACATCCCCAACATTCTATGCATCTTGTACACTATATATATGAGACCTACCACCCTAATTTTTTGGACAACCTCTCTTAAGGTTCTCCTTACTGCATGTCCAACACTCCAATCGTCCAGTACAATCACCTCTATTTTACTACAGCTACATTGAACTTCTTTTGTGGTGCAACATTTTTTTTCTATTCTCCATTCTAAGGCCTTGTTTTTTTCGGCTACCATTTACCTTTACCTTTATCCTTCCCTTTCCATCCTTGATGAGAATCACTTTTACTCTTTGATGAGATTCATTTTTACTTTCAATTGTATTTCTGTTTTTTTAATTTTTCTTTTCAATAGTTTTTGAAATAAAATCTTAAATTTTTGCATAGTTAAAAAAAATAATTTGCTCAATATTTTAATGTTAGCATTTTCTATATATTTATCTAATGTTAATTATTATTTCAATGCAAATCAAATAATTGTCACTAAAATAACAATAATATTAAACATTTGACAAAAAATTACACACTTTCAATATAAATACAATGAAAAAAATACACATTTTGATATTTTTTTTGTCAAAAATGACATGTTAAATAAACGTTTTTTATGGGAAAATTCTAACAAATTTTTTTAGAAAAATAACATTTTTTTTTATGAATTTTATGTTAAAAATTAGTAGTTATGACAATTTTTTTACAAAAGAAAATGATTCACATAAAAATTAAAGAGAAAATCAGATAATAGAAATATTGAACATATAACAACAATAATCAAATGCTCATTCTTCTCATAAAATCTCAGTGTCAAAACATTACAAGTAAAACTAATGAATATCTCTCAAAATTGAACTTGATTTGCAAGCATAACTTAAAGTTCATTAAGAATATCATATAATCCATGTTCATCATTTTCTGTAGCTTCGTTATTTTCTTCTTCCACAATATTTTCTTCTCGATTTTCCTCAATGTCATTTTCTAATCGATATTTCATGTCTGCAAATCTCCCAAAGTGTTCCTTTTCAATCATTCCATATAACAATGCTTGAGGTTCCTTTGCCATTTTTTCCACATGTGATTCATTCAAATATCCTTTCCTCAAACCAACTTCTTGCATTGCATCTGCAAGAAACTGAAGAGCATTAATTTTTTGTTGAATAAAATTGCATTGTAGTGAGTGTTTTTCAATCGCAATGCAATTTGTTCCTTTTTGTGGGAAACATGCTAGTGTTCGGCATAATCATCAAGCACAAAATAAATAAGTAATTAAATTATTATAAACACATAAAAACTAAAAAAGAAAATATTAAATTCAATTTTATATAATAAAACTTACCTGAACACGAAAATAAATCCAAAACCCAATCTCATTCATTTGAACATAAATATATAAGACATTTATCAATGCTCGCAGTTTTTTATAAATGTTAACTATCTCTACTTTTTCATCTTTATGCTCATATGTTGACTTTCTTATGACAACATCAGGAACTACTACTTGGCTATGACTCTTTCCATCTACTCGATTAAGAAGAATACACTTATAGCCATCATCTTTTGTCCAACATTCAACATGGATGAACTCATAATCACTTATAATTGGTTGATCTCCAGAAGAAATAAGATTTTACTTTTTCCTATAACATGACATGGTAAAAGTTTAATTAAATTGTACATAATTTTTTTTTAAATTAATCAAACATACAATTTCGATGTCTTACCATGTAAGTTACATTCTTCAGTTTGCTTTTCCCTTGAAGCTTGTTAATAACATTGCAAATTGTGTGTAATAATGAAATATCACAAATATCCAAACTAGTGATGTTGTGACTTCTTGAGAGCCCGTAACCACTTTATTAAAAGCTTCATAAGTATAAGTCTCACTATCATATCCAATGTCTCGGAAATTAAAACCATGGGAAATATATGCAATAACTAGGGCATATTCCCTTTTAGGTATTGTCTTGCAATGTCTTCATAATCACCTTGTATTATTTGATATTGGATAGTGTCCAGCCCCTTCCAAATCAAATGAGTAACAGTAGGATTAAGTTCAACATTCCTAAGATGTTGTTTTCTCATCCTTTTCAACTTAATTTTATCAATAAATATTTTGAAAGTCTTTGGTACTCCACCTGCATCCTTCTTGGACATCTTTAATGAAATAAACAAATATGATTATAAGTGATAAAATAAAATAAAATTACATATGAATAAAATGAATGTAAAAATCAACATACATTTTTGAATGCAAGATAAAAATCTTAAAGTGTTGTTGTAGAACTTAATTCTGGGTAGTTGCATACAAGATCATCCCAGCTCTCTTCATTCAACATTCTAACTATATGTTCTTGTATCTTCATATAAATTTTATGAATTAATAAATAAAATAAAAATTGTTGATATAGTGATATATATAAAAAATACTACTAACAACAACTTCTTATATTTAAAGGAAAATTATAATCCAAGAAAAAGTAAAAATAATTCAACAAAATTATTTTTGAAATTCTGAGCACATTTTGTCCAATGACAATTCACCTGAGTGCACATGACATAGTATTGGTTTGAATAGTTTGTCATCCTTCACTCCTTGCAATGGTGTTTTAGGAACTCCCCAACAACCTGTTTCACTATGGAGCTCATGAGAGTTCGTTCTAATCTTGGCTATATTAATTTTCTTCTTTGAGCTAATTAAAACATAGAGATACTTTTGATCTTCTAGGGTGGGGTTGATGACCTCCTTATAATGTCTTAATTTTCTTTTAGCTGCTAAATATTTCTCATGCCACATTTTTACTTTGAACTCAGAAGTAACAATATTTTTAATGTTATTAATGTTTTGCAATGCAACATTCTCATCGATCTCCCGATGGTTTAACCAGCTCCTGGTGTCTTTATACCAACCTTGTTTGAGCCTTAGGTGGTTTTGGCTAGAATTTAAAGCTAGCTTAGGAAATCTATGGTCTCCTATGTTATTGAGTGTGTGCTTGTACAACAAAAGCCTATTCATAGCTATGATATCGATGGGGGAAAGACCCACTTCTATAAGGAGACTAGGATAGGGTATGTTGCTTTTAATTTTGATATTATACATTAGAAAGCGCTTCTAGATTTGCTCAATCCTTCTCCAAGATTCTCTAGAGATGTTACAACCCCAAACCTCACATCCATATAAGATAACCAGAGTGACTAAAGTTTCGAAGAGGAACTTCTTTCTATCCCACATTATGAGGTTTATAGTTTTACAATTCTTTTCAGGACCAAAAGAAGCTTTTTGTCCCCCATCAATCCTTTTCTCAATGCTATAGTTCCAGTTGAGCCTGTGATGAATATCAATTCCTAGGTACTTGCACGAAGACACTTCCTCCAAGTTACTATTGTCATAAATAAAATTTGCATAAGTGTCCTTCTTGGATTTGATAATCATAACTTTTGTTTTGTCAGTGTTAACAATCATACCCATGGTAGAGCAGAAATCCTTAAGAAGCATAAGTTGCTTATCAAGATCAGATGGGCACCTTGCGAGAAGAACAATATCATTAGCGTAGAGAAGAAGGATGATGACTATCCCAGCTAAGATCATGCCATCACATCTTGCTTCCTCTAAACAACCTTCTAGCTTGTTGATGTAGATGCCAAACAGGGTAGGGGAGAGGGGGAATATCTTTTGGCTACCAATCATTTCTCTTTAACTTGGAAATTACATTCTTGTATAACCTTATACAGGTAGCTCTCAACTCAAAAGGAACCTTTAGCTCTTCTAATCTCTTCCAAAGGTTGTTTCTAGGAACTGTATCGAAAGACTTTCTAAAGTCCAGAAAGAAACAAAAGAGATTGGATTTATCATTGCGACATTCCTCCACGATGATCCTAAGAATAACGAGGTCATATGTTGTTGTGTGCTTCTTTCTAAAACCTGCTTGGTCTTTTAGCTCACTTACCTTCACTTTCAAGCCATATGCTTGACTTCCTTTCCAAAATAATACCATATAACTTGGCTAGGAGAGGGATGATGATAATTGTCTATTAATTAGAGGGGTTATTTGTATCCCCACTTTTAAAAATAGGGATAATGAGGCGTTGAGTCCATGGTTTAGGGAACCCTTGCTTGACTGCTTGATTGAAAAGATTGTGAATGTTGGGGATGAGGACAGGACCCCAAATTTTTAAGATTTCCATCTGGTAACCTTCAATGTGCTTAGATTTTCCATTAGCCAAACGATTAACCCCAAAATCAATGTCCTCTAATGAGAAAACTTCTTTCATTGTGAGCAGGGTTTCAAAGTTATCCATGACATTTGGATATTCATAAAGATTTTTAAGATAGGAATTTTAGTCGTGTAAAGCAATTTTATTATTATCTTTAGTTTTTTCAGTTAGAATCTACCTCCAAAATTTCTTAGGAGCTACCTTAGAGAATTAATGGGTAGGGGTGGCAAGGGGAATCATGACAAAATATAAATTAAATATCATAAAATATAGAAAAGAAAAAATAAAAAACGAAATAAAACGATAAAAACGTAAAAAAAAAAAAAAAAAAACAGAATTAACTTGTAAAACTGAAAAAAAAAAAAAAAAAAAAAAAATTAATAAAAAATAAATTAAAAATATAAAAAAAATGGCACAAAAAATTATATATATATATATATATATATATATATATATATATATATATATATATATATATATAAAATTAAAAAAAAACAATTTGTTTAAATAAAAAAAAAAAATAGAAAATAAAAACATCATTTAAAAAAAATGTCAAATAACTACCAAAAAGTAAAATAAAATAAAATAAAATAAAATAAAAAAATAAAAAAGTAAAAATAAATAAAAGTTAAAAATTAAAAGTAAATTAAAATTAAAACTAGAAAAAAAATTATTTAAATAAATTTTTTTATATATTATAAAATTTAAATTATATATATATATATAAACAATTGAAAATGTTTTTAGATTTTTTGTTTTAGTTTAATTTGTTTTTATTTAAATTATATATATATATATATATATATATATATATATATATATATATATATATATATTGATTTTTTGTGTTGTGCTTTCTTATTCTTATTTTTATGTTTTATAACTAACATGAAAATCATCAACATTTAAAAAAAATATCCACACTTAAGTCATTAGAAAATTTAACGTATAAAAACTAAGCCCTCTAAACAAAAAGGGGTACTAGGTCATTTTTTCATTTGATTGTAATTATGTTCAAATTCATCATGCATAAATTTTACCCTTTGGATGAAAGTCATAGGCATTATATACTCATTATCTTCATTATGATGTAATGCCAATAAATTTTCATTTGTTCTTGTTAAACCGACATAAATGATGCATTTCATTGTTTCGAAAAGAGAGTTATTGGGATATTCCTCGATCAATTGTCTTTTGATTTCTGCTAAATGGTTCCCTCCAATTACATAATATTCGTATTCAAAACAACATGTCCTATTAAATGGCTCTTTGTTGGGAACATAATTTGGATGAACAAGAAACACATAATCCACCACATGTGCACATGGATTGTACCTGAAAAATGTTTTCAAATTATGGACATGTAGGTGATGTGACTTTCTAATTTGATATTGAGATTGTCCTTCATCTGGCCTATATAATTAGCTCACACTGAGCTAAAATGTTTTGCCACCAATAATTAATTTATTATTCATCAAGTGATCTCGAATGACATTTTGTTTTGTTTTAATAATGCCATACTCTAAATCAACACCCAATATTATGATTTCTTTGCTTCCTTTAGAAATTTCACTTTGATGTTCATTGTTGCCCATGATTTTAGCAGATTGACCAAATTTTGACTTCTTCTCACTGGTTAATATATCTTCTATATAAACTATCTCTTCTTCATCAACTAGAAGAGAGACATTCATGACCATTTTTCTTTCTGGTGTTTTATTTCTTTTCTCCTTTTGAAAAATAGTTCTAATATCCTCCTCACTAATGGTAACATAATTTTCAGCTTCAGTTTTGACATCTACAAAAACAACATGTTTATCTTTGCTAAATTGAACCACCTTAGGGATTCTTTGATGATCCCCTATATGTACTATTGTAGTGCCATGGATTATTTCTTTTTGCTTCCTTCTCCTTTCTTATTGTGTCTCTGTATGGAAACTGTTGATCACATTCATAATATTTGGCTCTAGAAAATAAATACCCTCCAACATCATTGAAAGACTCTTAGAAAAATCCTATCAAACAAAATACAATATGTCAATGATTAATCATTTATAAGAAAATAGTGATCCTTACAATAATGCATAACACATAAATATAAATAAACACACTTACAATGTTATTTGAAATGTTGGATGTGATTTCATCATACAATAGTGTAGATTCTTCATATGTGTCATACTTGACCTTTGGGAGACAATATCTAATAGTTTCATGTGGCTTGAGAAATTTTACAAGAACGTAGATAGTGTCCACATTCGGAACCAAGCATATGTCTCGTACTCTACCCATCACCTCATATGGTCCACCAAAGTTAATCATATCACAATATAGATAGATATGTGTACAATCATCTCTTTCAATATCTTTAACATGTAATGTAAAATTTGTTTTATTTATTTCTCATGAATTCCTCCGTTTAGAAATAATTTTGAATGTACTTGAAGAGCCAGTTGCTTGAAATACAAAAGCAATAAATGGATTTACTTTTTTGACATGGAATATTTTTTTTTTTTTTTCATGAAGGAATTGAAAACCCCCCAAACCAAGTAGTGAAGATTGTGGGATTTATTTAGAGTTTCTCGAATGTGGGATTAAAATTAAAATTAAAAAGTTAATATATTGTTAATATTATAGGTTTAGATTAACTCTTATTAAGTGTGGAATAAAAGATAAAATATTAATTATAAAAATTAATTTAGTTAAGTAGTCAATGTGAAACAATTTAAATAGAAAAATTATTTTAATTTTTAAGGAATGCATTAAACAAAAATTTATGTTGATATTTTGAATAGGAAGTAGGGTGAATTTTTTTGAAGACGAAAATTTTAGTAATATCTTTTCAAGTAAATTTTAGAAGAAAATTTTGGAGAGAAATATTTTAAATGAACTTTTTGGAGGAAAAATTTTAGGCAAAATGTTTTAGGGGGAACTTTGGAGGGAAAATTTTCAGCGAAATTTTTTGGCAGGAAACTTTAGAGGCAAATTTTCAAACTCTAAGCTATAAATTGTCATTGGGAGAGAGTGCATTTGTATCATTTGATATCTTTTGGTTAAATCCCATGGATTCTTCTAATAGTGAAGTTTTACTTTCTCTAGCATCGACATCTTCGTCATGCAACAACTCTATTCATTTTGATGAATATAATAGGAATTCTTTCACTATGAATAGAGAGAAAAAAATTCCACTTGGACTTAATCCTAAGGATGACAAGGGAAACATTGATGAAGGGTAGCAGAAAGAATTTCCTATGAATAGAGAGTCAATTATTCCACTTAGAACTAATCTTAAGGATCATGAGAGCACCACTGATGAAGGGTAGGATGATGAATTTCTAGTAAGTTGTTGACACCTAATCCGAAGGCGGTTGGGTAAACTGGAACATGAACAGTCATCAAGAAGATGAACTGTTCCATCCACTTTGTGTACATAAACAATTGTTCTCTTATGAAATAATATCTCAGTTTTCCTTTGTTCAATGTGGAGTTACCCTGGCCTGACATGGTATCAGAGCACAAGTCCCAGAAATAGTTGTAACTCCTGCCTCAGTCCTGAGCGCTACTCTGCCCTGAACATTAGCGCATTGATTCATTTCTGTTGTTGTCCTCTGTCTCTCTGTGCATTAACTGCCAACGCTCTGACCTGCATCTGCCACACCTGCTCTGCCTCTGCCTGGCTCTGACATTGATTCCCTGCGCATCTGCATAGTAAACATTTTCAAGAAAATTCTTCTTGCTATCTGAATTCCCCTCAAAAGTTTCAAATCAACCCCGCGGCATTCCCGTGGTGTGCTGCGGAACATTCTCCAGCCATCGCAGTCCCTCTGCTCCAAACCTCCATCCGGCTCCCACATTTCGACCTGAGGCCACATTTGGTCGGAAACATCACGATCTATTTTCCATTCAACTGTAGAAGCAGTTCCATTTACTAGAACTTCACCATCACCAAAAACCCACTTTCTTATATGGCTTAGCTTCAAGAAGCCGCCTCCACTTTCATCATCAGTTATCTTTTGAGGCTGTTGAAGTTTTTCCTTCACTTCCATTCTTCTGGATTCATTCACTTCCAAAACTTCCTTTTTCCAAAGCATATCAGAAGTTTTGGAGACAAAATCTCCAGTAATCTTTCTTTCTCACAAAAATAACTCAAACAGATCTTGCGCTGAGAGCTCATTGGCAGGGCGAGTAGTTTTAGCGACAGAAGGAATTCTCCATCTCTTGTAAGTTGAGGAAAATGGTTGCTTTCTGCTAAAGTTGGGATGGTGAACCGCACGACCAAAGCTATTTAGCTGCAGGGTCTCCATTTCTGGTGAGGAGCGGGCATACATTTCACATCGTCCAAGCTGCTCTGTTACGACTTTCCGCTCCAAAATTCACCGGAAATATTGCTCCGAGGGGACGAAAACGGTAAACGGCAGATCGAAAGGCAACATTCCGACAATAAATTCACCGGATTCTCCGAATCCAGGTGGATTTTCGATAAGGCCGGGGTTTCGGTGCTTGAAAAAATGCATGTTCAGTCTTTTCGGGTTTAGGTACACTGCGCTGTCGTTGTCTGATGGTGCCGAAAGATTGAATGTGAAGCTGTTTGAATATTTTTTGAATGCGCTGTTTTTTGCTGTTGCAAGTATAAAGATCTGTGATATGTTAGCTTTTTGTTATTGATGGGACGACACATCAAACTGATTGGTATATTACAGTGTCTCCATAAAAGGTTAAGCAGCAGTTCTTACAAACTGTCCATGAAATGATGTAGTCCTATTCCAAGTGTCATCTTTTTATATGCAATGTTTTAAGGCTGACATTTCATAGAAATGAAATTTCATCGTTTCAAAGTTTTTTCAGTAGTGCTCTTCATATATTTCAAGTGAAATTTTTTAGAGCCTTTGATGTATGAAGGAAAATGGAACACCATTGAATCTGTTCTCAAGTAAAACACTGTTTTAAGGTTGAACACGAAGCTGTTTGAATAGTGATGCATTGTTACATACAAAGGTTACAAGAAAATAAAGTACATAAGGCTGTGGCATAAGGATTTTTTCAGCAGAAGTTTTTTTTTATCAACAGAAGTTTTTTTTTAGCAGAGATATTCTTTTACAGAATGCATTCAATCATTTCTATGGTAGGAATAGTTCCCACTGGCAAGGAGAACTATTCTGAATGGTCTCGGATGGTAAAACACACCCTCATCTAGAATGAGTTGTGGAAGGGAGTGTGTGTCGGAGAAGAAGACAAAGACCCTGTGCAGCCTACATCAGACAAAGAACTCGCCATTTGGGAAAACAAGAACAGAAAAGCCTATGCATTGATCGCAGCATCTGTAAATGAAGAAGTAAGTCGTCATATTTCATCCTATTCCACTGCCTTTGAAGTTTTACAAAAGCTGAAAGAACTCTATGATTCAAATTCTGCACTTGAAGTTGTTCAGCTCATGATTAAACTCTTCACTCTTGAACTGAAAAATAATGATCCCCTTGCTCTTGCATCTGAAATAAAGTCTATAATGCATGATATTAAATCCACTAAGGTTGAGCTGGATATCTCTCTTATTTCCTTTCTCAAAGCACTCTATCCTACCTACTCTAATTATCTTGAGTCTTTACAAGCAAATGGAAATCTTAAAGACATAACCTTTGAGTCTCTTGTGAAAACGTTTGTTGAAAGAGAGAAAGCCTTTGGAAAGAAAACAGTCCCTGAATCTTCTGAAGAGACTGTTTTCCTTGCTCATAAAGAAAAGCATCCTGCTCAAGATTCTACAAGAGGAAGAGGTGGACGAAGAGGAAGAGGAAGATACTTCAGAGCCAGGGGGGGCAGACATTCTCAAGCAGAAAAGGCAGATCTGCATTGCATTCGCTGCAAACGAAATGGATCACATGATGCTTCTACATGCAAGATACCATGGGACAAAATTGAGCAGAGAAGAAATCAACAGAAAGGTAAAACTGATGACACAGAAAAAGGTAAAGCACCTGAATCCGCTCACTATATTGACGCACAATGTAACATTGGAGTAAATGAAGATTTGTTTAATGCTTCACTTGCTTCTTCGAAAAATGACTGGTTGCTTGATTCAGGAGCAACCTGTCATATGACTCATAGGAAAGATTTTTTTGAAGATTTCACTGACAATGTTGATGGAGCAGTATACTTTGCAGATCAGTCAAAAATCAAGCCATCAGGGCTTGGCATAATCAGGCTTAAACTGCCTGGTCTTCCAGAATTTCTTCTGGACCATGTTCTATATCTCCCACAGCTCAAGAGAAACTTGTTGTCCCTGTTCCACATCCGCCAGCAAGGTCACTCCATTCATATGTTTGATGGCAAGCTTGAGGTAAGAAAGGCATCTAACCACTCACTTGTCATGAGGGGTATAGAAGAAGAAAGACTTCTTAAACTGCAAGGAACTTCTGCTCATGCACAACATTTCTCATATATTTCTCATCATGAAGAAGGTACCCTTCCGTCAAGTTTATTATGGCATGCTAGATTTGGACATTTAAACTATGATAGTCTCCGCTTGTTGAAGAAAAATGGTGTTGCTGGTTTGCCTACAATTCCTAGAAAACATAAGCAATGTGATGCTTGCATTCTAGGAAAGCATAGCAAACAGTCTTTTCATGATTCACATTCAAGAGCACATAGGAAGCTTGAACTCATTCATTCAGATTTATGTGGTCCAATGCCTGTTTCTTCTGCAAATGGAAATAAATATATCATGACATTTATTGATGATTACACCAGAATGTGTTGGGTTTATTTATTGAAGAACAAATCTGATGCTTTTCAAACATTCAAGAATTTTCATAAGTGGATTGAAAATGATGCACAATCTCATATTGGGTCTATTCGCACTGATAATGGAAAAGAATATACATCAAATGAATTTGAACACTATCTTCGCCAACATGGGATTAAACATCAAACAACTGTACCTTATAATCCCCAACAGAATGGTGAAGCAGAAAGAATGAATAGAACAATCTTGAATATGGTACGATCCATGCTTTTCTTC
This sequence comes from Pinus tabuliformis, assembly GCA_031772625.1. NCBI lineage: Eukaryota > Viridiplantae > Streptophyta > Pinopsida > Pinales > Pinaceae > Pinus > Pinus tabuliformis. Next base: position 856,435,292 of record CM062808.1, on the reverse strand, counting down.
AAAAATGTAAAGACAATGTTTTGGGCTGATGCTGTTCTATGTGCTGCATATATAAAGAATAGATGTCCATCTAGTGCAATAAGAAACAAGACTCCTTATCAATTGTGGTATGGACATGTTCCTTCGGTAAAACATCTCAGGATCTTTGGTTCCACCTGTTATGCTTTAATACCAAAGGTGCATAGAAACAAACTTGGTGCTAGAAGTCGTAAGTGTATCTTCCTGGGGTATTCAAACACATCTAAAGCATACCACCTCTATGATGAAGTAAATAAAAAGTTTGTTTTATCTAGAGATGTCATTTTTCTTGAATCATCCAAATCTGACAATGTTGTTGAGCGGCAACTTGATCGCTTGGATAGATTCACAAAACCAAAATCATTTCAAGAGTTTGATAATTAGATTCCACATCTTGAAGGGGGGATTCCTATACTAGATCAACATGTGGAATCTTCTTCTGAAGAACAATCTCCCCTGCATGACACTCCAACAACGGATGATGCTTTAAGTGATGTAATTGATAGAATTGGGAGACTTAATCTTGATTCAGTCCCAACTCCATCAACAGAACAACCTGGACCATCTCAGAAAGGTCCCCCAAAGTGGCTGACAAAGACACTTGAAAGTGTTCATCCTGATGAAATTGGAAAAACAGGAACCAGAAATACAAACCGACAAGATGGAGGTGATGTAGATAACTCTAATTCACCTGTTGATATGGATGTTACTTATGATTGTGAATTGAACTTGTCTACAGATTTTGAACCGACTTCCTTCAAAGAAGCTGCTTCTCATGATGAATGGAAAGAAGCGATGCAGAAGGAGTATGATGCCCTCATAAAGAATGGCACTTGGAAGCTGGTTGATCCTCCATTTGGAACCAAACCAATTGGCTGCAAGTGGGTCTACAAGAACAAGTACAAAGCTAATGGCTCACTTGACAAGCACAAAGCTAGGCTTGTGGCAAAAGGTTTTGCACAGAAGGAAGGGGTCGATTATGAGGAAACTTTCGCCCCCACAGCAAAATGGGCCACCATCCGGACACTCTTTGCACTAGCTGCTCAGAACGGTTGGAAATTCCATCAAATGGATGTAAAAACTGCGTTCTTGAATGGAGATCTAAAAGAGAACGTTTTTATGTCCCAGCCTAAAGGATTTGCTGTGAAAGGACATGAACACAAAGTATGCAAACTCGTGAAGTCCTTGTATGGCCTCAAACAAGCACCACGAGCCTGGTATGAAAAACTAACTGAGCATCTTCTGAAACTCAACTTCAAACATTTTGATCTTGATGATGCAACTTTATTTGTCAAGAAAGTTGGCAAAACAGTTGTATATCTTGTGGTATATGTAGATGATCTTTTAATGACAAGGAACAATGAAAGCTATATTCCATCCATAAAGAAAGAATTAGGAAGAAGTTTTGAAATGACTGATTTGGGCTATGTTCATTACTATCTTGGCATTGAAGCAACCCAACATCCAAAATCCATATTTCTTTCTCAAAAGAAATACATTGGAGATTTGTTAAACAGATTTGGCATGACAGAGTGCAATCCTCTTTCTACTCCAATGGAACAAAACTTGAAGCTCACATCTATTGAAGGAAAGGAATTTGAGGATGCAACAAGGTATAGACAGCTTATAGGAAGTCTCATCTACCTCACTACTACCAGACCAGACATTTCATTTGCTGTTGGAATCCTCTCTAGGTTTATGCAAAAGCCTTGTGAGGGACATTGGTCTACTGCAAAAAGAGTTCTAAGATACTTAAAGGGAACTCAAGACCTTGGAATCAAGTATACACAGGTGGACGACTTCAACTTGATTGGATACTCTGATTCAGACTTCGATGGAGACAAAGAAACTGGGGTATCTACTTCAGGATATGCTATGAGTCTTGGATCAGGAGCTGTCTTCTGGAGATCACACAAACAATCAATACCAGAAGATTCCACAACAGAAGCAGAATACGTGGCAGCAGCTGAAGCAACAAAAGAAATTGTGTGGCTTAGGAAAATTCTTGAAGATTTGCACGTAAAACAAGTACAATCAACTCCACTCATGATTGATAACACCTCTGCAATAAAGTTGGCCAAGAACCCAAAGTTTCATGATCGTACTAAGCACATCAATACTAAATATCATCTGATCCGACATCATGTTGAGGCCAAAACAATCCATCTCCGTCATTGTTCCACAAATGAGGAAATTGCAGACAACTTCACCAAAGCGCTTGGAAGAGAAAAGCTTGAAAGATTCAGAACGATGCTTGGACTCACCAACATCCCTTCAGATTAAGGGGGGGAATGTTGACACCTATTCCGAAGGCGGTTGGGTAAACTGGAACGTGAACAGTCATCAAGAAGATGAACTGTTCCGTCCATTTTGTGTATATAAACAGTTGTTCTCTTATGAAATAATATCTTAGTTTTCCTTTGTTCAATGTGGAGTTACCCTGGCCTGACATAAGTAAAGAGTCAAATTTTCCACTTAGTCATAATCCTAAAGATTATGAGAGCACCACTGGTGTTTGGGGGGATGAAGGATTTCCAAATTCAAAGTTTCCACATAGTCCTAATCTCAGGGATTGTGAGAGCACCACTGAGGAAGGGGAGAGGGAGGATGACTAATTTCCAAAAAATAGAGATTTAAAGTTTCCACTTAGTCCTAATCCTAAGGATTATGAGAGCACCACTAACGAAGGGGAGGATGAAGAATTTCCACTAAATAGAAATTCAAAGTTGCCACCTAGTCCTAATCCCAAGGATTATGAGACAACCATTGATGAAGGGGAGGATGAAGAATTTCCTGCAAATGTTAAAAAAAATCAAATATTAAAAAAAAATGAAAGATTAAAACTATATATATCTATATATATATATATATATATATATATATATATATATATATATATATATATATATATATATATAATTGAAAAAAATACATATTTCTAGAAAAACATAATTTAAGAATTATTTTTAAAACTTAAAAAAAAACAAATAAAACAAAATTAGATAATTAAGAAAAAAACATTTTTTTAATCTTTAAAAATAAAACATTATGGGAATCTTGAGGTCTAAAATGTGCCTACTAAGAAAATTGTACAACCAAAATAAACTTTATAAGAACCAATAAGATTCAATACAATGGCGTCAACCATGGTGATGATTCACCACTTTTGGAGTTCAAAAACAAAAAGATTAAAAAATAATCAAATAATAAAAATACTTTTTCAACTCATATTTTCAACTTATCTCTGTAAGGTTTTACATAAACTTCAAATGGGAATACTTGTTGGATGCAAAAAATAATTCCTCATCCAAGGAGTACCCATGTTTCATGCTTTCGATAGACCCTACTACACAAAAAATGAGAAATACATGAAAAAACGTGATTGCAATCCAAGCTGGTTTTTAGACTAAAGCAGATTTTATGGTATTTATCTATATAACCACTTCTCATACTCCAAATGTACTTTCCTGAATCTCTTACAGAGTGAAAGATGGCACGAACAGGTATTTAGGAGGAATTTAGCTATCATGCATGGATTAAGGAGGCATGCAGATGCTTTCTACTTAAATTATTCTGCCTATCCACTTAAGTTCAAGCAATTAAACCCATAAGTTGCAATTATGTTACCATAAATAAATTTCACTCTTAGAAGAGATTTTAAATTTCTAAATGCCCTTTTTATTGTTAGTAATGATTTTGACAATGAGGGTTTTCTTGTTTTAATGATTTTTCCCTTGAATTTTTAGTTTCAAAATGAAATTCATAGGCAATGAGTTTTTTGATGGCACATTTTGAAGAATTTTTACTTTCAATTTCTCGAATTGAATGACGACACATGATATAGCAATTGCAACATTTACCTAACGGAGTGGCGAGCTAAGAGAATGAGATTGCTCCCACGTGGATGGGAGAGCAGCATATAGTATATGGATTTGATTTGTATAGAAGGTAGTTGTAAATGGATTGGTTTTGTAACAATGCAAGGAACATTGTAGGTTGGCTTATCACTAGAGCAGTGCCCTGGTGTCAACACAATAAAATAAAAATCATGACATGGTTGAGAGAAAAAAGTATTAAATATTAATGTGGATGAAATTCAATTACAAGATGGCTTCCCCTTAGGTTAATTATATAGTAAAATAAATTACACTTTTCTACATGATTTTTAGATAGTCATTTTCAAATAAATTATTAATTTTAGTAATGTTTTAGAATTGAATAGAAAGAAGTGAGTTCACCACACTTTTATTGAACCTTTTAAAAATCTAATACTCTTGACTTAAAACTTCTACAATTGATTTAGTTTCTCACTAAAGTATGCTACTGGTATCAAACACTATTTTAGTTGCGGGTTGCCACATCATTTCTTCAATTAATGCAAGAGCATCTGGACATAGCAAGCAATGTGATTGCATGTTCACATGTGGCTAACATGAGATGAATCTCATTGACCTGAGTGGTCAAATGAATTCTTAGTAGAGACAATTGGATCTGTCAAATTTATCTTTACCTCAATTATTGTAATAATTAGAACATTGTATTATTTTTAGAGACATATTATTACAAAAATTTAAGCGGCATATTATTATAAAATTTTATCTAATAATGAAATTTACGATCAACATAAATCATGGATTATATAAAGATTACATTCTCCGTGTTTACAATGTTTTACGACTTGAAACAATGATAGAAAGGTATAGAAATATTCTATTTTTAATCCAATGCAATATGCCTCGTAAATTTTTGTGCTTCTCCAATCCTGTATAGAAAGTCAATGTATAATTTCTTTGACAGGTCAGCATCAAAGAGAAGGAAACAACTGTTGAGAGCTGGTCGGGCGAGTACAAAACTTTCCCTACTTCTGCTTTTGCTTCTTAACTCGATACAACTCTCACTATTTCCATTTCGATAAAGGAAGAAATAATAAGTCCATCTATTAAATTATCATGAGAAAAATGAGAGATACCTCCATTATCCAACTTAGATGGTGTAGTTAGTTAAGTTAAGTTGTCAAATTTGAGGAGTAATATTTAGGGGAAAACCATTTAGAATAAATTATTCCAAAGTATTGGTGACTCATAAAAGTTTTGTTATCAATTTTTAAATTATTTTCCTTTTCAAAAAGGAAAACACATTATCAATAACAAAATTTTAAATTAAATATCCAATTTCATCTTCCAAAATCTATTATCCATAATGAAATTTTAAATTAAATAACCAATTTCCTCATTTAAATTTTTTAATAAGAAATATAACTAATTTATTTAACTTTAATCCCATATATATTATTAAATGATTTTTATATTTTTAACATTAACTAATTTAACAATCATTCAATAGCATCATAAAATATCATCTATTCATTATAAATATTTTGCTTCATATAGTTTTTTAAATTATTTAATTTTAAATAAATGATACTACAATTAAATTATATCTTATATTTAAAGATTTATAATAATATTTATATTCTTGGAATCATTTAATTAAAAAAAATCAAATTACAGTTATATATTTGATAAACAAACCAACAACATTATACAAATAAATTTAGAAGGAAAAAAAATATTGATTGATTCAATTCTTCTAATTGAATGTTGATTGCTTCTAAGGTTGTAGTATCAGAAATACCCAAGGGTGGAAATGAAGCATATAGATGCCCCATTATCTTTAGAACAAAGAAAATGATGTGGCATCAAATACCAAGGCATATAGAATAAGGACTTTGAACATTATATGCTAAGGATATGGTCAAAGGTATGGTTTGTAAACACAACAGAGTAACATTATGTGGATATATTATTTTATATTGAGAAGTGATTTCTCAAGATTCAAATGGATTTTTTCTCTCCAAAAGAAATATGTCCTTAATAAATTTAAAGAATTTAAGGCTCATGTAAATAATCATATAGAGAATACAATAAGAATGTTGAAGAAAGAAGATCATGGAGTGTTTCACGAAAATGAAAGAATTTCATAAAAACATGGAATATCAAGGAAAAAGAATACCCCATACACACTTCAATGTAATGCAAGGAAGCTAGAGAAATAGTTAATAAGCATTAATATAAAATGCAAGGAGATTTATCAATGTGTTGGGTCAAGGCATAAATTGTAGGGAAAACAACAAAATGCATACTACATGTTACATTGTAAAGTGTTTTCTATAATAAATAATTTTCCAAAAATACATCACATTATTACTAAGAAAACTTTAAATTACAAAAATAAACAAGCCAACCAATTATATATTTGATAAACAAACTAACCACATTATACAAATGAATGTAGAAAGAAAAAAAATAGGAGACTGGTAGTGATCACAGCTCTAATGTCCATATTTCTGGAACTCCCACTCGCTATTATCTGCAACAACATATACATAGTATTGTGTAAAATAAAAGTTCAAATGAATCTTAAAAGTAAACTTCATCTCTCATTGTCCAACCAAAGATAAAGTGAACAAAAAAAACAACAAACCATTTCCTTAAAGAGATTCATGTTCCCATTTCAAAATAATTTCACTCTACTAAAATGCAGCCGTAAAGATTGATTGCACAAGAAGGAAGTTTAGAATACATACTTAATGGGTAGACTTGTCTTGTATTAAGCCACTCACTTATGTAGTGAAAATGAAAGGCCTGATTATAGCCTCCTGTTCAAATATTAAAGAAAAACATATAAAATTTTGATAACCTTGAGCTTAAGCGAATAATAATAATAATAATAATAATAATAATAATAATAATACATATTTTTAACATACCCCATGCAACTATGCATTCTTGAATTATCTCAGTTCCTTGATTTTCCTGACACTCTATACCTAGATGTACAAAAGCAAATATAATAATATTATTTTCAAATTTCATATAATTTAGTCAAACTAATTCAAAAAAATCCCAAAAACAATCTATTTTCTCAAATTTCTACCATTAAATTATATAAATAAATAGTAGTTACAGAGATCCATAATGTGTTTCTACAGATTGCACAATTATCCACCTGGATGTTTGCATGCAGAAACAATTAGATTAAAATTGTGTTAGAATAAAATAGTAAATCATTCAAGTTAAACTAGAAGAGAGACATTCATGGCCATTTTTCCTTCTGGTGTTTTATTTCTTTTCTCATTTTGAACAACAGTTCTAATCTCCTCCTCACTAATGGTAACATAATTTTCAGCTTCAGTTTTGACATCTACAAAAAAACATGTTTAGCTTTGCTAGATTGAACCACCTTAGGGATTCTTTTATGATCCCCTGTATGTACTATTGCAGTGTCATGGATTATTGCTTTTTGATTCCTTCTCCTTTCTTCTTTTATCTCTAAAAACAAATACCCTCTAACATCATTGAAAAACTCTTAGGAAAATCCTATCAAACAAAATACAATATGTCAATGATCAATCATTTATAAAAAATTTAGTGATCCTTACAATAATGCATAAGATAAATATAAATAAACATGCTTACAATGCTACTTGAATGTTCGATGTGATTTCATCACACAATGGTGTAGATTCTTCATATGTGTCATACTTGACCATTCAGAGATGATATCTAACATTTTTATGTGTCTTGGGCAATTTTGCAAGAACATAGATAGTGTCTACCTTCGGCACCAAACATATGTCTGGTACTCTGCCCATCACCTCATATGGTCTACCAAAGTTAATCATACCACAATATAGATAGATATGTGTACAATCATCTCTTTCAATATCTTTAACATGCAATGCAAACAAAAAATTATTTATTTCTCGTGAATTCCTCCATTCAGGAATAATCTTGAATGTACTGGACGAGCCATTTGCTTGACTTTTATGATGTTTTTCAGGTCAGGTATGTTCAATAATATTCATAAAGTGTCCATCTGAAACTTTAGATGATGGAATTGTTCTCCTTGTTTCAAGAAACATTCACATAGACCTTCTTTGATGCCAACTTTAGGAATATATATATGTGTTCATTAAAAGAACACATATGTTAATTAGAAAAATAACAATTTATTTTAAAAATATATAAATATAAAAATAGTCTAAATTTAATGTTAATTTTTTTTAAACAATATAAATTAAAGAAATTATAAATATTTTTTATTTATTTTTAACAAAACTAAAATAATTTAAATACAATTTATTTTTTTTAAATAAAAAAAAAAATAAAAGTTTTTTTTTTTAAGAATGATACTGATATTGTTTAAATAAATAAATAAATAAATATATAAAATTTTAAAACTCAATATATATGGCTTTAAAGAAAAAAACTATTTTATTTATTTATTTATTTTTGCTTCTTTGAAATACAAAATCAATAAATGGATTTATTCTTTTGACATGGAAAAGTTTTGGTTTTTTTTTTGTGAAGGAATTGAAATGACCCCCAAACAAAATAGTGAAGATTGTGGGATTGCTTTAGAGTTTCTCGAATGTGGGATTAAAAAGAAAATTAAAAAATCAAGATATTGTTAATATTATAGGTTTAGATTAACTCTTGGAGACAGTACTCGAAGATAATTGGTTGAAGGAATTCATTGATAATGATATTCTGAAACCAACAACATCTAATGCTAAGGATCTAGCAGAATGGAAGAAGTGTGTAGCCAAGGTGTGGAGAACCATATTGGAGGGAGTACAATATCATATTTTCTCAAATCTCCATGGGAGACAGAATCTACATGTAATGGGGAAAGAAACAATAGATTTGTTCTAGAATAGCAGTGACCACAGGAGACTAGTACTTAAGGATGAACTTTGAAATATCAAGATGTAGAGGAATGAGAGCATTCCACCATACTTGAGTAGGTTCACACAATGTCATGAAGAACTTGGTAAAATTGGTGCTATTGTAGTAGCGGATGATTTGGTGGGCATATCCCTTCTAGCCCTTCCTAAGAGTCAGCACAACTACCAAGATTCAATGAATGGGAGGAAGAAACTACCAGATTTAGAATGCTTATGGTCTAATTTGGTACAGGAGGAAATAAGGCGCAATACTAGAGACGCGACTTCATCCAATTGTGAGGATGAGGAGAACTGTGAAGAAATTCTGCAAATTCTCTACAAATCTTGCTCTTAGACCATATAGAAATGCAATATACCAAAGAAAAATACTATAATTTGCTTCTACTATCAAACTTGTAGAAGCTTAAAGATATTTCATAGTGGCCTTTCCCTTGATGGAAACTCGAATTATGTTGCATGGAAGTACCGTATGGAGGCAGTACTAGAGGATAATCGGTTGAATGAATTCATTGATAATGATATTATAAAACCAGCAACATCTGATGCTAATGATCTAGTACAATGGAAGAAGTGTGTAGCCAAGGTGAGGAGAATCATATTGGAGGGAGTATGATACCATATTTTCTCAAATTTCCATGGGAGATAGACTCTGCATGCACTGTGAAAATAACTGGTAGATTTGTTCCAGAATAGAAATGAGCATAGGAAACTGGCACTCAAGGAAAAACTTCAAAATATCAAGTTGCAGAGGAACGAGACCATTCCACCATACCTGAGCAGGTTCACACAATGTCATGAAGAACTTGGTAAAATTGGTGTACACATAAGAATACAAGAAAGAAGACCTCAAGAGGAGCAATAGGTGAAGCTTTGGCTTCACAATTCGAGCTTGATTTTACTCTCATTGCATGCATGGCCATCATAACGATGGGAAGTGTATGGTACATGGAAAGTGATGCCTTATTCCATATGACGGGGAACAAATATTTTTTAGTGATTTGGAGGAGTAGGATCTCCAAGTGCACATCAAGATGGGATATCATGGAAAGTACATTGCCACCGGGATTGGTGCAGTCACTTTTCAAAGTGAGTCGGGCTCCCCTGTCAGTCTCAGTGATGTGATGTTCTTTCTGGGTCTAAAGAAGAATCTTGTATTTGTTATAGTTTTGGAAGATCGTGGCTACAATGTGATATTCAACAAAGGAAAGGAATTCCTGAGACAAATATCCATAGGATAAGTGAAGAATATTGAGGTTTGTGTGAAGAACCTCTACAAGCTAGATATGGAGGGTTGTGATGCACTGAGCATAAAGGAAAAGAAGGTGTAGAGTCATGATGCCAGTGAAATTTAGCATAAAATACTTTGCCATTTGCATCATGGCACTTTGAAGAACATGAAATAGATTACAACAGGCCTCCCGAGAGGAGCATGTTGGGTCCCTATAATACTAGTGATTACCCCATTACTATTGTAGTTATACCCCTTATTTATATTGTTGTGCCCCTATTACCCCCATGTTGTTATTTCTGTGCCCCATGGAATCCCTCTATTGTTATTTTTGTGGCTTTATATTATTATTGTTAGGTCAGCTGGATTATATTGACTCCTTAGACTCCTATATATACAAAGGAGGTTTTATCATTTGAATCATCGAAGAATTGTTCATTTATGTAATGTAAAGGAGGTCTCCCCCTCGAAGAGGCTGAATTCTAAGGCGTTGATATATATTTTCTATCTTTTCTTGAGATGGTTTCGTAACATTTGGTATCAGAGCTTCAGATTCTAGGGTTTCATTGCTCCAAAAAGGTCATCGTGGAATTTTTTCTATAACCTTTTTCTGTGAGGTTTAAGAAGTTGCAAAAAAAACCCATTTGAGAAGAAATTGTGTTGAACCTTGGGTGTGAATTTCAGAGCTTTTCGCTCGATATTTGTGGAGATATGAGCTGAGGAAGTTGGTCTTTTTGTAGACTCCTGAATTACATTCAAAACGGGTGACCTGGGGAAAATCGTCCTAACTTTCTCTCTGGGGATCAGATTGAAATTTTGTAAAAAGGTACAAAAAGAGGACGGACTATAGTTTCTTGTATGCATGTTTCAGATCCAAAGGTCGAAACAGTGACTCGTGGCACTTCGTACAAGTTCGCTCTACTGAACTAGTCTATAAGCAAGTCACTATGGGAGATTTCACATAACTCTTCCTTGGAGAATCCAAATTGGATCAGACTTGTGGCATTGGAAAGAGGACACAGAGGGCTACTACAGCTCAGAAATTTAGAAGTAGATGATTGGAAGGTGCAGAGATACATCAGAGGCAATATCGAGCTCCTACAAAGTGAAAAAAGGTGTGTATATTTTCTTAAATTTTTGCTTAAGCTTGGTTTGAAAATTTATTTTGAAGGAATTCAAAGGGCATAGTAGAGCATTATTATCGATAACTAATGCCCCGAGGAAAGAAAATCAAAACACCTAGTAAGGAAATTGAAAGCTCTAGCATGACTCATGAAGAAGAGGAAGAAATGCAACATGATATATCAAAATTACAAGACCAAGTGCAACAACTGTCCCTTGCACAAAAAGGAACAGAATCTAAGATGGATGGTTTAAAGAAAGATGTAGAAGCTAATATGGATGGTTTAAATAAAGGTGTAGAAGCTAATATGGACTGTTTAAAGAAAGGCGTAGAAGCTAAGATGATTGACGTGGAAGCTAAGATGGATGATTTGAAGATAGATTTGAAGACAGACATGGACGAATTGAAGATAAATATGAATAAGTTGCTACAAGAAATGGTCCCTAAGGGTGAAAGGGTACTAAAGGAAACTCATGATGAGAACAAAAGAAATGTTAATCATGAGTCCATATACGCTAATGTTGGATTGAAGACTCACCATATTCCAAAAACTGATATGAGGAAGTTTGATGGCAAGGATCCTGCCACATGGATATTACAGAGGGAGCAGTTATTCGATCTCAATAATGTGCAAAACACACAAAAGGTATGTATGGCAACTGTATATTTGGAACCAAATCAGTTTGTATGGTATCAATGGCTTTGCTCTCGTAAACAATTTATCACTTGGGCAATTTTTACGGAAGAATTGATAGCACATTATGAAGATACAAAAAGCAACACTTTTTTTAGCCAATTGATAAGTCTCAAACAAAAGGGTTCAGTAATGGAGCACATTGAGGAGTTCCAAAAATTGAACATAAGGGTAAAATATATTCCAGAGGAGCATATGATTGATTTATTCATAGGGTCTTTAAAGGATAATATCCAACATGATGTTCGCCTTTGGGAAACTGATTCATTAGAGAAGGCATTCAGGTTAGCAAGAAAAATGGAAAGCAAAATTATGGCAACCAGGAAGCATACCACTCACAACTATAAAGACAGAAGTGTTGTTGCCCCTAGTCTTCCACAACCTATAAGGTTGACACCACAACAATTGGAAGAAAAAAGAGAAAAAGGGCTTTGTTACAGTTGTGATAGCAAGTACACTAAAGGTCATAAGTGTGCTGAGAAGAAATTATTCTACATAGATTGTGAAGAGGAAGAAGAAAAGGAGCAAGAAAGGTCAAAAGAAGAAGATATACTCCAGGAACAAAGCCTAGATGAAGAAAAAATAAATCCAACCATATCTTGTAATGCATTGGTGGGAATTACCACTCCTCAAACCATCAAGATAGAAGGACAAATCAAGAAGAAAAAGGTAATAGTGTTGATTGATTCAGGAAGCACCCACAATTTTATTCATTGTGGGTAGCAAAAGAATTGAATTGCTTCCTATATCCAGCACCAGAGTGTCAAGTGATGATTGCAAATGGAGGAACAATAAATTGCTCTGGAAGGTGCCATAATATCAAGCTATCCATGGGAGAATATGTATTGACTAGCCCAATGCTTTCCATTCCAATGGGAGGTGTTGATGTTGTACTAGGAGTCCAATGGCTACAATCCTTGGGTATAATAGCTTTTAATTTTCAAGAACATTTCATCAAATTTTCTACGGAAGGAAAGGAAGTTGAATTAAGGGGTATTGCAGGGAAACCAGGAAAGATAATCAGCTCTAATGGTATGACAAAGCTTCTAAAAAAGGAGCAAAGAGGTGTAATTGCACAATTATGTTCACTAGATGTTTCCACATCGGAATCATCTATTTCTCCAGATCTCCAAAAAGTCCTGGACAATCATTCCAAGGTATTTGAGACTCCCAAAGGTCTCCCACCTATGCGTGATCATGATCATGCTATCCATCTGATTCCAGGAAGTGTTCCTCCAAACATCAGGCCGTACAAATATCCCTATGTCCAAAAAAGTGAAATTGAACGTATGGTTGCAGAAATGCTAGAGGCTGGTATAATTCAACCAAGTCAAAGTTCTTTCTCTGCTCGAGTAGTATTGGTGCACAAGAAGGATGGATCATGGCGCATGTGTCCGGATTATAGGGAGCTCAACAAGCTCACTATTAAAGATAAGTTCCCCATTCCTGTCATTGATGAATTACTGGATGAATTGCATGGATCAATTTACTTCACCAAGTTGGATCTTCGTTCGAGATATCATCAAATCAGAATGAAGATTGAAGACATTCCGAAAACGGCATTTAGAACTCATGAGGGTCATTATGAATTTTTGGTCATGCCTTTTGGCCTTACCAATGCACCTTAAACATTTCAAGGTTTGATGAATTCAATTTTCAAACCATTCCTTAGAAAATTTGTGTTAGTATTTTTTGATGATATACTAATCTACAACAAGTCTTGGAAGGATCATGTTGAACATGTTGACAAGGTGCTACAACTATTGGAGGAGAAACAATTATATGCAAAAAGATCCAAATGTTTCTTTGGAGTCCAGGAGGTGGAATATTTGGGTCATATTGTATCTCATGAAGGAGTTAAGGTAGACCCTAGCAAAATTAAAGCCATTAAGGAATGGAAAATCCCCACATCCATAAAGCATCTGCGAGGATTTCTTGGGTTGACAGGGTATTATCGCAAGTTTGTTAAGAATTATGGGAGAATAGCAGCACCTCTAACAAAATTATTGAAGAAAGATGCATTTTCATGGACTCCGGAAGCAACAAAGGCCTTTGAACATCTTAAAGAGGCAATGTGCCAAGCACCGGTCTTAGCTACACCGAACTTCACAAAAACCTTTATTGTGGAATGTGATGCTTCAGGAAATGGAATTGGTGCTGTTCTAATGCAAGATGAAAGACCCATTGCTTTTGAAAGTCATCCAATCAAGGGAAAGTTTTTAAGCAAAGCTATTTATGAGAAGGAAATGTTGGCAATACTCCATGCACTTAAGAAATGGCGACCCTACCTAATGGGAAGACACTTCAAGGTAAAAACGGATCATGATAGCCTTAAATACTTTTTAGAACAAATATTATCCTCTGAAGAGCAACAAAAGTGGGTCACAAAGATGTTGGGTTATGACTTTGAAATCATCTACAAAAAAGGGAAGCAAAATGTGGTGGCAGATGCACTCTCAAGAAAGGATGAGGATGTGGAAGCATTGTTGTGCGCCATTTCTATTATCCAACCAAATTGGATAAACGAAGCAAGGGAGGAATGGAAGAATGATGAAGAAGTGTGGGAACTTATTCGAAAGCTACAACAAGATTCCAGTACGTCTGATACATTTAGCTGGAAAAATGATTCGTTATGGTACAAAGATCGCTTATACCTCTGTAAGAATTCCCAGCTAAAACAAAAGATTCTTATGGAATTGCACACTTCTCCCTTAGGAGGGCACTCAGGATTTTTAAAAACTTACCACAGGGTTAAGAAGGAATTTTTTTGGGATGGCCTTAAATCAGATATTCAAAAGTTTGTGGTTGAATGTTTGGTTTGCCAACAAAATAAAGTTGAAACAATTAAGACACCAGGTCTATTACAACCTTTATCCATTCCAAGCCAACGTTGGGAGGAGGTTTCAATGGATTTTATCACAGGTTTACCCAAGTCTGAGGGAAAGAGTGTAATCATGGTGGTAGTTGACAGACTTACCAAGTATGCACACTTTTGTGCATTATCACATCCATTTAAAGCCAGTACAGTTTCTACTGCATTTATGGAAACAATTCAAAAGCTACATGGAAACCCAAAGATTATTGTAAGTGACAGAGATCCCATTTTCACTGGAAATTTTTGGACAGAATTATTTTCTTGTCTTGGTACTCAGTTAGCTCATAGCTCATCTTATCATCCTCAATCTGATGGGAAAACTGAGATAGTAAACAAATGTTTGGAAGGATATCTTCGTTGCTTTGTATCTGATAAACAGACACAATGGGTCAAATGGTTGCCTCTGGCTGAATGGTGGTATAACACTTCCTTCCATACAGCAACAAAAATGACCCCATTTATGGCACTTTATGGGTATCAACCACCATCCATCACATCATATTTAAGAGAAAATTCTAAGGTTCAGGCAGTGGAACATCACATCGAACATCAACAACAAGTCCTCCAACTCTTAAAGGATAGCCTCGTGTTGGCACAAAATAGAATGAAACAACAGGCAGATCAACATCGCAGTGAAAGAAGTTTTGATGTAGGTGATTGGGTATTCCTACGGCTACAACCATACAAGCAAATGTCCCTAAAGCAAGCTAAGAAGGATAATAAATTATCACCAAAGTATTATGGTCCGTACAAGGTGTTGCAAAAGATTGGTACTATGGCATACAAATTGGAGCTTCCTGCAGCTTCTCGATTGCACCCAGTTTTCCATGTTTCATGTTTAAAGAAGGTTATAGGCGACAAGCTCCCAATTCAAACAATATTGCCAGAACTTGACGAGGAAGGAAAAATTATATTGGAACCGGAAGCAGTCATAGAAACAAGAACTCGACAGCTATGAAATCGATCAATTTCAGAGTATCTTATCAAGTGGAAGAACTTATCTGCTGAAGATTCCACATGGGAGGATGAGAATTTTATGCAGAAGTATCCAGAACTACTCAAGCATTGAGGACAACACTTTTTTGAAGGAGAGGGGCATGTTGGGTCCCTATAATACTAGTGATTACCCCAACACTATTGTAGTTATAACCATTATTTATATTGTTGTGCCCCTATTACCCCCATGTTGTTATTTCTGTGCCCCATGGAATCCCTCTATTGTTATTTTTGTGGCTTTATATTATTGTTGTTAGGTCGGCTGGATTATATTATGACTCCTTAGACTCCTATATATAGAAAGGAGGTTTTGTCATTTCAATCATCGAACAATTGTTCATTTATGTAATGTAAAGGAGGTTTCCCCCTCGAAGAGGCTGAATTCTAAGGCGTTGATCTATATTTTCTATCTTTTCTTGAGCTGGTTTCATAACAGAGCACTAGAGCAACATGATACATGCAAAGGGTGTACCTTAGCAAAGTACACAAAAGGATACATGCAAAGGATAATTTCCAAGTCTGGGGTTTTTCTTCTACCAAAAACTCTATGTAACTTTCAAAACTCATAAAAAACACTAAGACAATGCTTGTAAACCAAAAAAGGAAACCATGACTTGACCTGACCTTCCACAACCGGAACTAACTTTCTATCAAACACTTGGCAATGTGCAACGTATGGGTCATGGTTGCAACTCTGAACATAAGGGACCAAAAATTATCTTAGGTTTAACAAGAAGGGCCATTACCTTCTCAGATAGTGGCGAGCTAAGAGAATGAGACTTGTCCCACGTGGATGGGAGAGCGGCCTATATTATATGGATTTGATTTGTACGGAAGGTAGTTGTAAATGGACTGGTTTTGTAACAATGCAAGGAACATTGTAGGTTGGCTTATCGCTAGAGCACTACCACAGTGTTAACGCAATAAAATCAAAATCATTAAATGGTTGAGAGAAAAAAGTATTAAATATTAATGTGGATGAAATTCAATTATAAGATGGCTTCCCCTTAGGTTAATTATATAGTAAAATAAATTACACTTTTCTACATGATTTTTAGATAGTCATTTTCAAATAAATTATTAATTTTAGGAATCTCTTAGAATTGAATAGAAAGAAGTGAGTTCACCACACTTTTATTCAGCCTTTTAAAAATCTAATATTCTTGAATTAAAACTTCTCAAATTGATTTAGTTTCTCACTAGAGTATGCTATTGGTATCAAACACTATTTTAGTTGCGCGTTGCCACATCATTTTGTCAATTAATGCAAGAGAATTTGGACTTACCAAGCAATGGGATTGTATGTTCACATGTTGTGGTTAACATGAGATGAATCTCATTGACCTAAATGGTCAAATCAATTCTTAGTAGAGAGGGTTGGATCTGTCAAATTTATCTTTACATCAATTATTGTAATAATTAGAACATTGTATTATTTTTAGAGGCATATTATTATAAAAATTTATCTAATAACGAAATTTACAATCAACATAAATCATGGATTATATAAAGATTACGTTCTCCGTGTTTATAGTGTTTAATGACTTGAAACAACAATAGGAAGGTATAGAAATATTCTATTTTTAATCCAATGGAATATGCCTCTTAAATTTTTGTGAGTACAAAACTTTCCCTACTTTTGCTTTTTCTTCTTAACTCGATATGGCTCTCACTATTTCCATTTCACTAAAGGAAGAAATAATCAGTCCATCTATTAAATTATCATGAGAAAAATGAGAGATGCCTCCGTTATCCAACTTAGATGGTGTAGTTAGTTAAGTTAAGTTGTCAAATTTGAGGAGTAATATTTAGGGGAAAGCCATTTGGAATAAATTATTTCAAAGTATTGGTGACTCATAAAAGTTTTGTTATCAATTTTTAAATTAATTTCTTTTTCAAAAAGAAAAACATATTATCAATAACAAAATTTTAAATTTAATATCCAATTTCATCTTCCAAAATCTATTATCCATAATAAAATTTTAAATTAAATAACCAATTTCCTCGTTTAATGTTTTTAATAAGAAATATAACTAAATTATTTAATTTTAATCCCATATATATTATTAAATGACTTTTATATTTTTAACATTAATTAATTTAACAATCATTCAATAGCATCATAATTTATCATCTATTCATTATAAATATTTTGCTTCATATAGTTTTTAAAATTATTCAATTTTAAATAAATGATATTACAATTAAATTCTAACTTATATTTAATTTTTTTTTTAATATTTATATTCTTGGAATCATTTAATTAAAAAAAATCAAATTACAATTATATATTTGATAAACAAACCAACAATATTATACAAATAAATTTAGAAAGAAAAAAAATATTGATTGCTTCGAAGGTTGTAGTATCAGAAATACCCAAGGGTGGAAATGAATCATATAGATGCCCCATTATCTTTAGAACAAGGAAAATGATGTGGCATCAAATACCAAGGCATATAGAATAAGGACCTTGAACATTATATGCTAAGCATATGGTCAACGGTATGCTTGATTTCACTCTAAATTTCCATTTCTATTAGTATTTCATGTTTTGTAAACACAACAGAGTAACATTATGTGGATATATTATTTTATATTGAGAGGAGATTTCTCAAGATTCACATGGACTTTTTCTCTCCAAAAGAAATATGTCCTTAATAAATTTAAATAATTTAAGGCTCATGTAAATAGTCGTAGAGAGAATACAATAATAATGTTGAAGAAAGAAGATGATGGAGTGTTTCACGAAAATGAAAGAATTTCATAAAAAAACATGGAATATCAGGAAAAAGAATGCCCCATACACACTTCAATGTAATGTAAGGGAGCTAGAGAAATAGTGAAGAAGAATTAATATAAAACGCAAGGAGATTTATCAATGTGTTGGGTTAAGACATAAATTGTAGGGAAAAGAAGAAAATGCATACTGCATGTTACATTGTAAAGTGTTTTTTATAATAAATCATTTTCCAAAAATACATGACATTATTTGTAAGAAAACTTTAAATTACAAAAATAAACAAGCCAACCAATTATATATTTGATAAACAAACCAACAACATTATACAAATGAATTTAGAAAGAAAAAAAATAGGAGACTGGTAGTGATCACAACTCTAATGTCCATATTTCTAGAACTCCCACTCGCTACTATCTACAACAGCATATACATAGTAAGGTGTAAAATAAAATTACAAATGAATCTTAAAAGTAAAAATCCTCTCTCATTGTCTAACCAAAGATAAAGTGAACAAAAAAACAAGTAACCATTTCCTTAAAAAGATTCATGTTCCCATTTCAAAATAATTTCACTCTACTAAAATGCAGCCGTAAAGATTGATTGCACAAGAAGGAAGTTTAGAATACATACTTAATGGGTAGACTTTTCTTGTCTTAAGCCACTGACTTATGCAGTGAAAATGAAAGGCATGATTACAGACTCCTGTTTCAAATATCAAAGAAAAATATATAAAATTTTCATAACCTTGAGCTTAAGTGAATAATAACAATAAGAATAATAATAATACATATTTTTAACATACCCCATGCAACTATGCATTCTTCAGTGGTCTCAGTTCCTTGATTTGCCTAACACTCTATACCTATATGTACAGAAGAAAATATAATAATATTATTTTCAAATTTCATATAATTTAGTCAAACTGATTCAAAAATATCACCAAAACAATCCATTTTCTCAGGTTTCTACCATTAAATTATATAATTAAATCGTAGTTACAGAGATCCATAATGTGGTTGCTGCAAATTGCACAATTATCGACCTAGGTGTTTGCATGCAGAAATGATTAGATTAAAATTTTCTTAGAATAAAATAGAAAATCATTCAAGTTAAACTAGAAGAGAGACATTCATGGCCATTTTTATTTCTGGTGTTTTATTTCTTTTCTCCTTTTGAACAACAATTCTAATCTCCTCCTCACTAATGGTAACATAATTTTCAGCTTCAGTTTTGACATCTACAAAAAACATGTTTAGCTTTGCTAGATTGAACCACCTTAGGGATTCTTTGATGATCCCCTGTATGTACTATTGCAGTGTCATGGATTATTGCTTTTTGCTTCCTTCTCCTTTCTTCTTTTGTCTATATATGGAAACTGTTGATCACATTAATAATATTTGGCTCTATAAAATAAATACCTTCCAACATCATTGAAAGACTCTTAGGAAAATCCTATCAAACAAAATACAATATGTCAATGATCAATCATTTATAAAAAATTTAGTGATCCTTACAATAATGCATAACATAAATATAAATAAACATGCTTACAATGTTATTTGAAATGTTGGATGTGATTTCATTACACAATGGTGTAGATTCTTCATACGTGTCATACTTGACCTTTTAGAGACGATATCTAACAATTTCATGTGTCTTGGGCAATTTTCCAAGAACATAGATAGTGTCTACATTCGGCACCAAACATATGTCTCGTACTCTACCCATCACCTCATATGGTCCACCAAAGTTAATCATACCCCAAAATATGGATAGATATGTGTACAGTCATCTCTTTCAATATCTTTAACATGCAATGTAAAATTTATTTTATTTATTTCTCGTGAATTGCTACATTCAAGAATAATCTTAAATGTACTTGACTAGCCGTTTGGTTGACTTTTGTGATGTTTTTCAATTCGAGTATGTTCAATAGTATTCATAAAGTGTCCAACTGAAACTTTAGATGATGGAATTGTTGTCCTTGTTTCAAGAAACATTCACATAGACCATTTTTGATGCCATCTTCAGGAATATATATATATATATATATATATATATATATATATATTCCTGAAGATGGCATCAAAGATGGTCTATGTGAATGTTTCTTGAAACAAGGACAACAATTGCATCATATATATATGTGTGTGTGTGTGTGTGTGTGTGTGTTAATTAAAAAACCACATTCCTGAAGATGGCATCAAAGATGGTCTATGTGAATGTTTCTTGAAACAAGGACAACAATTGCATCATATATATATATGTGTGTGTGTGTTAATTAAAAAAACACATATGTTAATTAGAAAAATAAGAATTTATTTAAAAAATATATAAATATAAAAATAATCTAAATTTAATGTTAATTTAATTTTAAACAATATAAATTAAAGAAATTATAAAGATATTTATTTTTTTTTCCAGAAAACTAAAATAATTTAAATATAATTTTTTTAAATTAAAAAAAAAATAAAAGATTTTTTTTTGAAGAATGATACTTATATTGTTTAAGTAAATAAATAAATAAATATATAAAATTTTAAAACTCAATATATATGGTTTTAAAGAAAAAACTATTTTATTTATTTATTTATTTTTGCTTCTTTCAAATACAAAATCAATAAATGGATTTATTTTTTTGACATGGAAAAGGTTTGGTTTTTTTTTGTGAAGGAATTGAAATGCCTCCCAAACAAAATAGCGAAGATTGTGGGATTTCTTTAGAGTTTCTTGAATGTGCGATTAAAAATAAAATTAAAAAATTAATATATTGTTACTATTATACGTTTAGATTAACTCTTGGACATAGTACTAGAGGATAATCGGTTGAAGGAATTCATTGATAATGATATTCTGAAACCAGCAACATCTGATGCTAAGGATCTAGAAGAATAGAAGAATTGTGTAGCCAAGGTGTGGAGAACCATATTGGAGGGAGTACAATATCATATTTTCTCAAATCTCCATGGGATATAGACTCTACATGTAATTGGGAAAGCACTAATAGATTTGTTTCATAATAGCAGTGACCACAGGAAACTAGTACTTAAGGATGAACTTCGAAATATCAAGATGTAGAAGAATGAGAGCATTCCACCATACTTGAGTAGGTTCACACAATGTCATGAAGAACTTGGTAAAATTGGTGCTATTGTAGAAGCAGATGATTTGGTGGGTATATCCCTTCAATCCCTTCCTAAGAGTCAGCACATCTACTAAGATTCAATGAATGGGAGTAAGAAAATACCAGATTTAGAATGCTTATGATCTGATTCGGTACAGGAGGAAATAAGGCACAATACTAGAGATGAGACTTCATCCAATTGTGAGGATGAGGAGAACTATGAAGAAATTCTGCAAATTCTCTACAAATCTTGCTCTTAGACCATATAGAAATGCAATATACCAAAGAAAAATACTATAATTTGCTTCTACTATCAAACTTGTAGAAGCTTAAAGATTGAGAAAGATCAAGTTGAACACATATAACCAGAAGAAGAAGAATCAATACACATGAAACACAGAAAATACTTAGGGGAAAGCCTTAGCTGAAATCCCCACTATCTGTGTTATCATACAAGGTGGAAATATATTAGAATTATATAAAGCCTTGGCTCTCACAGCTAGCCAGCTCTTAGTACAATCCTCTTGGATGCTCATAGGAAATCAAAGCTTCTCACAAGCCTTCCTCTCTGCCCTCCAAGCTTCTATTTCCTTGCACAATTTTCCATTGGCGATCCTACTGTTACCAAGTGTAACACTAATCTCACACCCTGTAAAATTGTGAAATACTCAAGGAACTTTAGTCCTTCTGCATGCATGAGTTTCTTTTATAGGAGAAAACATGCAACTGATAGTACATTGTCCTTGACATTTAGATCAACTAGGTCTTTCTCAGAATAGACATGCACGATTTTCTTATGAGGGAATCTTTAGTTATCCAGACTACATTTATTGAGTGCATCCATGCATCAACTAACTGATAACTCATAATTAGTTCCTCAAACAGTTTGGAGCTAATTTAGCTGGACTTAACTTAGTAAACTGAGCTAATTATTTACAACTCAAATATAACTCAATCTTATCTCCTTAATTATGGGATAATCTCCTTAATTTAAGGGATAATTGTTGCATGACTTTACAAAGACTTCTAACTTGAATTTCTCCAATCAATTAATCAAAAATGAATTAATTAATTATTTTTCAAGTAGCTGGTGAGACTAAATTCGAATTTTAATTCTCAATTTTAATTCAAGGACAAATTAAAATTGGAATATTCTGGATTCTATTTTTATCATTTCTTGTTGCTATTATCAACACACCCTCTCAACAAGAAAGGAATTCAACTCGATCTCGATTTTGAATGTTTGGAATGTTATGCATGCAACACTTCTCTCTAGTGTTATTGCTCCATCAACACCAGAAGAAAAAAAAAATATCCAACCTGAATCAGTATGATGCATTTATCATCAAAGTCTCTAATTGTTATTACCTCTGTTAATTGAAAACTTTGTGCTTCTGCTGACTCTACCTTTCTACATTGTAGTCAATCCTTCTCTGCACTCTTTAGTATCTAACTTGTCTAGCATCTATCCCTTTCATAATAATAATAATATATTTTTTTAACATACCCCATGCAACTGTGCATTCTTCAGTGGTCTCAGTTCCTTGGTTTGTCTGACACTTCATACTTTTATGTACGAAAACAAAGATAATAATATTATTTTCAAATTTCATAAAATTTAGTCAAACTGATTGAAAAATCTCCCAAAAACAATCCATCTTGTCAATTTTCTACTATTAAATTATATAAAAAATAGAACACACAGCGATCCATAATGTGGTTTCTGCAAATTGCACAATTATCGACCTGGATGTTTGCATGTAGAAATGATTAGATTAAAGTTCTGTTAGAATAAAATAGTAAATCATTCAAGTTAAATTGGAAATTTTTAGTGAGAAGGATTCTTATTTGAGAGACAGTTTGAAGACTAGTGTAAAACGACTATGTTTTAAATAAATAAATAAATGCAACAAGGTTGGAAGCACATGATACCCATGCCCAGAGTGCAACAACACTCCATTTATTAATTTCGAATCTGTTATTTCTGGTGGAATTTGTTCATGGTGCCACAACTTGACTACTAGAGCCCTCTCCCTCTCCATCTCCACCTCCATCTCCTATAGACTCTTGCATCATCCTCCTGTCTGCATCTCTTGATGCCATCACGCCCTACCCTACCCTACCAGATTTCCCTATGTGATCGAGATTGCATAGTTTCTGCCCTACGAGATCGAGATTGCACAATTTCTACCCTACCAAATTTCCCTACAAGATCGAGATTACACAGTTTTATGTTGAAACAAACGATCAAAAGTACGGCCTAGACACTTTTGGGTAGTTTAAGTAATTTCAGATCATGTATCAATAAAACTCCCTATGAGGTTGTGGTTGGTTGCACACAAAATTTTAGGTTGAGACAATATGATCTCACATATATATCAAATCGTAATTGTCCATCTCTCTCTCTCTCTCTCTCTCTCTCTCTCTATATATATATATATATATATATATATATATATATATATATGTATTCAAAACATGAAACTTCAATCTATTTATATGTGCCCTTTGGCGGTTCAAGTTTTTATTACGAATCAGCCGACCATAAAAGAAAATATGAATTTCTTTCCACTAAATCAAGACTTTCTAATAAATTGATTTTATTATGAGTAATAAATGTTGATTTCTTTATGACATTATCCTCGTGACATAAATTTTGGTAACAATATTCTTAATAGGTATTTATTAAATTTTACAATAAAATATATTTTGTTTATTTATTAATAACTTGCAATATGAGATGGATTTGAGGGTTGAGAAAGGGAGAGATAGAGAAAAGTGGAGAGAGAGAGAGTTAGAGGGGAGAGATAAAGAGAGACAGGTCCATAAGAAATAGGTAGGGACATAAAGATAGATATGGTTTGGGGAGAGAGAGGGAAGAAGAGAGATAGTAAGAGAGATGAAGGGAGAGGTATAGAGAGAAATAGTGATGGGGGGGAGAGATAGAGAGATAATGAGGGAGGGAGGGAAATGGAGAGAGAAATAACGTGAGAAAAATGGAGATAGAGAGATGGAGTGAATGGAGATTTCATTAATTTAACTAATTAGATTTATTGTTAGTTTAATTAGCTCTATCTATCATAAGAACTAGTGGACGTCAAGTTATGGAAGTGGAACTTCAACCACACTCAGTGATCAACCAGTTAACTAATCAATCAACCCAAAATAATTGTTGCATGTAGAGAATTTGAGTTGCCCAATTGAGTTGGAGATTCCAAGGGAGCGTACTATCAATTGTAGCATATTCCCATCTATACAGGTGATGCATGCAGTCACGTGAAGGACCCTAGGGAATTGCACAATTCAATAGTGGGAAATTCCTAAATAATAGGGGGCAATTTTCCAAGGAAACATTACAAAGAAATAAGAGCTTAGGGGGATTGAAAATTGGCTAAATGTTGGTCAGAGTCAGTTAGTCAAGCAAGGGGATAGACTATACTCTTGTATGTTGTGCTCAAGATTGAGTAAGCATACATATTTCATCTCTATTCTATATGGTGGATTAACTTCTATAGATAAGTAGAGTAGCTTCAAGTCTTGTGATTTAGTAAATTGATGAGTAGTATTGAATCTACACATTAATTTCTAAATGATATGAGAGTTGGAATCACTCTAGAGTAGATATTTTGAAGTTATCATTGTAGGAGATTTAAATTTGAAGATCAATCTTGTAGGTTTTCTCCAGGACTGAGGAGATGGCTTTCAATAGACTAAGTCTTGAGTATTCCCTTGAGGGAAACTCGAATTATGTTGCATGGAAGTACTGTATGGAGGCAGTACTAGAGGATAATCGGTTGAATGAATTCATTGATAATGATATTCTAAAACCAGCAACATTTGATGCTAATGATCTAGTACAATGGAAGAAGTGTGTAGCCAAGGTGAGGAGAATCATATTGGAGGGAGTATGATACCATATTTTCTCAAATTTCCATGGGAGATAGACTCTGCATGCACTGTGAAAATAACTGGTAGATTTGTTCCAGAATAGCAATGAGCATAGGAAACTAGCACTCAAGGACAAACTTCAAAATATCAAGTTGCAGAAAAACGAGACCATTCCGCCGTACCTGAGCAGGTTCACACAATGTCATGAATAACTTGGTAAAATTGGTGTACACATAAGAATACAAGCAAGAAGACCTCAAGAGGAGCAATAGGTGAAGCTTTGGCTTCACAATTCGAGCTTGATCTTACTCTCATTGGATGCATGGCCCTCATAACGATGGGAACTGTATGTTACATGGAAAGTGATGCTTTGTTCCATATGACGAGGAACAAATATTTTTCAGTGATTTGGAGGAGTAGGATCTCCAAGTGCACATCAAGATGCGATATCATGGAAGGTACATTGCGATCGAGATTGGTGCAGTCACTTTTCAAAGGGAGTCAGGCTCCCCTGTCAGTCTCAGTGATGTGATGTTATTTCTGGGTCTAAAGAAGAATCTTGTATTTGTTATAGTTTTGGAAGATCGTGGCTACAATGTGATATTCAAAAAAGGAAAGGACTTCCTGAGATAAATATCCATAGCATAAGTGAAGAATATTGAGGTTTGTGTGAAGAACCTCTACAAGATAGATATGGAGGGTTGTGATGCATTGAGCACAAAGGCAAAGAAGGTGTAGAGTCATAATGGCCGTGAAATTTAGCATAAAATACTTTGCCATTTACATCATGGCACTTTGAAGAACATGGAATAGATTACAACAGGCCTCCCCAGAGGAGCACTAGAGCAACATGATACATGCAAAGGGTGTACCGTAGCAAAGTACACAAAATGATACATGCAAAGGATAATTTCCAAGTCTCGGGTTTTTCTACTACCAAAAACTCTATGTAACTTTCAAAACTCATAGAAAACACTAAGACAATGCTTGTAAACTTAAAAAGGAAACCATGGCTTGACCCGACCTTCCCCAAACGGAACTAACTTTCTATCAAACACTTGGAAATACACAACGTATGGGTCATGGTTGCAACTCTTAACATAAGGGACCAAAAAATTATCTTAGGTTTAACAAGAAGGGCCATTACCTTCTCACATTAGGTGTTACAACACCAATTAGGTCTTGCATCAATTATTTATTCATTTACAAATAAAAACGTGAAAAGTTCCATGAATGAGAACTATTCCACAAAGTGTCCACATAAGAAGACAAGCAAGAAGACCTCAAGAGGAGAAACAAGTGAAGTTCTAGCTTCACAATTCAAGCTTGATTTTATTGTCATTGTATGCATGGCCATCACAATGATGGGAACCATATGGTACTTGGAAAGCAGCACGCCTTGTTCAATATGATAGGGAACAATGATTTTTCAATGCTTTTGAGGAGAAGGATCTCTGAGTGCACACCGATATGGGATATCATGGAAGGTACAATGCAACCGGGATTGACACAGTCACCTTTCAGAGGGAGTCGGGCTCCCCTCTCAGTCTCAAGGATGTGATGTTTTTTCTGGGTCTAAAGAAGAATCTTGTATTTGTTGCAGTTATGGAAGACAGTGGCTACAATGTGATATTCAACAAAGGAAAGTAATTCCTCAAACACATATCCATAGGATAGGAGAAGTATATTGAGGTTTGTGTGAAGGACCTCTACAAGCTAGATATGGAGGGTTGTGTTGCATTGAGTACAAAGGGAGAGAAGGTGTAGAGTCACGATGCCAGTGAAATTTGGCATAAAATTCTTCGCCATTTGCATCATGGCACTTTGAAGAACATGGAATAGATTACCACAGGCCTCCCCAAAGGAGCACTAGAGCAACATGATACATGCAAAGGGTGTAACTTAGCGAAGTACACAAGAGGATACATGCAAAGGATAATTTCCAAGGTTGGGGCTTTTCTTCCACCTAGAACTCTATGTAACTTTCAGAACTCATAAGAAACACGAAGACAATTCTTGTAAACCAAAAACGGAAAGCAAGACTTGACCTGACTTACCCAACTAGAACTGAAATTCCATCACACACTTGGTAAATATGCAACGTACAGGTCATGCTTGCAACTATGAACATAAGGGACCAAAACACTATCTGATGTTTAATAGGAAGGGTCATTGCCTCCTCACATTAGTTGTTACAACACCAATTAGGTCTTGCATCCATTATTTATTCATTTACAAATAAAAACATGAAAATTTCCATGAAAGAGAACTATTCCACGAAGTGTCCACATAAGAAGACAAGCAAGAAGACCTCAAGAGGAGCAATAGGTGAAGCTTTGGCTTCACAATTAGAGCTTGGTTTTACTCTCATTGCATGTACGACCATCACAATGATGGGAAGTGTATGGTACATGGAAAGTGATGCCTTGTTCCATATGATGGGGAACAAATATTTTTTCAGTGATTTGGAGGAGAAGGATCTCTAAGGGTACATCAAGATGGGATATCATGGAAGGTATAGTACGACCAAGATTGGTGCAGTCACCTTTCAGAAGGAGTCGGGCTACCCTCTCAGTCTCAAGGATGTGATTTTTTTTTGGGTCTAAAGAAGAATCTTGTATCTATTGTAGTTTTGGAAGACTGTGACTACAATGTGATCTTCAAGAAAGGAAAGGAATTCTTGAGACACATATCCATAGGATAGGTGAAGAATATTGAGGTTTGTGTGAAGAACCTCTACAAGATATATATGGAGGGTTGTGCTGCATTCAATACAATGGCAGAGAAGGTGTAGAGTCATGATGCCAGTGAACTTCAGCATAAAATACTCGGAAATTTGCATCATGTCACTTTGAAGAACAAGGAATAGATTACCACAGGCCTCCCCAAAGGAGAACTAGAGCAATAGGATACATGCAAAGGGTGTACCTTAGTGAAGTACACAAAAGGATACATGCAAAGGATAATTTCCAAGGCTAGGGCTTTGCTTCTGCCCAAAACTCTATGTAACTTTTAGAACTCATAGAAAACATGAAGACAATGCTTATAAAACAAAAATGGAAACCAAGACTTGACCTGACCTTCCCCAACCAAAACTGACATTCCATCAAACACCTGGTAAATATGCAACATACAGCTCATGGTTGCAACTCTGAACATAAGGGACAAAAAAATTATTTGAGGCTTAACAAGACGGGTGATTGCCTTCTCACATTAGGTGTTACAACACCGATTAGGTATTGTATCCATTATTTATTAATTTACAAATAAAAACATGAAAAGTTCCATGAATGAGAACCATTCCATGAGGTGTCCACATAAGAAGACAAGCAAGAAGACCTCAAGATGAGCAACAAGTGAAGCTTTGGCTTCACAATTCGAGCTTGATTTACTCTCATTGCATGCATGGCCATCACAATGATGGGAAGTGTATGGTACCTGGAAAGCGGTGCCTCATTCCATATGACAGGGAACACAGATTTTTTCAGTGATTTGGAGGAGAAGGATCTCCAAGTGCACATCAATATGGGATATCATGGAAGGTACAACACGACCAGGATTCATGTAGTGACCTTTAAGAGGGAGTCGGGCTCCCCTATCAGTCTTAAAGAAGTGATTTCTTTTCCGGGTCTAAAGAAGAATCTTGTATCTGTCGTAGTTTTCGAAGACCGTGGCTATAATGTGAACTTCAACAAAGGAAAGGACTTCTTGAGACACATATCCATAGGATAGGTGAAGAATATTGAGGTTTGTGTGAAGAACCTCTACAATCCAGATATGGAGGATTGTGCTGCATTCAGCACAAAGCTAGATAAGGTGTAGAGTCACAATGTCAGTAAACTTTGGCATACAATACTTGGCCATTTGAATCATGGCACTTTGAAGATCATGGAATAGATTACCACAGGCCTCCCCAGAGGAGCACTAGAGCAACATGATACATGCAAAGGGTGTACATTAGGGAAGTACAAAAAAGTCACTTTCCATGATTGGGACACCAAAGCACATGTGGTCCTTGAAAGGATCCACTTTGATTTCTATGGACATTTCTTGACAACCTGTACTTCTAGGCACGAATATTTTTTCATATTTATTGATGACTTCTCATGAAAGTGTTGGATATTCTTCATGCGGAAGAAGGATGAGACTTTCTCCTTGTTCTTAGAGTTCAAGGAACTGGTGGATAAAGAAATGGGAAAGAAGGTGAAGGTTGTTAGGAGTGATAATGGAGGTGAGTATGTTTCGAATGAGTTTAGAAAAAAAAATTCAAAAGAAGGAATTTGATAAGATTTGACAACACCCCACAACCCACAACAGAATGGGGTTGCTGAGTGGAGGAACCACAACATTATGGGAGCAACACAGGTGATGTTGCATAGCCAAATCCTACCTCTGCAATTGTGGGTTGACGCATGCAACACAATGTTTTATTTATAGAATAAGATTCCTCATCAGATTCTTGACATGATCACACCGGGGTAGGATTTTTGGGGGAGGACGCTTGATATGTCACACTTCAGGATCTCTGAAGCCTCTGTTTATTTCCATGTCACCAAAGATTCAAGGAAGAAGTTAGAGCCTACAACAGAGTTGGGGGTAATTGTGGGTTACACAAAATGTCTCCACAACTACCATTTGTATTTTCCATCCCTCAGAATAACAGTTGTTTAGAGGAATGCCAAATTTGATGAGGAAATTCATTTGGCGCTCTCTTGAGGGGGAGCTCTAGATCCCACCAGAGGAGGAGCTTTTAGCTCCAAAGGAGGAGCCTCAGGATGATGTGGAGAAACCAAAAGTTGAGGAGTATAAAGTGGAGACATCCACTCAAGCAGAATCATCCAGAGAAGGTAGGAAGAGAACTGGGTAAGCTGAGAGACTTATGTAGAATGACAAGGTGAATGTGGGTGCTCCTTCAAATAAATGGAGGAAAATAAGGTCACCAAATCGGTACACTAGCTACATGGCTCTAATGACTACGCTAGTAGAGACTCAGCCATCCTCTTTCAAGGAATAAGTATAGAAACCGGTATGGGTTAATGCAATGGTGGAGGAGTACAAGTCCATTGTGAAGAGCATTGTTTGGGAAGTGTTCCCAAGACTAGCGGACAAATCAGTTGTGGGTTCAAGATGGATCTTGAAGGTGAAGCATGTAGCAGACAAAAGAAAAGAAAAGTACAGGGGACAATGTAAACTTTGAAATGGGAACTATAAACTCAAAATGAGAACTCTGGCCAAAAAACCCTGGAAAAAGCATCAAAAACAGTGCTAAAAACGAAAAGTGTGTATACTAGAACGATGGTTTTTTTTTAGGGTCAATCTTCAAAAATTTTAAAAAATGCTAGTAAAACCAAATTTTTATGTGCCAAACAAAGTTGTTTATGAGGGAAAAAACACACTAATGTTTTTGGTAGAATACCATTTTTCTTTCCTACGTATAAATTCAATATGTTCTTAACCATAACATGCTAGATACAAAAGAAATTGAAAATTTTTGAACTATAAAATTAAAAAACCATGACATTATGAAAAAATTACATCACTAAATGAATTCAAAAGTCATTATTTGTATATTGAATAAAACATACATTATAGCTCTAATTTAATGTTACATTGTAGATATTTTAAACAATAAAAATTATCATAATCAAAACATATAATCCAACAACATAAAAATGCCTCATAACTTCTCATTTAACACCATATGGAAATCAAAAATTTTATTTCAAGACATGATTCATACATCAATTATATAATCTGTCTTAATCAATTATTCAAAATCACTCATATTTTCTTACACACCATCAGAATTCACATCTTCAGATGAGTGACTGGATGCTCATGAAGATGTTCCATATTCTTCTCTTTCATCAACTAGTGGCCCATCTGAGTCGACACGCATGCCCACCATTTCAGGTTTCAAAATTCTTCTAGATCTACGATTGGTTTCAGCAGACTCCCATCTCAACATTGTTCCTTCTGGTAACAACCTTTTCAAAATCTCTATCATCTTGAAGTGAGGAGTTCCTCTCTTTTTTAAATTGAAGTCATAAACAAGTATGTCAACATCCTCCAATTTTAATATGTCTCTCTGGCGATGATTTATATTTGTAACCTTTCCTTTTCTCTTTCTGCCATTTTTTTGTTAGCTACCATCTCTGGCTTATAAAAACCAATGAATGGGTGTGTATTTGTGGCATACCAATGTGCTTCAACACTTGTAACATCCTCATTTTCTGTAAAGACCTTTATAACTTTAGCAACCCAGAATGGATAGCCATTGGGATCTCCATCTGCTAGCACTGTGATCATGAAACCCTCATTAATATCTTCTATTAAACCCCTATAAAGGTCTTCCATGGATTCATGTTGTGCACAAGATTTTCTGGAACCAATATAGATCTCTCTTTCCTCTACCTGTGAAGAATTAATAATACCTTGAGATTGTTTTTGTTCAACAATGTTTATTTCCTCATGTTCATTCGACACATTTTGTGGCCAAATAAATGGATTTTTCAAAGGTATATCTTAATTTTTTGTTTTTGAAATGATATCACTTTGATTATTGAAAAATGACTCCCACCAAACTGAATCAAAAATGTCAAAGTACTCATATGTATATCTAGTACATTTTTTAATTTCTTCTAGGAAATCAGAATAATTTATATCTCTATTTTGTCTGCGTGCATTATGAAATTCACCAACTGGTTGTAATAACAATATTTTTTATGAAAAGATTGGATGATCTAGAATGAACTTCAAAAATTTCAAACCTAATGACAGTGCCCATTCTGCAGTAGCTAAATACTTCTTGCCCCATCAATTTTTTTGATACGAAATTGATGTTGGAAGCTAATGTCATTAAGTTGTTCAATGCATTTCCCCTCACCATATGATCCTAGAATAAACCTTCGCATGTCAATAGTTTCTTCCAACACATCAAAAGTAGGCTCTGGCATGTATGATTTCTTAATACATTAAATTAATGATGGCAAGCTCCCAACTTCCTTCCTCCTCAATGTGACCGAAAAATGACTAAACATCGGATCAATATGGTCATGAGTGTGCCCTACAAGAAGGAAACCAACCTTTACCTTTTGAAAAATTCTCAATTCAACAAGCATGTTTGGATATCCAAAAACAACCTGATTTTTTATCCCACAGCAAGTGTTGTCCAATTGTAGATACCAAAACTTCAGGAAGGTTACCAGACCAATGAGAAAGCACATCAAGAATTATGGTTATGGTAAGATTTACATCATTATGAATATTTGGAGCTCTGAAGTACACCCTTGGCAACATTTTCCCATTGAAGACCATACAATTGACCAAGTGATACTGAATAAAATCTTCCTCCTGTAAACTTTTGGGTGTGCAAACAGAATGTGGTAAGTGTTTTCTTCTGGTCCATACCGTCAATTATCAAACCCAAATATTTATTCAGATTGTCATAACACTTCTTCCGATTCTTGTACAACATTTTCCTTTCGTTTTTTTGTTGTTCATGATGCTCCTGAAGTTCTTTGACAATTGAATCTACGCAACATAAAAGAAAGCCATTAAGAAATATGTTTTCATAGTTGATGACTATACAATTTTAAAAGTTAAAGTTATGAATGCTTACCTATTTCTCACCCTTCACATTTGTCCCTTTTTTATTTAAGAGAAGCACATGTACTTCAAATCCCCATCCTTGTCTTCATAGGAATATGGACATTGTCGAATTCTTTCTTCCATACCTTCACAAAATATTGATATGTAATAAACCGGCCATGTCCCTCATCACCTTCTGCATATTCTTTGCATAAGTTGTAGAATTCTCATCTTGAAAAGTTGTCTGGAATATGTATTGTCTCTCAATTTGGAATACACTCTCCATGCTTTGAAAATAATTCTTTCATCCATGACATTGCAGTGTTTGATAATGGCCCAAACTATCCTTTATGATGTACTTCTAAAAAAATGTGGGATCCTTTTCCAAATTTTCTTGAATTCTCGAGCGACAAAAATTCCCAATCGAATGAAACATTTTGAAATATCTACAGATAAATAAAGTCCTAATATGATAATCATAACCTGACAATGTTGATTGCATGCACCCAACTAAATGTGAATTTTGCATGCTTTTGTTCATTGACAAATATTTCTTCCTACTCTCTAATGCAGATCTTTGACATCCATATGTTTTGTTAGACTCCGTCTCAACATGAGATTGATTCTTCTTCAAAACAGGGTTTTGAAGAAGAAATCATTTAAATGTGCTGTTTAGATTATGTAATTTGTTCTCCAGCTCTTCAAAAGGCCGCAGCAAACTTCAACGCTCCTATCCCTGCACAAGTACAATTTGAAATATCATCAGCAATCAGAGGCAATTAGAATGTTTGTGGAGGTTGTTTACAAGCCACAGTTTTCCAAAATTTCACATAGCTGTAGAAGTGGAAGAGGACAACATTCAGCTCTAAAACACATTCAAAATCAGATTCATAATCCTAATTGGTGGTTCAGCATTGTCATACAAAAGAAACTTGATGCTTTAAGTCATGAGAAAATCTGCAGAAACCTTGTGAAAGGTCATCAAGGAAGGTGCATGGAGGATGTTACTAAACAGGTGCTCCCTGTACTGAAAACAAAGGCCAAGGTGGATGTGATTTGGCAGGAGGGTGGCCAGCATCTGTGCATCTAATAGGGAAGGACATATTAAGATTCCATGCAGTTTACTGGCCTGCAATGTTAATGTCTGCAAATCTAGAACTTCCAAAAACTGTCTTTGGTCATGGATTTCTGACAAAGGATGGTTTGAAGATGGGAAAATCCTTGGGGAATGTTCTCGAACCAAAGGATCTGATTTACAGGTGGAGAAGGTACGACTCAATTATATGAATCTTTCCTTCAATTCAGCATGTGAAGCTCTTATAGATATTGCTAATGCTAGCAATGTATATCTGGATGAGCATACTCCATGGTCTCTTTTCAAGAAAGGGGATTCTAGTGCAGAAGAGGCTGCAAAGGACCTAGTGGTAATACTAGAAGCAATGAGAATTATAGCTGTTGCATTATCACCAATAGTTCCAAGATTATGTCGCAAGATATATTTGCAACTTGGCTATCTCGAGGATGATTTTGAGAAACTTTCTTGGGGCAATACAGCATGGGGAGCTCTCAAGGCAGGTCAAGTCATGGCGGAGCCTGAGCCTGTTTTCAAAAGAATTGAAGATTTACAAGAGGAAAAGCTCAAAATCATTAAAGCAACAGAGAAGAGTGGAAAAATTAAGACAAAGGCTCAAGAACAAGGCACAGCAAATGCATGCATAGATCGCAAATTAACTTATAATGTGTCTACCATCACAGAATTCTAATACTTCAAACAGTAGATACCAGTATATATTTCCAGAAGAAGCAGAGATATGAATGAAAATTGATTGCAATGTGTACCAAGTGGAGGAGACCCTGAGAGATTCGTTTAGTGAAAATGGGAATGTCTTGGGTGCAAAAAGTCGTTTATAAGCGTAAAGATGGAGTGCTTCGTCCACCAAAGCTTGCGTGAGCGCCATAAACTTCTTTGCGAGGTCGTGAAGCCTTTAAAGGGTCGGTTAGAGCTATTGTTACCTGAAGGGAGTTTGAATTCATGTCGCTCTTTTGGTGAACCTTCTTGGTCCTTTCTTGCTGCTAGTGTTGAAGAAGTTGCTAAATTTTTACAAGGAACTGTTGATAACAGAGATGAAGGCATAATTTTGAAGGATTTAGATCCAAAATGGAAACCTAGTGACCGCAGTGGAAAATGGCTCAAGTTGAAACCAGATTATATAAACACCGGATCTGATCTTGATGTTCTCATCATAGGTGGTTATTTTGGATCTAGACGCCGTGGAGAAGAGGATTGATTCCATTGGCCGTGACAGTAAATTCAACGTAGAAGATGAGTAAATTCCTCGCATTATCGAACCAGATGGCACGTCTCCAAGACCCTGTGCTCCCTCTCTTCATAGATTCAGAGATTTCGAGTGCCAACACGCTAGCTATCGACTCACAATTCATTGCTATTGGAAGTTGTTGAAGATTGGGATTCTCGATTGCTATAAAGAACAAACCCATGTTGTATGACAACAATTTGCACCAGGAATTATTTTGGAAGGATTGCTTAGTTTGTAACCGATGGATCTAAGGTTGGGGCATCTATTGTTTGTTGTCACTAGGTATATTGCACTGCTACTATTCCTGTGGGTCCCCAAAATGACTGAGAAAGAAGTGGAAGCTTCCTGGAATGACAGGTCTGACTTTTGTGTTCATTGACTACTGGAAATGTTGTGCTCTCCATCAGGAATATCACCAAGTAAAACACGCAGTTGGTGTTAGTTCTGTGTAACATATAAATTAATGCTTTACGGGGCTCCTTTTTCCCATGATACGTTCCACTACTTGTAACCGGGGGGTATGTATGACACTATAAAGATTTTGACTTACTTCTTACTATGAGATGGGTGTTCTGCTCCAACCCTGGTCGAAATAACAAGCCCGTGCGTCTATGGGGATGAGGTGTCTTTTGGCAAGGTTGTGAAGTGTCCATATTGTATGATAGCCTTTGCTGTTGTCCAACCGCAACATGAAATTCAGGTTGTCACCTGTTCAAAGTGCCGTTACCAATATGAGCTTATGTCTGGTGAAATTGTCAACATAGAGTCAGAATCAATCAGATTCGAGCACCAAATGCGCTCGCTTT
This sequence comes from Pinus tabuliformis, assembly GCA_031772625.1. NCBI lineage: Eukaryota > Viridiplantae > Streptophyta > Pinopsida > Pinales > Pinaceae > Pinus > Pinus tabuliformis. Next base: position 856,399,140 of record CM062808.1, on the reverse strand, counting down.
CACACACAGATTTGCAACACAGTCCGTTGATCTTCCAGCACAAGAAGGAGAAAGAGTAACAATTGCTTTAGCAGCACCATCAAATGTTGGAAGAGCCATTGGTCTTTTCAGATTGAGTACAAGGACTCCTGGACGCAGACCTAGAGAGCTAATGTGCACATTCCAGATGCGGGATATAACTTCTCTGTAAAAATTAGTGACTTTGAAGGGCACAGTTTCAAAGCGTTGGGGGAGGAACTTGAAGTTCATATGACTGTCGGGTTGATCCATCTTATATTGGGGCACTGTAAACCATGGAGGGACTCGGTTACTGGGACCTTGTATTGTTCATTTATTCCATATACGCCAGAGCATTTGTCTCATATATTGCCAGTTTTAAAGGATAGCAGGCAGAACTTTAAAGTTGGAGATCGGGATGGGATTCTTCATATTTCAATTATAGCAGCGCTTAGGGGAGCAGAAGAGGTGTCTGTTTCAGCTGATGTAATCTTCAAAGATGGCTTTTCTAGATGGAAATCCGCCTGAGAGGTTATGCAAACCAATTGTTGATCATGTCCAATCCTTAGGTGGTCAGCTTCAGTTAAATTCTCGACTACAAAAGATTGAGCTTAATAATGATGGCACGGTGAAACACTTTCTTCTGGCTAATGGAGACATTGTTGAAAGAGATGTTTATGTATCAGCAATGCCTGTTGACATCTTAAAGCTTGTTTTACCCCAAGAGTGGAAAGAGGTTTCCTACTTTAAGAAACTGGAAAAGTTAGTAGGAGTTCCTGTAATCAACGTCCACATTTGGTTTGATAGAAAACTGAAAAACACATATGATCATTTATTGTTTAGCAGAAGTCCTATTCTTAGTGTGTATGCAGATATGTCTGTTACTTGCAAGGAATATTATGATCCAAATCGATCAATGCTGGAGCTTGTATTTGCACCTGCACAAGAATGGATTGGTCGCAGTGATGAGGACATTCTTGAAACTACGCTTAAGGAACTCTCCAAACTATTTCCAGATTAAATTGCAGATGATGGATGTAAAGCAAAGGTTTTAAAGTATCATGTTGTTAAAACTCCAAGGTCCGTCTACAAGACAGTATCCAATTGCGAACCTTGTCGTCCTCTGCAGAGGTCGCCTATTAAGGGATTTTATTTATCTGGTGATTATACGAAGCAGAAATATTTAGCATCAATGGAAGGTGCAGTGCTGTCAGGGAAGCTTTGTGCTCAGGCTATTTTACAGGACCATAGCTTACTTGCAGTTCAAGCTGGACAGAATGAAATGGATGAAGCAACACGCCTTGATGTACTTCGTTTGGCTATAGAATTGGATGCCGACTATGTTGATGTGGAGCTCCAGGTGGCATACGATGCTGTTTACACACCAAAGTTACTAAACTCTTACAAGAAACAGAAGAGTGCCAAGGGTAAACGTGTAATGCCACCGCTATTCAAACGGTGCCAGAACAACAAGATAGGATTCGATTCCTATTTCCCAGATTTTAATTAATATTGCAAACTAGATATGCGCTCCAGTTTTGGTCAATCATCAACAGAATTCAGTGGAAAGAGCGCCATTCTCCCTTCAGGGAAGCGCTGATTATTTTTAGTTTATTTTGTTAATAAGGATAATAAAACAAATCCCTCATCTTGGGGTCGACTTGTTTTCCCCCAGTTGTAGTTTGTTTGATATTTTTGAGGTTAGTTAAAACAGCGCCCTTGTTTTGGGCAGCTTTTTTATTTAATGTATTAAAAATTCATTTGTAGAGGAGTGTTTTTTTTTAGAGTGAGTGAAGAGAGGAGAGTTTTTTCTGAGCGCTGGGAGCTGCTGGAGAAGCATAGAGCTTTGTAATGTACAGTTTTCTGCAGAGAATTTAATGGAATTTCACAGCTCTGTTTGCTGAGATTCATGTGGTATGTTGATTTAGCATAAGTTTTTCCCTTTGTCTCATATGTAATCAGTTATATTCCATTTCATTTCATGACCCTTTCAAGCTGAACAAATGAAGTGATTAGGTAGGAATTCATAGTATTATATTCTCCTCCTATAAGTTTGTTCGCATTCAATGTTTTCTACTGTTTAAGGGGATTCAGAGTTATTGTCTGCCCTCCTTAACTCCTCACCAGTCTTGCCATCCCGTTTGAAACCAGATTTGGTGTTAAATTGCATGCCTACCTTGCCTCAGTTGACAACTTGTGTAGTCATTATATTTCTCTGTTTGAAACTGTGATTTTGCCCATGTAGCCCAGAAAAGCCCCGTCATTCCATTAAAAAACCCCAAAAAAAAAATCATCAAATCCAAAACCCCCTATCAATTTACTAGCCTAATATCTTTGATTCTAATTGGTCAGCCTAATTATATTATAAGATCTATCAAATCTGACCCGAGAGAGCCTTCTCATACCTCGTAGGGCTAGCTACGAGGTGAAATGGTTTGATGTAGCCTTGAAGGTTTACCTTTTCAGCCTGAGGTGAAATCTCAAGCGCTAACATATTGGCGACCATACTGGGGAAGAACAAACTTGTTTGTGGGTTGATGTGTTTGTTTCATAAGTCTTAGACGGAGCCTGAAGTTACGCCAGAAGCCTTCGAAAACGCTCTTGTTTTACATCAGCGCAAGTAGATAAACGCTGCTTCAGTCTATCTCCGTGGGATTTGTGAACATAGCACTTCGATTGTATTTTACCCCAGTACATGTATCAAATTCAGATCTGATGCTGATGGTGGACAGCGATCAGATACATATGCAGGCTGAATCATTCACCTGGCGACTCCAACTTGATCCAGACATTCCAGTGCCTGTTGATATGTTCATGCAATGGTAGGGTATGTGGCAGACCCTGCACTTTGTGAAGTTCTAGATGGAGTTAGAGAGATGTTAGCGGATATTGAAATTAATGAAGAATTTTTCAGTATTTTCCTTCAATGTGTGAAATCTCCGAAGCTTCATCTTGAAGGCAAAACTAGATTTTATGAGTTAGTTGTTGAAAGAGTTGAAAATGAGATTCAGTATCTCGATGAGCAGATCCACTCTTATGATTTCCAAGACCCTAGAAAGTTTTTGGAAATCCTTCCTCATTCGAAACAAGCAATAACAGATTTGCCTATAGAAGTACACATCGACAATGTGCAGCTGGAAATATGCATTGTAGAGTTGGGGCAGCCAACAGAGGCCGGTGTCCGTGATCCTATTGCGGCCTACATGGACACATTTTTCAGCTTGATTGACCGATCGGGCTGTCTTCTCGGTGACCAGGCTCAGTATGTGCATGAAGGGCTGCCAGCAATTGCATTTGTGACTTCGTGGCAGCATTCTCAAGCGGCTTCATTGTCAGGTTTAATTGAGTGGTTAATATGGCATTTTAGCATTACCTGATCTATTATTTGTACAGCAGATTAGAGTAGGTTTTGTACATAAATAAGCAGCTATAAGGGCAGCATCTTGTTTTAGTTTGCTTGAAGTTTGTTTGAGTTCAGTTTCAGTGTGAAAATAAGTCTTCAGCTGTGTTGATTTGTTGATGATGACTCCATTGCCCAATGGGTGGAGGCACGGTCTGCTCTTCCAAAGTTCTGCGGTTCTTGGCACCTCCAGGAAGCTGCAGCTGCCATCCCAAGTGGAGCCAATGTTAGACTCCGTCTCAACATGAGATTGATTCTTCTTCAAAACAGGGTTTTGAAGAAGAAATCATTTAAATGTGCTGTTTAGATTATATAATTTGTTCTCCAGCTCTTCAAAAGGCCGCAGCAAACTTCAACGCTCCTATCCCTGCACAAGTACAATTTGAAATATCATCAGCAATCAGAGGCAATTAGAATGTTTGTGGAGGTTGTTTACAAGCCACAGTTTTCCAAAATTTCACATAGCTGTAGAAGTGGAAGAGGACAACATTCAGCTCTAAAACACATTCAAAATCAGATTCATAATCCTAAATGGTGGTTCAGCATTGTCATACAAAAGAAACTTGATGCTTTAAGTCATGAGAAAATCTGCAGAAACCTTGTGAAAGGTCATCAAGGAAGGTGCATGGAGGATGTTACTAAACAAGTGCTCCCTGTACTTAAAACAAAGGCCAAGGTGGATGTGATTTGGCAGGAGGGTGGCCAGCATCTGTGCATCTAATAGGGAAGGACATATTAAGATTCCATGCAGTTTACTGGCCTGCAATGTTAATGTCTGCAAATCTAGAACTTCCAAAAACTGTCTTTGGTCATGGATTTCTGACAAAGGATGGTTTGAAGATGGGAAAATCCTTGGGAATGTTCTCGAACCAAAGGATCTGATTTACAGGTGGAAAAGGTACGACTCAATTATATGAATCTTTCCTTCAATTCAGCATGTGAAGCTCTTATAGATATTGCTAATGCTAGCAATGTATATCTGGATGAGCATACTCCATGGTCTCTTTTCAAGAAAGGGGATTCTAGTGCAGAAGAGGCTGCAAAGGACCTAGTGGTAATACTAGAAGCAATGAGAATTATAGCTGTTGCATTATCACCAATAGTTCCAAGATTATGTCGCAAGATATATTTGCAACTTGGCTATCTCGAGGATGATTTTGAGAAACTTTCTTGGGGCAATACAGCATGGGGAGCTCTCAAGGCAGGTCAAGTCATGGCGGAGCCTGAGCCTGTTTTCAAAAGAATTGAAGATTTACAAGAGGAAAAGCTCAAAATCATTAAAGCAACAGAGAAGAGTGGAAAAATTAAGACAAAGGCTCAAGAACAAGGCACAACAAATGCATGCATAGATCGCAAATTAACTTATAATGTGTCTACCATCACAGAATTCTAATACTTCAAACAGTAGATACGAGTATATATTTCCAGAAGAAGCAGAGATATGAATGAAAATTGATTGCAATGTGTACCAAGTGGAGGAGACCCTGAGAGATTCGTTTAGTGAAAATGGGAATGTCTTGGGTGCAAAAAGTCGTTTATAAGCGTAAAGATGGAGTGCTTCGTCCACCAAAGCTTGCGTGAGCGCCATAAACTTCTTTGCGAGGTCGTGAAGCCTTTAAAGGGTCGGTTAGAGCTATTGTTACCTGAAGGGAGTTTGAATTCATGTCGCTCTTTTGGTGAACCTTGTTGGTCCTTTATTGCTGCTAGTGTTGAAGAAGTTGCTAAATTTTTACAAGGAACTGTTGATAACAGAGATGAAGGCATAATTTTGAAGGATTTAGATCCAAAATGGAAACCTAGTGACCGCAGTGGAAAATGGCTCAAGTTGAAACCAGATTATATAAACACCGGATCTGATCTTGATGTTCTCATCATAGGTGGTTATTTTGGATCTGGACGCCGTGGAGAAGAGGATTGATTCCATTGGCCGTGACAGTAAATTCAACGTAGAAGATGAGTAAATTCCTCGCATTATCGAACCAGATGGCACGTCTCCAAGACCCTGTGCTCCCTCTCTTCATAGATTCAGAGATTTCGAGTGCCAACACGCTAGCTATCGACTCACAATTCATTGCTATTGGAAGTTGTTGAAGATTGGGATTCTCGATTGCTATAAAGAACAAACCCATGTTGTATGACAACAATTTGCACCAGGAATTATTTTGGAAGGATTGCTTAGTTTGTAACTGATGGATCTAAGGTTGGGGCATCTATTGTTTGTTGTCACTAGGTATATTGCACTGCTACTATTCCTGTGGGTCCCCAAAATGACTGAGAAAGAAGTGGAAGCTTCCTGGAATGACAGGTCTGACTTTTGTGTTCATTGACTACTGGAAATGTTGTGCTCTCCATCAGGAATATCACCAAGTAAAACACGCAGTTGGTGTTAGTTCTGTGTAACATATAAATTAATGCTTTACGGGGCTCCTTTTTCCCATGATACGTTCCACTACTTGTAACCGGGGGGTATGTATGACACTATAAAGATTTTGACTTACTTCTTACTATGAGATGGGTGTTCTGCTCCAACCCTGGTCGAAATAACAAGCCCGTGCGTCTATGGGGATGAGGTGTTTTTTGGCAAGGTTGTGAAGTGTCCATATTGTATGATAGCCTTTGCTGTTGTCCAAACGCAACATGAAATTCAGGTTGTCGCCTGTTCAAAGTGCCGTTACCAATATGAGCTTATGTCTGGTGAAATTGTCAACATAGAGTCAGAATCAATCAGATTCGAGCACCAAATGGGCTCGCTTTCACACACAGATTTGCAACACAGTCCGTTGATCTTCCAGCACAAGAAGGAGAAAGAGTAACAATTGCTTTAGCAGCACCATCAAATGTTGAAAGAGCCATTGGTCTTTTCAGATTGAGTACAAGGACTCCTGGACGCAGACCTAGAGAGCCAATGTGCACATTCCAGATGCGGGATATAACTTCTCTGTAAAAATTAGTGACTTTGAAGGGCACAGTTTCAAAGCGTTGGGGGAGGAACTTGAAGTTCATATGACTGTCGGGTTGATCCATCTTATATTGGGGCACTGTAAACCATGGAGGGACTCGGTTACTGGGACCTTGTATTGTTCATTTATTCCATATACGCCAGAGCATTTGTCTCATATATTGCCAGTTTTAAAGGATAGCAGGCAGAACTTTAAAGTTGGAGATCGGGATGGGATTCTTCATATTTCAATTATAGCAGCGCTTAGGGGAGCAGAAGAGGTGTCTGTTTCAGCTGATGTAATCTTCAAAGATGGCTTTTCTAGATGGAAATCCGCCTGAGAGGTTATGCAAACCAATTGTTGATCATGTCCAATCCTTAGGTGGTCAGCTCCAGTTAAATTCTCGACTACAAAAGATTGAGCTTAATAATGATGGCACGGTGAAACACTTTCTTCTGGCTAATGGAGACATTGTTGAAAGAGATGTTTATGTATCAGCAATGCCTGTTGACATCTTAAAGCTTGTTTTACCCCAAGAGTGGAAAGAGGTTTCCTACTTTAAGAAACTGGAAAAGTTAGTAGGAGTTCCTGTAATCAACGTCCACATTTGGTTTGATAGAAAACTGAAAAACACATATGATCATTTATTGTTTAGCAGAAGTCCTATTCTTAGTGTGTATGCAGATATGTCTGTTACTTGCAAGGAATATTATGATCCAAATCGATCAATGCTGGAGCTTGTATTTGCACCTGCACAAGAATGGATTGGTCGCAGTGATGAGGACATTCTTGAAACTACGCTTAAGGAACTCTCCAAACTATTTCCAGATGAAATTGCAGATGATGGATGTAAAGCAAAGGTTTTAAAGTATCATGTTGTTAAAACTCCAAGGTCCGTCTACAAGACAGTATCCAATTGCGAACCTTGTCGTCCTCTGCAGAGGTCGCCTATTAAGGGATTTTATTTATCTGGTGATTATACGAAGCAGAAATATTTAGCATCAATGGAAGGTGCAGTGCTGTCAGGGAAGCTTTGTGCTCAGGCTATTTTACAGGACCATAGCTTACTTGCAGTTCAAGCTGGACAGAATGAAATGGATGAAGCAACACGCCTTGATGTACTTCGTTTGGCTATAGAATTGGATGCCGACTATGTTGATGTGGAGCTCCAGGTGGCATACGATGCTGTTTACACACCAAAGTTACTAAACTCTTACAAGAAACAGAAGAGTGCCAAGGGTAAAGGTGTAATGCCACCGCTATTCAAACGGTGCCAGAACAACAAGATAGGATTCGATTCCTATTTCCCAGATTTTAATTAATATTGCAAACTAGATATGCACTCCAGTTTTGGTCAATCATCAACAGAATTCAGTGGAAAGAGCGCCATTCTCCCTTCAGGAAAGCGCTGATTATTTTTAGTTTATTTTGTTAATAAGGATAATAAAACAAATCCCTCATCTTGGGGTCGACTTGTTTTCCCCCAGTTGTAGTTTGTTTGATATTTTTGAGGTTAGTTAAAACAGCGCCCTTGTTTTGGGCAGCTTTTTTATTTAATGTATTAAAAATTCATTTGTAGAGGAGAGTTTTTTTTTTAGAGAGAGTAAGAGAGAGGAGTGGAGAGTTTTTTCTGAGCGCTGGGAGCTGCTGGAGAAGCATAGAGCTTTGTAATGTACAGTTTTCTGCAGAGAATTTAATGGAATTTCACAGCTCTGTTTGCTGAGATTCATGTGGTATGTTGATTTAGCATAAGTTTTTCCCTTTGTCTCATATGTAATCAGTTATATTCCATTTCATTTCATGACCCTTTCAAGCTGAACAAATGAAGTGATTAGGTAGGAATTCATAGTATTATATGCTCCTCCTATAAGTTTGTTCGCATTCAATGTTTTCTACTGTTTAAGGGGGATTCAGAGTTATTGTCTGCCCTCCTTAACTCCTCACCAGTCTTGCCATCCCGTTTGAAACCAGATTTGGTGTTAAATTGCATGCCTACCTTGCCTCAGTTGACAACCTGTGTAGTCATTATATTTCTCTGTTTGAAACTGTGATTTTGCCCATGTAGCCCAGAAAAGCCCCGTCATTCCATTAAAAAACCCCAAAAAAAAAATCATCAAATCCAAACCCCCTATCAATTTACTAGCCTAATATCTTTGATTCTAATTGGTCAGCCTAATTATATTATAAGATCTATCAAATCTGACCCGAGAGAGCCTTCTCATACCTCGTAGGGCTAGCTACGAGGTGAAATGGTTTGATGTAGCCTTGAAGGTTTACCTTTTCAGCCTGAGGTGAAATCTCAAGCGCTAACATGTTTCAAGCAATCCTTTTGGCAACATTCACTTGAAATGAGAGCGCTGATAGAACTTCTTCTCGTAAGATATTCTGCTCTACCCCTTGTATAACTAGAAAATCTACCATTGATACGAAAAGGTCTGCTCCTACTCCTCAATACAATATTTCTTGGCAACATCTCCATCATTGGATCATCATTTTTATAAGGATTTTCATCATCATTAAGAGGAATTTTATCCACACCATGATAAGCTATGCTTTTCAAATACTGACTTGGAGGATATTCTTCATCTTTCCCTTGTTTAGTGCTACTTTCATAGTCCTTAGAATTCAGAATGAATGGAAAATTTGAATTGATGTTTAATGTATATTCTTCCTCATGTGCATTGTGAGTGCTACTCTCATAGTCCATAGAATTAGGACTATGTAAAAAATGTGACTGTTTACTTATTGAAGATGCTAAATCCTCTCCTTTGTCACTGCTACCTTTATACTCATTATAGTCATCTTGTCCTTCATTATTGTTGCTCTCATAGTCCTAGAATTAGGACTAAGAGGACACTGTGACACTCCATTCTTTTGAAATTCATCATCATGCTCTTCATCACTATTGCTCTCATAGTCCTTAGAATTATGACTAAGTGGACACTGTGACACCCCAACCTTTTGAAATACATCATCCTGCTCTTCATCACTACTGCTCTCATAGTACTTAGAATTATCACTAAATGGACACTGTAACACTCCATACTTTTGAAATTCATCATCATGCTCTTCATCACTACTACCCTCATAGTCCTTATAATTAGGACTAAGTGGACACTTTGACACTCCATTCTTTTGAAATTCGTTATTAGGCCCTTCATCACTGCTGCTCTCATAATCGTTAGAATTAGGACTAAGTGGACACCGTGACACTCCATTCTTTTGAAATTCGTCATCATGCTCTTCAACACTGCTCCTCTCATAGTCCTCAGAATTAGGACTAAGTGGACACCGTGACACTCCATTCTTTTTAACTTCACCATCATGCTCTTCATCATTGTTTCTCTCATAGTCCTTAGAATTAGGACTAAGTGGACACTGTGACACTCCATTATTTTGAAATTTGTCATCAAGCTCATCATTACTGCTGCTTTAATAGTCCTTAGAATTAGGACGAAGTGGAATCTGTGACTTTTATTTATTTGAAATTCTCCATCCCCTCTTTCATTAATGCTGCTCTCATAGTCCTTAGAATCAGGACTAAGTGAAATAATTGACTCTCTATTGATAGTGGAAGAATTCCCGCTATATTCATCAATATGAAGAGAGTTGTTACGTGATGACCATGTTAATGTTGTATAAATCGAAACTTCACTATCAAGAAAATCCATCCCTTTCAAATAGAAGATGTTGAATGATACAAATGGAGAGTCTCCTAAAGATATTATATAGCTTAGAGAATGAAATTTTCCCTCCAAAAAGTTTATTAGATTTATTTCCCTTCATTATATTATTCTACAATTTATTGAAAAAAGTAAACTAATTTTTTTATGAAATAAATCATTAGAGTTAAAATTGTAAACAACAACTTCTACATTAATTATTTTAATAGTTAAAGTATATAATATTTACTAAAAAATTGAATGTTTTTTTATTTTTATAATACATTCTAAAACAAATTAATACCATATTCACCCCACTGTAAAAAAATTCCATAATATTTTCTTTATCATATTTTCCTTTGTTGCCATAAAAAAATTAACATGTTAATTTTTTTTCAAACAAATTATCCCACATTAACTGTACAGTAAAACATCTCCATAATTTCACCTATATACTAAATTCCATTATCATTGTTACTCACATCACATCAAGGTTTCCTAGTTAAGCCAATCAATTTGAGTTTGTGGAAAAACGTTTCTAGTAACCTCCTTAGATCTACCCTGTTATTTATTTACTGATTACCACCTGTTCGGCCTAAATCCCTGAACTGAGCTGCAAATTGTGACCCGTAACCCAGTTGAAGTCTCGTCCCTCGACCATCGCACTGTCTCTTCTTTGGAATCTGGATGCATCGTACTTCCCGTGTGTAGTAGGTGTGCTGCATCTCACTTTCCCTATATTATAGTTGCGCTGATCAGACAAGACCTCTTTTGCTCTTAGATTTTGGTTTCTGTGTTCACTCTTTTGAACTCTATTCAGGAGTTTTGTTGTGTTTAGTCAGTATACCTCTATTGAAACCCCCTTCCTTGCCATTATTCCACCTCAATTGTGCAAATAACTGTAAATTTTTTTATGTATTTTGATCCATTTTCAGTTCTCTTTTACAAAGAAGTAGCGTAATTGAACTGTCGTTTCTTGATTTGAAAGTGTCGTTTTTAGTCATAGAAGAGAATCAGATTATTCTTGATAGTCGATTACACTGTTACTCTTGTATTTGATTTGAATTAGTAGTTTTTAAAGTGTCGAAAGCAAGTTTTCAATTCCAAATCGCAAAGTGTCGTCATTGCCTTCATTTTGTCTTGAAAAGGAACTTGTTAGTAATGTCTCTTTAAAAAATAATTCAGATTTGCGCTTAGCTTTCCTTTTATTATTCACACATTAAGAAGGCTGAAAACAAATACATGCATGTGCATTTGCATTTAGACTGTTTGTTGGTTTGATTTAGGACAGTGCATATAGTGTGTGCTCACTGCTCTATGTTGAAAGAATATCGTCTCCCTTTCCTTAGTAGCTAGGATTTTCATTGCAAAAAAGAATATTAACTGATTGTTTATCATCTTAGATTGAATTTTAGGAATTGTATATCTACATCATGCGGTGAACCTGAAAGGAAAATTTCTTAAGCAAGATCAACTGTAACATAAATTTAATGAATCTAAAAACACTTTGGAACCTAGTGCACAACATTTAGAAGTCTAGGCTAGAGACGTATTCCGGCATCATAAAGCCTGGTAACTATTGCTTTCATTGCTGGTTGGGTGATTCCTCCACTTTGAGACGATAAGTGCCAGTAAGGACTTGTGCTCCCACATATCATTGAGTATATATTGGGAGACCACAATAGGCTTTATCCTTTATCCATAGGAAGCTGTGTCCACTGCCCTATCGATCGCAATGCACTGAACACAGCATTCGGGAAGATTGACTGTCGTACTGTAAAAAGTATTATGCAGTTTTGCGATTGGTTTGGTAATCCCTCTGTCTAGATTTCCAGAGTAGTCTTTTTTGTTCCTTTTCAGACTCCTTAAAGGAAAAGGTCCATCTGAGCACTTGTCACTTCAATCTCATTAAAAATCAAAGGCGACTAGAGTCATCTTTTGTTTTTTCTTGACTCTTAAAAATTGAAAAAGGAAGTTGTGTCAAAGCATCTAAAATTCATTTAATTTGGAAACATATTTCCCATTTATTTTTAGTTGATTGAGTAATCCACAATCGTGGAAGAAAGTAAATTGAAACCCCATCGTTCACGGAGGCTTACGAATCAACCGTCTTTGTCTCCAGAATCAAAACTATTACGGACAAAGCGAACTCGTTTAACCTGTTCCAAATCCCCTGGTAAAGTTAGAACAAGTGTTCCAACACCATTGGAGACTCCAATTACTCCAAACATTTCTAGTATCCTTGCCTTTACAGAAAAAGTTCCGCAGCCACCAAAAGACAGTAGAGCTGATGCTAGTGTGAAGGTAAACACTTGTATTACTAAACCAGCTCCATCTACAGCTGATTCAGAAGGTGTTATTCCCCAAACATCTATCGTTTCAGATTCTATACCTTCTTCAATACCATAAATATTTTACTGACCTAACGGTCTACCTCTTCCACCTAGTCTGATTGCTATAGAAGAGATTGCGGAGGATCCTCCATATAGTACTCCATCGCAAGTTGGAGTTGGGATCACCCTATATCCTTCTTCAACAGAAATTAGTCTACCATTATCGAAAGCTCCTGTAGAATCACTAGGCAATCTTTTGGATAGACTAGAAATGTCTGAATAACCATCGACATCTAGGACTGTTTCATCCGACACAGAAACGACAGAAATTCATGCTATCACTCCAACAATGCTCGTTGGCATACCATCTATCCCAACTAGCTCTCAATCGCTAGATGGAGCCCACTCAGGGGCTATTTCGACAGCATGGTCCATTCCCGTTTGTTCATCTGAAATAATATCCAGGGACTCTTATGTTGAGTCTCATCAAAATGATCCCTCACGGTGTCAATTTGGGAAGTCCAGTCCTCAAGGGAAAACAATTCCTTTGAGTACCAGATTACCGCCGTATGGGGGGCAATATACCCCTTCATTGTCTCCTCCAGGAGGACAACCATACGAGAGTTCACAACAAAATTCAGGTTATGCTGGAATTACATCTAACAGTTGGGTGCCAATACTGCCTCAACAACCAAGAGTTGTATACTGAATGCAACAATGTTTACCTATGTCAAATATACCAACTACGCCGGCTATTGTGATGGTGTCGCAAGTACAAGCGTTGCCTATTGTATGCCAACCTCAGGTTTCTCAGGTTGTAATGCAACAACCTCTTGTCCCTGCAACTCAACCACAGTCGCCAAATAGTGGAATGACACAGGCCCAAACAGGTACAATTACCCCTCATCTTGGTCAAACGACCAGTATTGGACAACAGCACATGGCTTCACAACCATGGCTGGTGCAATATCAACAACCGCAATTCCAACAAGTATACCAAGGATCTGAGCAACAAATCTTTGCAAATAATGGGAAGCCGTATATTCAAAACGGTCAAAATCAATCATTCTATAATGGTTATGCCCATCAGCCTTACCAAAGTTACCAGCATCAAATGCATTACGCTGGTATGCAAAGACCAACTGCTCAGGCAATCCCATCTTATCCTGGGTATGCTTCGCCAAACCTGAATCAACAGTTACCCTTCATGGCAACTTTAGAGTTACTAGATCTAAATCGGCTAACAAATGATCCAATTGCTTACGCCCCTTGGTGGCCAGCAATTCCGCATAAACTTCCGTAAGATATTCCTAAATTTAATGGAAATTCGGGTGAAGACCCATCGAATTATATGATGACCTTTCATCTGTGGTGTTAATCAAACATCCTAAACGATGATTCGATTAGGCTTCGCCTTTTTAGAGGACATTAATTGGTTCGGTAGAAAAATGGTATATCGAATTACCTAGAGCTTTGTTTGATAAGTTTAGTACCCTAGCCACAACCTGTTTAACCAATTTTTAGTTACCCATAAGGTACGAAATGGGAACAAAACTTCTTACCAATTTCAAGCAGACGACGTCCACTCACATATCCAATCATATTCATGAGTGGCGATGTCATCATAGAATGGTAAAAACATATGTTCCTGATCAGCTTTTAGCTGAATGGTTTATTAAGTCATTATTACCTTCCCTTACAGAAGATGTGGCAAAGGGAGGAGTCATCACTGAAGAGCAAGTTATTGCTCGTGCACAATATTTAGACTTGATTTATACTCAGTCTGGCATGCTCTACGATAAAATCGCTGACGCTCCCAGACCATAATTTTCCATTCCTCCTCCTCCTAAATCGAACAATGACTCTCATGCTGGTGATGGCGTGATTGGTACGATAGACATGAAATCAACAAAGGCTACATCTAAAAAGTCCTGTAAGATTTCTAGTCAAAATGCAAAAGAAGAACTTCTCACCTCGGAAGTAAATGTCATCTCAACTGATAAAGGCAAAGAAACCAAGCAACCAGGAGGCAAGAAGAAAAACAAAGGGAAGAAGAAGAAACAAGAAGAATCATCACCTGAAAAGTCTTCTGCAAACCCTTCTGGAGATAAGAAACCAAATCGTCCATGTCTTATAAGTGATGAGGATCATTGGACAAGAGATTGTCTATATAAAGCTGAGCTTAATAAATTCTTCAAGAATTCAAAAACCTCAGCGGTATTGACTCATCTGTTTCCAAATCCAGGAACAAATCTGGTTGCTAGTGACAATGCTTCCCCGTCCCAAGTGTTGATGTTGTCGGTTTCAAAACAACAAAATGATGATTTGATAATGAAAATGAATAAATATTATGAGAATCCACAGCTGTCGAACAACAAGGATAAAGATCAACCTAGTAGTTTGACAACAACTTCGACAGAAGTTGCACCACCCATCATTCTAGAGCTAACAATAAAATCGCCAAAAGAAGTAGGACACAAGTCGACATTTAATCCTCGTGTAGAGCAGGTAACATTATAATATAGTTGAAGATCTGGCTCAATCGCCATCCGCTATGTCAACACTTGAGGTACTGCAAAATTCCCCTCCCAAAAGCAGGCTTTATTATGAGCAATAGGTGGGATTGACCCAAAGGATTCTAATCTTGTGTCCTTTAATCACAAAGGATATGATCCTTAGTTACCATCTCAACTAGCTTTCCTCATTCAATTGAAAACCCTTAACAAAACTGTTCATCGAACAATTATAGATGAGGGGGCATCTACATGTATTATGTCGATGAGTTGCTGGAAAACTTTAGGATGTCCAACCTTGTCGCGATCTTCGACAACATTAAAAGCATTTGATGGATGAACATATACCCCATATGGGATTATTAGTAACTTGCAAGTTGAACTGGGGGGGGAAACAGTAGAAATAGATGTTTAAGTAATCAACGGAAACCTCGATTACAACATCCTACTGGGAAGGCCTTGGATATATGCTATGGCTGCGGTTGTGTCGACCTACTTTAGGAAGATTGCATTTCCTCTTCAAGGAGGAATTACAATCGTTGACCAACAAACATTTCTCCCCAATAGTTCCCAAGTTACGGGAATCATTCCGATGATCAATGGAAGCCCCCATTCGCTTCAAAATATCGGAGTAGGCCTACTAAAAGACCCTATATTAATGGGAACTTTTGCTCTCCCACCTCCAATCAATCTAGTAGAAGTGGCGACGGTAGGAACCTGCAATATGATATCTTCAATTCAAAAGATCTCAGAAAACGATATTAACATGGATCATCTACAGGTATTGCCTCCAAGTTCAATAGAAATATTGTAGAAATCAATGTTTTTGGCATGGGAGGATGACCCAAATCAGTGTTCATCAAGTGTTTGGATAGATAAGTCTAATGAATATGTCAACCCTTCAGATCCTTGGTCGCAAATGCATTACACCGATGAAGGAATTGTTCAGTCAATGATAATTGACGGGGCGCCATGGGAAAATTACCACCATCATTCCCATCTTTCGGATTGTCAAGAAGATACTCCTGATGACCTTCATCATCCTTAAGTTTTTGATTTCCTATCAGATATTGTAAACACGGTGGATTCCGAGCAAAACTTGTCCAATATTGAAGAGACTATCACCATAAATATCTCGACCAAAACGGATGTTGTAGAGAATATTTATGTTGGCAAATGTTGTTCTCCTTCAGAACTCGAAATATATAATGCTCTTTTTCGCGAATTCAGAGATGTATTTGCATGGTCATATGATGAAAGGCCAGGAATTGACTCAAGTATAGTTGAACACAAAATAAAGATGTATCCAGATGTCAAACCAATACGACAATGGCTGCGATAGGTGCACCCCAAGAAAGCCACTGCCATCAAGGCAGAAGTTGAAAAACTTCTCCATGCTGGTCTTATTTACCCAGTTCCTCTAACCGATTGGGTATCAAACATTGTTCCTGTGATGAAAAAACAAGGAACGATTAGAGTGTGCGTCGATTATAGGGATGTAAATCAAGCTTGTCAAAAAGACAACTATCCTACACCCTTTATTAACCAGATAATTGATGAATGTGCAAGATGTGAAATATTTTCATTTTTGGATGGATTCTTCGGGTATAATCAAATAAATATCTACCCACACGACTAGTCAAAGAATGCATTTATTCGTCCGTGGGGCACATTTACATATCGCAAATTACCCTTTGGTTTAAAGAACGTAGGGGAAACATTTCAGAGGGCAATGAATTATGCCTTCCATGACATCAAAAACATCGTTCAACCATATCTCGACGACATTCTGGCTCATTCACGAAATCGGACCGATCATCCACAGAATTTGAGAGCGATATTTCTACGTTGCCGACACTACAAGATATGACTCAATCCACACAAGTGTGTGTTCTTTGTCAGTTCTGGTCGTTTGCTTGGCTTTGTAGTCTCAAAGGACGGGATTTTTCTCGACCCATGTAAGGTTTAGGCAATCATAAATTTGCCTCCACCTTCAAATTTTCTTCTGATTTAGAAACTCCAAGGGAAAGCAAACTTTCTGAGGAGGTTCATTCCAAATTACACCGAACTTGCTAAAGGTTATACACGTCTATTGAAAAAAGAAGTACCCTTCGTCTGGGATCAGGTCGTGCAAGCTTCCTTTGATGCTTTAAAAGAATCCCTAATGAAAGCATCATTAATGTATGCTCCTGATTATCAAAAACACTTTAACCTGTATCTGGCTGCAGTGGATACAACCATCGCAATGGTTTTAGTTCAAGAAGATAATCGAATTGAACATCCCATATATTATATGAGCAGAAACGTAAATGATACAGAAAGCAAATATTCCTATGTTGAAAAGCTGGCTCTTGCAGCTGTTCAAGCGATACATCGATTTTGACACTATGTCTTCTTTTCGAAAACTACCATTTTGTTAGATTGCACCCCATGCCTTATATATTGTTGCGATAGTTGCTGGGGGGAAAATATTCAAAATGGATAGCAATTCTTCAAGAGTTTGATCTGGAATTCGTAAAATCCAAATCAAAGAAATGCCTGGTTTTCACAGAATTACTGTGCGATCTCCCATCGTCGTCCAACGATGAAACATCCGAAGAAACCATCGTGGATGAATCTTTGTTTCTACTATCTTCAAGCAATCCATGGTATGGAGATATAATCATCTATCTCCAAACCCAAAAATATAGGTCTAATACCTCTCGCTCAAAACAAAAATGTATTCGATATCAATCAAAAGACTACATGATCGTTGGTGATACACTTTACCATCATGGTGTTGATACAGTTCTGAGGAGGTGCCTCACCCATGACGAGGCCGAAAAAGTCCTGAATGATTGCAATTCAGGCGCATGTGGGGGGCATCAATATGGTTATGCTACGGTGCAAATTTTTTTATGAGCAGGATACTTATGGCCAACAATGTTCAAAGATTGCATAACTGCGGTCAGAAGTTGGCATGCATGTCAAATTTTCGATAGAAAAACCGGAAAACCACCCGCACCCCTGCAATTGATAGTTTCTATTGGGCCATTCACCAAATGGGGCATCGATTTCATGACATGTAACCCTACCTCGACTGGGGGGCATGGGTATATCATAGTCGTAGTAGACTATTTTACCAAATGGGCCGAGGTGATGCCTACAATAGATAACACTGGTGAAACAATTTCCCTTTTCTTTTTCAATCATGTAGTCGCCAGATTCGGCGTTCCACAGGCTATAGTCATAGATCATGGATCACATTTTTGCAACCACATGATGGTCGAATTGACTGCCGAATTGGGGTTGTCCCACGACAGCTCTACTCCATATTACCTGCAAGCCAATGGACAAGTTGAAGCAATCAATAAATTCCTGAAGCGGATGCTGCAAAGGATGATTGGAGTCCACAAAAGTAGTTGGCAACTGATCGTGTACTCAGCCTTGTGGGCATATCGAACATTGGTAAGGAATGCAACCGGGTTTACACCCTTTCAACTGGTGTATGGCCTAGAAGCAATCTTACCAGTTCAGTGTGAAATCTCGTCCCTCAAACTCGCAGTCGACCTTCTCCCTAGAGCTTCAGAAGAGGAGGCTCGTTTCTTGGAACTGATCCAATTGGATGAAACCCGCCGTGATGCTGCTTTGGCTAACGAAGCCCATATGAAACGAGTCAAGGCGCAATTTGACAAGAATGTCAAACCTCGTGTCTTCTCAGAGGGTGACTTGTTCTTATTTTACAACCAGGAATCCGATAAATTGGGAGCAGGTAAGTTCAAGTCTTTGTGGACGGACCCCTATATTGTTAAGTGTGTATTAGCAAGAGGATCCTACGAGTTAATGGATTATGACGGGATTCCACTGGCGCAACCCCGTAACAGGTTGTACCTTAAGCGTTACTACGCATCATTCAGTGTGGTAACCCATATTCTTTTGTTACATTTTTTTTTCACTAAGGGTAGTTGTTTTGGTCAAGTAATCCACGTTTTACATTTTTCGTAGATGTCGAACCTATTGGAATCTTTTGTTGGATATGCCAATGGAGTGAGTCGTAGTTCGCAGAACCTATCTTCTGTGGCCTGGGCCATTTTTGATCCAAACGATGAGTTAGTAAGTTTCAGAGGGGTATGTATTGGTCGGTCAACAAATAACATCGTTGAATATATCACGTCGATAGAACTTCTCTCTGATGCCATCACACATGGCATAAGCTGACTTGTCGTCAGGCTAGACTCATAGCTCGTCATACTACAACTCACTGGTATCTACTCCATCTGAAATCCAGCTATCTATCTCATGTTCCTAAGGTAAAGACTTTGGAAAGGCAATTTGATTTTATTCAATATCAACATATTTCCATAAACTTAAACACATTAACAGATTCATTGGCAAATTATGTGTTAGATAGACATTTGCAACATTTATAAAAAGAAGCATTTCATGAGTATTTACATCAGGATCATGTAACTTAACCAAAATCAAACTCTGAAAATCAAAAATATATATATAACTATTTATGGTTTACACATAATGTTCTGTAACCAAGTCAAAATTGGTCAGATGAACCAAAACTTAAAATGCTAGGGGGCACCCTAGTCTAATGATGCTGGTGATAACAAGTCACCGCCTGTGCAATCATGCGTAAAAGCCTAGTCCATCGACTCAGCATGTCGGTAGTATGTCGCTGCATCAGGGGCAGCTCGTCAGTCCTCACATCCGGAATACCAAGAGTGAGGACTTCGACCTGATCCTGCAATGCTGAAAGAGTCTCGGCCACATCAAGGTCACGAAGGATAGCCCTTCCCACAGCCTCTCCTGCTGGAATGACAGTGGGCACTCTCAGGCATACTACTGGACGGACTAGTCCAACATCTACATGAGCACATGAGTTTTGATTAGTCCTGATAGAAGAAAGCACAAGAACATTATAAAGAGAAATGATAAACAGAGATATGATCAGAGAATTTACCGATGACACCCCACTGCTCGCCAGCCGGCAGTACCAAATCTGGGTCACCCCGGAAATCCATACCGGCATATGGATACTCGGAAAAAGCCATCTCCTGATGGTTGTAACCACTCGAAAAAGGTATCAGAAAAGGAATCCTGGGACTAACCAGCATGTCTGGCCATAAGGTCAACCCATCTCTGCATTCGTGGCTCAGTGGGTGGAGGTAAACCAAGTGAAACATACTTCGGCTCCATCAGCGGGATCTTTTCCAAGGCGAAGGCTATCAAGATAGAACCATATCCAAAGTTCTTCAATCTTCCATTTTTAACCTTGGTCAGTTGTTCTTTCATCACAGAGAGTACCGCATCACACCAGTTGAATGCCTTTGGTTCAAGGCATTCCAAGGCGTACTGCATATAAGACCTGTTGGCCACGTGAAATGCTGCACTACCACCCAGTCTAGTAAAAGTAAACAGAATGGTCCTTAAGGACCTGTTAGTGACATCTCGGATATTGATCTTTCCATCCTTACTCGGCTGAGATCCCACAATACCTTCGAATGCAATCTCTCACAGATTCACCCCCACGGGCCGAACCTGATAACGAGATAGGGGCACCCCGCCTCGATAAGCCAGTCAAAAAATTGATGTCCAAGAAAGTTAAGGGGATGGACTTGCCCCTAATCTAGAACACCTGGGTGGTAGGATCCCATGCATCGAGAAAATATTGCAACAAGTTGATTTGTTGCCTCATGCTAGAGATGCGGAAAAATTTTAACAGGCCAGAGTTCCGCAATGCATTTACCGTAACTGGATCATGTAAAGCAAGAATTTCCTCTTATTCATGCTCACGTTCTCACCATGTAATAGGAATTTTTCTCCAATGAATCTCTGAAGCAAACAAGAGAAGAGTCAGGATCCTGATTTGGTGAAAAACAGGCAAAAATTTCCATGAAAACCTGTGCATAAATTTCCCTCTTTGCACCCATTACACCCCCAGCAGTGTTCTAGGTGGGATGCATGCTAATTGGCCAATAGCCAAGCGAGCATGCATCGCACCTTTCGATATAGAAGAGGTGCGATGGAACTAGGGAGAGTTTTTCAAACCCTAGAGGCTTAGAAAAAACCAGAAAACATGCTCAGAATTCAAAAAGGAAAGGATGAAATTGAAGAGCTCAGGTTTAGCTCCTACCTGGTCCAGACAGCGCCAAGAATCGTCCAGAGAATCTCCCGGAATTAGCGGGTGAAAATAAAGGGGGAAAGCACCTCCAAAGCTCCAACAAACCAAAGTTCAAATGAAATGGTAAAATGAGAGGTAAAAATCACTTTTAAATTACTTTTCACGTAATTCAAGTAAAATATTAATGTTTTAACTCATTTTTCAAACATATATTGTGTGTTTCTAACTAGTTTGATGAAGCAATTGAGCAGGCAGTACAACCTTCGAAGGAACAAAGTTGTCAATGGTAAAATCAAGGTAATCAATGACCATTATATCGAGCAGTTTTAACGCGGAATTCAAGCTCGTTAAAAAATAAACATAAGCAATGAGAAAATGTTCCCCCAGAGTTTAAGCTCATTAAAAAATGAACCACTTTCTGGTAAATAACCATCGTGAATGTATTATCATCAACCTTTGAAGCCTTGGTAGTGTTCTCATCATCACCTCCACTCTGTATTGGTCGATCATTCACCTCCATTTGATTGTTTACCTTTTTGAGGAACAATTGTGAAGAGTGATCCTATTAGCCATCCTTGTGACACTGCCGTGATTGGAAAATTCCAAACCTTACCTGGAATCAGCTGCTACCCGAATTTATCACTTGTTCCTTGAAAAACGAGTCTCCTTTAAGCTCTTTTCATCTAACTCGTAAAATATGAAAAGATTTCTGAGCAATTGGCCTCTCCGGATCGTTAAAGTTACCGGAAGTGCTATCCCTCCTTTAGATTTTAATCTTTTTGGACTTGAGGGATTATTACACAAAAAGATCGAGTGCTTATTTTGTTCAGCTTGTTAAAAGTACCAAAAATTAATCCCTTTTCTATTGTTTTATACTTTTTCGGACTCAATGGATTATATGACGAAAAAGGATTATTGGAGTTTTCTTTACGTCCTTTTTTTTAGACTCTCTAAAATTGAAAAGGACCGATTTATCTTTGTCATTAAACTCGTTAAAACTCAATAGCAACAAACTTGTCCATACAAACAAGAACGAGTTTCACTATCGTTGGGCTCGTTAAAACATAGTGATGGGTTTGCTTGAAGGGAAAATTACAGAACAAGAATATGTTATCCTCCTCAAGATTGACAAAAATAAAGAGGTACTCGTCAGTAATGACTGGAGAAAAGTTGGGAAGGAAACTTGAAGGAACTTTAATGGTAGCAAGTCGCTCTTGAACATGACACTTTCACTCCACATTCGAGTCGGGTTGGGTTGTTCCATTCACTGGTCATATCACCATGGGTCCATCACACCATTATATTTGGGGTTAACGCCACCAATCCATCATGTCAGTGTCGCCGATATGTTCAAGAGAAGTTGCTGAGAGAATTCACCTCTATCTCATCCACTGCAATACATTTACGCTCCATCGCTTCATGACCGCCACCTTGAACCTTATATCATAAGATCATTTCACCTCTGTTAAAATCATTTGCTCCATTCCATGTCATTGATGTGGGATTCACTAAGGCCCTCCTATGACGGATCACTTCTTAGCAACATCAACTCATTATCCAGGAAGTCGATCTAGGAACAACCCTTTCAGTACTTTGAAGCTTGCATGCCTCAATGACAAGTTTCTCACTTCCGGCGACACGTTTACATCAATGGCCTTCGACCGAAATATTTTGCGTGGTGTTCGACACCAAGTCCCTTATTCACACCACGTAAATTGTACTGTAGTACCTTGAGGCTCGTCATCATTATCAGTGATTCCTCTCTCGACTGTTAACAACTTACATCATTGGCTGGTAATCAGGCGATGTCTTTCCATGTTTGACTCCAAAACATCTCTCAAATGGATCGACTTATACTTCGAGTGAACATCGAATGAGATTGAAGACCCCGGATCTAGCTTCATCCATCTGGGCTGCGATATATATTCAAGAAAATAAAGACATCAAATGTACATGATTACTGCACAGATAATCATCCAATCCAAAGGATGATGGCTCTACCAGAATCATTAGTCTGCACTTAGACGATTGTCTGTCTTATGTACATGAAAATGAATTTATAAAGCTGAGCATGGAAATGTCCACCTCAGCTAGATCATGAAAATATTATGAAGATAATGTATTGTATCTTATTACAGGTCACTTTCCAGCTCGAAAAAACTTAAGATCCTCATGATAAAGCATTTCACTTCACATCAACAGATTAACGACCTCATGCTTTAAGGGGCAACTGTTATATAAATGTTTGGGCACTGCAACCCCAATCATAAATGTCCATAAACCAAGGGCTCTTCAGTCCCTAAAAGTGTTGTTCCAACCTCTAAAAGAACAAGGTCAACTGATCACATCTTTTCCCAGAAGTTCTCCATGAAAAACTACTCAGAATTGGTCAAAACTGGACCATGTCACCTGCTCCATGGTCAAAGTGCACTACATCCCACCTAAATACACACAGGAGGTGTGATGCATATTGAAAATCCCTTCTATGGGGTGCGATGGGTGAGAGTGGACAAATGGCAGGGTCAATTTGCTAGGTGGAGGATCATGGAATCTTCCAGAAACTTCTCCTGTGACACTTGCCTCTCTGCATTCGCCCAGCAATGAGTAAGAGATCATCAATCTCCAAGTGGAATCAAGAACTATCAGAGAGAGGACACTAAACAAATCTCAAAAGCTGACTCACTCCCCTTGCAAACATCTATATATGGATTCCTCATCCCAGAGATCCAGAGGCTAGAATTTTGTACCTTGTAAGGAAGTGTTGCTGGTTTCTTGGTGTAACATCATAGTGTTGGGTGATCTAAGCTTTTCATGAGGTGAAGAAAGGCTTTCTTGCTGAGAGGATAATGTTGGGTCTGAACAATTGGTTGTAATCCTCTTTGCTATTCTTGATTATTAATAAATCTATTCAAGTTTTCCTCCACATTCTTGTGTGATTGATGATATATGCATTTGTGTGGTCAATATATATCTGGTCCTATATTGTTTATGATAGTAGATATATGTTCTTGGATAGTGTTACACTACTTTGATTCTACAGGTGCTCTTTGAAGCTGAGTTGACGAGGAAGCAAGTGGCAAAGATCTATCAGAAGGGAGAGGAATCAAGCAAGGAACCAAGCGCAAGACAGAGGTTGGTCTCCTTCTTTCCCCTCTTATCTACATCTCATAAAGGAAAATGAAAGTGGTTTTAGTTTGTTTGTTTCTAAGGTAGCTACCTACCTTAGTGGGACTAGCAGCTCTGCATAGACACTAGATTTCCCGATAACACCAAGTAAATGATGTACAACAACATTGAATTGATCGTCAGTTGATGTAGGTATGGAATAGTTTGCCACATATTAACCCATGGTAGGGATGTTACCATTAGTACAAAAGGACCACATAGGGAAGATGGTTGACTAGAAGCCATATTGGGACCAGGAAATTAAAGATGGTCAACAGTGACAATTCTGCCTTCATGCAGGAAAAAAATCACTTGAAAGAGTGTTGAAACAATAGCTCACATGCCATAAAAATAGTCGTGCCCAAGAAGTAAATTGTAATCTAAAGGGCCTGGGACTACCATCACATGCAGATAAATGGTTTTTCCTCCCAAAGTAATAGGTAACTGAGGGAGGATCCCTAATGGTTAACTAGTTCCTCCGTTAAAACCCAACATATTTTCGGTAACTGGCACAAGCAGCGGTGAACCAAGTGCTTTCCAAGCAGTTGAGGAAAGGATACTCACTGATGCGCCTTCATCTATAATAGTGCTAGATACCGTCATATTACAAACATGTACTATGATCTGGAAGGGCACATAAGAAGGAAGACGAAATCTAGCTAGTTGATTCCAATCAAAGGAAGTGACCAGACTACTTGGAGGGGATACTATAGAAATGGGAGAATTAACCACATGAGTTACGAGAATGGGAGGATTTTCCTCCTGTCTCGATTGAGGTGGATTGACCCCAAGGTCATTTGAATCTGAAGAAACAAAAAGAACCTGAATGGTATCATGTTCACTCTCTTCGGAAAAGGTACGATTTGCTGAAGGTGAAATCAGGTCAACTGTTACCTCGACTTGTTGATTTGGGTCGGGTATAGACTCAGAGGATTCACTTTCAGAGAGAGTGGGTTTGACCGACGGTTGATTCCGGTGAGTCAATTCATCAACTAGTGAAGGATTTAGGGACAGTTTCCTGTAACCAGATGGAAGTCGCTACGGTGAAGCAGGATGGTTACCCAACACTTTTTTGGCTTCATCCAGATAGGGACAAAGGTGAATGGGATGATTCCCTTCACAAAACCTACATGGAAACTTAAATTTACCCTTATTTCCATGAACTTTGATACCACTAGTTGATGTTGTGTCACCAACATGATCTCCAAAGTTTGATGACATAGGATGATGTGAACAAGAAGACCATTCTTCTAAGATCTGAGGAATATCAAGACAAATTCCAAGAAGATGGTTGCCTGTACAAAGTTTACATGGATATCAAACTTTGTGAGGCTTGATGAATGGTTTCTCATCTAATGTTTCACTCAAAGCAATAGTTTCTTGGTTGGCACTCTGCTAAATTTGTGTCTTCTTCTTCTTCTTCTTCCCTTTTTTCTTCTTCTTAGCCACCTAGTTACTAGTACCAATACTTTCACCAGGTGAAGAGGAAGAAGGGGAGGAAGAAACAATCGAGGAAGAAGGTAAAGGGTCAACTTTAGGATCAACTGTAGGTTGATTTTTTCCAGTTGGAGGATTATTCAATTGTGGAGAAACCATGAAATTTTGAACCAAGGAATTTGAAAACAACCATACTAGCAAACCAATGGTAAATCCTGGAAGGGACAATGTAGCCATATAAGGAGCACCAATATTTCTGAAAGGAGGAAAAGGACTAGGAGTCCCATCAAAAGGAATTCCTTGATTGGTGGACTCTGTATTTGTTGCCATATGTTTCAACCTAAGATCAAATAAGAAGCGAGCGAGGAGGATGTTATCTGTAGTCAATTAATTTTTATGAAACTGGAACAAAACTTTGTTTTTTCATTTTTAAAGAGTCGAGAAAAATAAAAAGATGACTTTAGTCACTTTTGATGTTTAATGAGCCTGAAAGGACAAGTGCTCAGACGGTCCTTTTACTTTTACGGAGTCGAAAAGGAACTAAAGTGACTACTCTAGAGATTCCAGACAAGAGGCTTTACCAGACTAATCGCAAAACTGCTATATACACCTTGGTGATAAATGAAATAGAAATGACCAAGGACTTTATGTACGACAATCAATCTTCCTAAACGTTATGTTCAGTGCATTGCGATCAGTAAGGCAGCGAACTCAGCTTCCTAGTGATAAAGGATTTCGACCTATTGGGGTCTCCCACTATATACTTGACAGTACACGGAACACGAGTCTGTACTAGTACTTATCGAATCAAAGAGGAGGAATCACCCAACCTCAATGAAAACGACAACCACCAAGTTTTAAGATGCTGGAACACGTCTCTAGCCTAGACCTCTAGATGTTTTCGTTAATTTCCCATGCATTATTAGGTTAATTGATGTAAATTTTAGGTTGATCTTGCTTAAAATTTGCCTTTAAGGGTTCACGATGAGATGTTTTTCGAAATTCGTAAGAATGCAACTAGAATGAGAAGCACTCTTTCCTTTTGTTTTCAACAATAAAAATCCTAGCTATGAGGGATAGAGCATACAAGTAATTTTTGAACAAAAAACAAAGACCACAAACTAATGCAATTCCCTAAACCATTCCTTTTGAACACGCAAGCTCAAACTCTAAAATGAAAATTGCATGTATTTCCTTTACTTTTCAGTTTCTCTTCATGTGAATGATGTAATAAGGAAATCCAATGCACAAATGATTTAGAAACTCTTTCACACAAAATGTCGATTTATGACAATTTCTCTTAAAGGGAAAGGAAGACTGTATGACACATTCAAATTTAAAGAAACGAAGATTTATGACACTTTTAAATGAAAATATGAATCAAATGCACATCAATCGATTATTTATGAAGGAAGACATTACGACACTTCGTTTTTAACAAAGCAATCAATCAAAACTACCTTTCTATAATGGACTACAAATGATAAAACAAATACATAAAAAACATCCAACAATCCAGTATAAATTGGGTCAAAATAAGGAAACAAAAATTGTTTTCAGAGACAAGACCTCATTTACATCCAACAAGCAATTCAAACTGCTGAAAATTGACAAAAGTTTTCAGTTTCTAGATGGGAAAAATGACCCTAAAGGGATCAGCGCAGGCCACAGTTAGAGACAGTGCACTGAATCGCACTGAGTCTATGTAGAAGGTGCATTGCAGTGCACTGTGTTAGTCATAGAGGTGCGCTGATTACAACAAGACAATTTTATGCTCAAAATTGACTCAATTTTCAGTGAATTGGACTTGAATTCAACAAATGACACAAGGTACAATATGTCAAAGTGTTTTAATAGATTAATAAGCTACTACAAGGGATAGGATTGTTCCCCAATGGAGTCGCCATTTTGTTTTGGGAAAATTTAGTGTTTCTACAAACGCCTAACCCTCTAGACCTAGTAGCTAGTCTAGAAACAACAGACAAAGTAATTCGTTGCTTTTCCTATAATCAACAGATAAGAGAAGGAGGAAAAGAAACCAACCTATAACTTTCGCTTGCTCCCTCTCTCCTCTGACCAATTTCGCCACTCCTTTCCGTACTTAACTCGCTTGGAAAGTACCTGCACACAAGCCAAGATAGAAACCCATCAAAGCATACAATAAAGATCTGTTAACTAAACATATCATAGAATCTAGAATACGATATACATCATCTAAACACATGAATGGAAAAGGCATATATTTATTTATTGATAAAAGAAAATATTACAACCCATGAATATTCATGCTTGATTTAGTGTCTTCCTTCAAGTTTCAATCCCTTCTCTCCTCATGAAGCAACAATTCAACATCATTACAACACTCTTACTAATCTCATTCAAACAACATTTCCTTAGCTCAAGAAATTCCAACCTCGACCAACATTTGAATGCTTGGTCAGTTTATAGCTGAATGGAGGAGGTTAAGCTATTAATGGCCCTCATGAATGCTCTGCCAAAATTGGGAGGTGGTTCCATGGAGGAAGGGATAATGGATTGAGGTTCATTCATCTTCTTCCTCATCCAAATGCGAGCTTAATGAACCTGGAAACTTCCAGAAGCATCCATTGGATGAGGAATCCAATGGATTCATTTAAAAAAATCAATGAATCTCGCTCATCACAGGTGAAACAAAGGCTAAGTGCACTATAGTGCACCCCGTCAGTGTTGTTTTTGCATTGCAATGCGGCCTGATAGAAGGCTACCGATGTTGATCTCCTTAGGGGCATTTTCTAGATGGTGTCATGGAAACTCTTGGGATGAAAACATGATGTAGGTTGACCTCATTAGGGAATGAAAACAATTGAATTGTGGCTTGATGGACCCTAATAATACAGATCTGGAAGTCAGGATTGATGTGCCGAAATTGACCTGTAACACCTAGTGATCTATGATGGATTACAGTAAAGCCTGGCTTTTGTTGATGAGGGTGAGGTGGTTTACCCTCGGTATGCCTTGGTTGGTTCTTTTGGTTGGGTCCCACATTCGTGCTTGGAATATGACACCGAGGGTGAATGGTTGAAGAGAGATTTGGCCCAGCCATTCTATGGTCCGGTGGAATGTGGTAGTCCCATCTTTGGTTGGTTTATTTCATTCATTAGTGAGAAATTCATTCCCTTGATTTTTATGTCCAAATGTATTTGATGTATATGTGGATTTTTACAGTTGATATGTTTATGGTAATTTTGTTCCTATTATCCACATTATATGTATATTTTATGACAATGGCTATATATGGTTGTCAACATGCTTTTACTTGTAAATGAATGGATAGTGCATCTATGACCTAATAGATGATAATGCAACAAATGACATGAGGGAACAATGGTTCGTAGCAATTCTCAAATAAGTATGAGATCCCTACACTTAATAATGATGTTTACACCTGTAGGTTACATGTTGAAGACTTCTTTGACGAAATCCCTGTCATGGCTAGTAGCAGTCTCATTATGGACTTGTTCATCTTATTGCTTTTGCATCATTGTTTCCCTGTAATTTTATTGATTTCAAGCTATCACTCCATTATGGGTACTAGCTTGGGCTTTAGGCTTGAAAAAGTGGCTTAAATCTCGGGGTCGCTAGCACAGAATTGAAAACTTTGGACTTTGGTCACTAGCAAGCAAACCGACAAGAGAAAGTTTAGGTTGTTGGTTGCTCCCTTTCACATAACATGAGAGCGAGTGTTACACAATATTTTGTCACATTCCAAACTCTATACCTAAAGTGTCATCCTTTGTGCTATTGTTGTTACAAATGTTGTAAAGCAACGAACATTATGTAGACTCATTGACCATGAATTATATGCTCAATACATCCTTGAAGATATGGAGAACTAATGTCTTGAAGAAATTCTAGTAAAACTTCTGAAAAACCCTAATTTGGAAGACCAGTGCTAGTTTTAGTAGGAAAAGTTGTGCTGGTAACCTTTTGTCTAACTAGTGACTAGTGTTGGCAACATGACTTTTGATAGGAAATTCTGCATTGGTCCTCTTCACGCAATTTCTCCAAAAATGGAGCAGAAGCTTCTCTTACTAGAAGCCTCAAGAATGGTGAGCTAGTAATTGTTGGATGAAGATATTGCCAAGTACTTCCATTTAGATCCATTGATCCTACGTTTAGGGATATTACCTCTTGGATAAGGACCTTATTCCAACTTTGATGGATCTCTCACTCCCTCTCCCTCACTATAAATCCATTCTTCGCTTTCCTCAATGGGTTGGTCATTGTTGGCTGCCATTCTTCTTCTCGATCATGCACAGATGTTGCCATTTTTGTGAGAAAAGAAATGAGAGCTTGTTAAATTTGGCTTGGACATGGAACCATCCCGAAGGAGGCCTTCAACATCAAGGCAACAATTGTATGCTTCCCTCTTTGATTTAATCATTAATAAAAGGCATGTTTTACTTCCCAAAAGCTTGTCTATGATTGTTTCCTTAGTACAATACTCCTTGATTTGTTTTATAACTTATATTGGAATGCATATGATATGATCTCTCTTGTTGTTGTCTTTTGACCTCTCTTACAGGTATTTAGATGGAAGTAATAGTGAGTGAGCCTGTGAGCTAAGTGTTGTTGGGAAAAGTATCCAATACGGAATGACCCTATCCCACTCTAAGGGTGATAGTACCTCAGTAACAATCAAAGCAAAGCTATTTGAAATTACTTCTTTATGAGATGTAAGAGAGGGGAGAAAGAGATCCACTAACCAATGTCTTCCGCTAATGATTGATCCAATCTTCTCTCCTTGCTGCTTGCTCCCAGCTCTTTGCTCTTTCACTGGCCCAGCTACACCAAGATCCTACAAAATAACAAGAGAGGGAAACTACAAGAAGCATACATTCATAATTGATTCAAGGATTAGAATAAATCAAATACACAAGTATAGAAATACACTATTGAGACACATGCATATAGAAGAACCTCAAATGCTTTATTAATGGAAGAAGTAAAGTTCAGGAAATGATACAACCATAAAAGGCCCAATCTAGCATCACCTCCCAGCAGAAATAAATCTCCTCTTCACCTCCTTCAAGCAAATCACCCAATAGTTCTATACTCAAACCAACAGCACTTCCTTACATTCACAAGATTCCAGCCTCCTTAGACCTCATGAGAGAGCTCTATATATAGGAGTTTTGGAGAAAGGATGAGTCAGCTTGTAGCTGGCATGAAGCTGACTAGTGTCCTCTCCCACTTCAGTTATTCTTCAGTTCTTGAGTCCACTTGGAGGTTCTTGCTTCCACTTGGAGATTTAGACCCTCTTACTCATCACCAGTCGAATTCCCTAATCCAAGTGTCATTTTGGAAGCTTCCTGGGCATTGACACCTTGAGGAATGACTGTGCCACTTGGCCAAATTCGCCCAGCGCAGGTAGCCTTCTTTGCAGTTGACATTCAGCGCAGGTACACAGTGGAGCAATTGACATTCAGCGCAGATGCTCAGTGGAGCAGTTGACATGATCCAGAATTAGCTTGTTTTTGAGTGTTTTCAGGTGGAGAACTGATATTTAGTGCTGTGGTTTGCTGACCTTGTTCCTCTAGGGGCAGGAACAACATGTTTAGGGACTTTGGATCCCTCAGATTATGGACATTTCATGCTTCATGCTGTAAGGCACAAAAATGTCTATAACAGTTTCCCCCTAAAGTATGAGGTCGTTTATCGGGTGAAATTCTTTATCAGGAGGATCCGAAGTTCATTCAATCGTTGAGAGGTGACCTGTAATAAAATACAATACAATACATTATTTTTCATTCTGCTTTCATGATCTAGCTGAGGCGGGCATTCCCATGCTCAGCTTTATAAATTCATTTTAGTACATAGAACAGACGATCGTCTAATGATAGACTGATAATTCTCTGCTGAAATTATCATCCTTTGAGTAGGATGATCATCTGATGCAATGATGTACATATCAAATGTCTTCATATTTCCTGAATATATATCGCAGTCCAGATGGATGAAACTAGATCCGGGGTCTTCAAACTCGTTCGATCTTCACTCTAAGTACAAGTCGATCCATGTGAGAATTGCGTTGAAGTCGAACATGGAAAGACATCGCTTGATTACCGGTCAATAATGTAAACCGTTAACAAGCGCGAGAGGAATCACCGATAATGATAATGACCCTCAAGGTACTGCAGTAAAATTCACGTGGTGTCAATATAGGACTTGGCGTCGAACACCACGCAAAATCTTCTGGTCGAAGGTCATTGATGTATACCTGTCGCCAGAAGTGAGAAACTTGCCATTGAGGCATGCAAGCTTCAAAGTACTGGGGGGGTGTTCCTAGATCAACTTCTCGGATAATGAGCTGAAGTCGACAAGAAGCGATCCGTCAAAGGAGGGCCTTAATGAATCCCACATCAGTGACACGGAACGGAGCTAATGATTTTAGTGGAGGTGAAAACAATCTGTGAAATATGATTCAGGGTGGCGATCATGGGTGGATGAAGGATAATGTATGGCAGTGGATGGGACACGGTTGACTCTTTCTGAACAACATCTCTTGAACATATAACGACACTAATGCGATGGATCGGTAGCATTACCCCAAATGTGGATGGTTTGGCGAAGACCATGGTGATGAGACCGGTGAATGAAACAACCCAACCCGATGTGATACGGAGGAAAAGCGTCATGTTCAAGAGCGACTTGCTACCATTAAAGCTTTGAGGTTCTCCCAATTTTTCCCCAGTCATTTCTGACCAGTACCTCTTTATTCTTTTCAAGCTTGAGGAGGATAACATATGCTTGTTCTATAACCTGCCCTTCGGGCGAGCCCATCGCTATGTTTTAACGAGCCTAGCGATAGGGAAACTCGTTCTCGTCTAAAGACAAGTTTGTCGCTATTTAATCATTTTAACGAGTCTAACGACAAGGAAAACTCGGTCCTTTTCATTTTTAGAGAGTCTGAAAAGGTACAGAAAGTTAACACCATAATTCCTTTTTCGTCATCTAATCCCTTAAGTCCGAAAAAGTATAAAACAATACAGAAGGGATGATTTTTCAAGCCGAATAAAACAAGAGCTCGACCTTTTTGTGCAATAATCCCTCAGGTCCAAAAAGATTAAAATCTAGAGGAGGGATAGCTCTTCCGGTCACTTTAACGAGATGGAAGGCCAAAACTCGGCAATCTTTTCATATTTTACGAGTCAGTTGAAAAGAGCTCAAAGAAGACTCGTCTTTTGAGGAACGAGTGATAAACAGGGATAGCAGCAGATTCCAGGTACAGGTTGGAATTTTCCAATCACGGCACTGTCACAAGGATGGCTAGGTGAAATCACTCTTCGCAGCTGTTCCTCAAAATGGGTAAACAATCATATGGAGGTGAACGATCGGCCAAACGACGGTGGAGGTGGCAGGTGCAAACACGACCAAGGCTTTTTATGGCTGATAAATTTACGATCACAGAGGTTATTTACCGGAATAGGTTCATTTTTTATTTAAAAATGAGCTTGAACTCTGGGGGAAACATTGCTCACTGCTTTTATTTATTTTTTAACGAGCATGAAGATTGCGTTAAAACTGCTCGGATCTTGCGTTTATTTTTTAACGAGCATGAACTTTATGCTAAAACTGCTCGAATCTAATGTTTATTTTTTAACGAGCATGAACTATGTGCTAAAACTGCTCGATTAATTTTGCATGCCCCCAGCATAATAATGCAAACGAGGCGCATGCCCCCTAGATTCCAGGGGTTGTTTCATTTTTTAATGAGGTTGACACAGTAAAGAACTATCCTCTTGACTCTTTATTTCATTTTTTAACGAGGTTGACATGAGATAGGAACTATCCTCGACTCCAAATCCATTAGATATAGAAGGTTTCGTATTCCACTGTGGCCATTTCCGCCAGATTACTCGGAGGCGGTAGGGAAAAAGTACCCATTAAGGCAGGGTCTTTTAGGAGACCTACTCCGATATTTTGGAGCGAATAATTGCTTCCATGGATCTTTGGAATGCTTCCCGTAACTTGTGAACTATTGGGGAGAAAAGTTTGTTGGTCGACGATTGTAAGTCCTCCTTGGAAGGGAAATGCAATCTTCCTGAAGTAGGTTGACACAACCGCGGCCATGGCATAGATCCAGGGCCTTCCCAGTAGGATGTTGTAATCGAGGTTTCCATCAATTACTTCAACATCAATTCCTACTGTTTTTCCCCCCAGTTCAACTTGCAAGTTACTTAAAATCCCGTATGGAGTGTAAGATCGTCCATCAAATGTTTTTAACGTCGTTGACGATTTCAACAAGGGTGGTGAGCCTAAATCTTTCCAGCAACTCATCGACATAAGACATGTAGATGCCCCCTCATCAATAATTGTTCGATGAACAGTTTTGTTGAGGGCTTTCACTTGAATAAGGAAAGCTAGTTGAGCTGGTAACTGAGGGTCATATCCTTTATGATCAAAGGCGACAAGATTGAAATCCATTGGGTCAATTCCACCTATTGCTGATAATAAAGCTTGTTCTTCGGAGAAGCAATTTTGCGGTACCTCAAGTGTCGACATAACGGACGGCGATTGGGCCAGGTCCTCTATCTGTGCTATTTTCGCACAAGGATTAAATGTCGATTTGTGTACTACTCCCTTTTGCGACTTTATTATTGGCTCAGGGACGATGGGTGGCAAAACTTCGGTCAAAGTTGTTGTCGAACTACTAGGTTGTTCATTAGCCTTGTTGTTCGACAGCTTTGGATTCCTGTAATTCTTATTCCTCGTCAAAGCATTATTTTGCTGCTTTGAGGTAGACAACATAAGCACTTGGGATCGGGAAGCATTTTGATTAGCAACCAGATTTTGACCTGGATTAGGAAACGGATCAGTCAATACTGTTGGGGTTTTTGAACTCTTAAAGAGTTTCTTAACTTCAGCTATATGTGGACAATATTTCGTCCAATGATCCTCATCGCATATATGACACCCTGCTGGGGGTTTCCTTTTTCTCCCTTTCTTTTTCTTCTTGCCCCCTGGTTGCTTCAGTTGTTTGCCCTTGTCGGTTGACATGGCATTTACTTCTCAGGCAAGAAGTTCTTCATTTGCATTTTGACTATAAATTTTGTGCTTGCCAATCACGCCATCGCCGACGTGAGAGTCATTGTTTGATTTAGGAGGAGGAATTGAGAATTCCAGTCTAGGGGCGTCAGGTATTTTGTTGTAGAGTGTGCCAGACTGAGTATAGACCAAGTCCAGATATTGCGCACGAGCGATAACCTGCTCTTCCGTTACGACCCCCCCCTTTGCCACATCTTCCGTGATGGCAGGAAGTAATGACTTGATAAACCATTCAGCTAATAGCTGATCGGGAACGTACGTTTTTACCATCCTACGACGACGTCGCCACTCATGTATATGATCAGATATGTGGGTGGCAGTCGTCTGTTTGAAGTTGGTAAGGAGTTCTGTTCCCGTTTCATACCTTATCGGTAATTGAAAATGGGTTAAAAAGGTTGTGGCTAAGGTACTGAAGTTGTCGAACGAAGCTCTAGGCAATTTAATGTACCATTTTGCCGCTGGACCCGTTAACGTCCTCTGAAAGAGGTGAAGTATTATCGAATCATCATTCAGAGTGTTCGATGAACACCATAGATGGAATGTCATCACATGATTCGACGGATCTTCACCCGGATTTCCATTAAATTTAGGAATATCTTACGGAAGTTTATGCGGAATCGCTGGCCACCAAGGGGCATAAGCAATTGGATCATTCGTCAGCTGGTTTAGATCTGGTAATTCTAGAGTTGCTACAAAGGGCAACTGTTGGTTCAGGTTAGGCGAAGCATATCCAGGATAAGATGGTATCGCCTGAGCAATGGGTCTTTGCAGACAAGCATAATACTGGCAACTTTGACAAGGTTGATGGGCATAACCATTATAGCATGGTTGCCCATTACTTACAGAGACTTGTTGCTCAGGTCGTTGAAATGATTGTTGGAATGGCGGTTGTTGAGATTGAACCAGCTCTAGTTGTTGGACCATTTGCTGTTGACCAATACTGGATGATTGACCAAGATGAGGAGTCATAGTACTTGTTTGAGCCTGAGTCGCTCCAGATAAGGAGGCACTACGCTGAGATTGTGATTGAGTTGTTGAGACAAGAGGCTGTTGTATTGCAACCTGAGAAACTTGGGGTTGACATACAACAGGTAGCGCTTGTACTAGCGACGCATTCACCATAGCAGGTGTGGTGGGAATATCCGACACAGGGTGCAGTGGTTCCATCGAATATACAACCCCTGGTTGTCGAGGCAGTATTGGTACCCAACCGCTAGATGTAATTCCAGTTTGACCTGAACTTTGTTGTAAACTCCCATATGGTTGTTCTCTAGGAGGAAACAATGAAAGAGCATACTGCCCTCCATACGGTGGAAATCCAGTACTTAAAGGGTAAATTGGCCTTTGAAGACACATTGGATCAATTTGTTGAGTTTCAACATAAGAAATACCAGATGATAATCCGGATGAGGAAATAGGAACTAACCATGTCGTCGTCCCTGATGGGACTCCGGCTTGTTGTTGAGGACAATTTTCCGGGACAGATGGTATACCAGCGAACATCGTTGGAGTAGCGGCAGGAGGCTCTGCCACTGTTGTGTCGGACGACACAGTCCTAGACGTCGACGGTTGTTCAGACATATTGAGTCTATCCAATAGATCGCCTATCGATTCTACAGGAACTTCACTGGTGATAGACTAACTTCGAAGATCAACGAGGGAAAGGTGATGATTATTCCGTTTAAAATAAATTTTATAACTACGCTTTAGACACAACTTGTTTTTTCACTTTTTAAGAGTCGAGAAAAAGCTAAAGATGACTCTAGTCTCCTTCGATGTTTTAACGAGCCCGAAGTGACAAATGCTCGGATGGACTTTTTCAGTTATAGAGTTTGAAAAAGGCCAAAAGAAACTGCTCTGGAGATCTAGGCAGAGGGTGTGCCAAACCTTTCGCAAAACCACAGAATACGTTTTACGGTACGGGTGGTCGATCTTCGTGAATGCTGTGTTCACTGCATTGCGATCAGTAGGGCGGCCGACACGGCTTCCTATGGATAAAAGATATATGCCTATAGGGGTCTCCCAATATATACGCGACGGTACGTGGGAGCACAAGTCCGTATTAGTGCCACCGACTCTCAGGAGGAATCACCCACCTTCTTCGAGATCGACAGTCACTACGTTTAACGACGCCGGAACACGTCTCTAGATTAGACCTCTATGTGTTTGCGTTATGTTTCAAAGCGTTGTTAGGTTCATTCAATATATTTAAAGTTGATCTTTTTAAAGTTTGCCTTTCAAGGTTCACCACGAGATGTTTGATACAAATTCCTAAATGCAGTCTAAGATGAGAAGCAAGCCTTTTCAATCTTTTCGACTTATGAAAATCTTAACTACTGAGGGAAAAGAAAGACATCATCTTTTCACACAGATCAAAGAGCACACACTAATGCACTTTTCCTTAAATCAACATGCAAACTTATCAAATGCAAAATGCACAATGCAGGTATTTCTTTTCTCTTTCTTAATGTTGATGTAATACAAAAAGAAAGTTGTTGTATAACTTTGAATTCAATTTCAAGTGAAAGCAAACAAGCTTGTCCAAAATCAAAAGACACCTTAAGATTTACTTGTTTCGACACTAGAAATATATAAATTCAAACCATATGACGAAAGCAAAAGCTTCATCAGCTATGAACAACAAACAAACTAACTCTTAAGATCAAAACGACACTTATCACAGGTCTAGATCTAAGAGGCCACAGCAAGACTAGTTCACTTTCGTTATCGGAAACTGCAAATGATATAAGAAATACACAAAGAACAAATACAGTTTCTTTATACAACCGAGGCGGAATAGTGGCAAGGAAAGTTGGTTTCAGATAGGTACATTGATTGATAACAGGCTGCAAAAACAGAGATGAAAACAGGGCAATAAACAGCAGGGAACCCTAGTAGCACTAGGCAAAACTAGTTCAGCCCAGGTGGTACACTGTCAGTTTGACATTCAGCGCAGGTAGCCCCTTCGGGAACTGCGCTGAAATGCAGACTACCTTCATAGTGCCTGCACTGAAGAGATAAACTTTCGTTTTTCTCAATTTCCGGGTCACAGATTGCTCAAAAATTCACAGTTTTTGGCCAAATCAGAAGCTATCAGTCAAGTACACACTAAGGGATGACAAGGAGGATGAAAAGCTATCACTAAGAGCTTATTCAGAGTCCTTGTGGATCAGCTCTTCAAATCATAAACATGCCCAGAAACTAAGCTAGAGTAGCTACCCTCTACTTTGCATTTGAAAGATCCAAATGCAGTTCGATTCGGTACTCCCTGTGTTTATGAAATGAATAGCAAAAACAGAAACAACCAACAAGATACGATCCCCAGCGGAGTCGCCAATTTGTTGTTGGGAAAAGTATCCAATACGGAATGACCCTATGCCACTCTAAGGGTGATAGTACCTCAGCAACAATCAAAGCAAAGCTATTTGAAATTACTTCTTTATGAGATGTAAGAGAGGGGAGAAAGAGATCCACTAACCGATGTCTTCCGCTAATGATTGATCCAATCTTCTCTCCTTGCTGCTTGCTCCCAGCTCTTTGCTCTTTCACTGGCCCAGCTACACCAAGATCCTGCAAAACAACAAGAGAGGGAAACTACAAGAAGCATACATTCATAATTGATTCAAGGATTAGAATAAATCAAATACACAAGTATAGCAATACACTATTGAGACACATGCATATAGAAGAACCTCAAATGCTTTATTAATGGAAGAAGTAAAGTTTAGGAAATGATACAACCATGAAAGGCCCAATCCAGCATCACCTCCCAGCAGAAAGAAATCTCCTCTTCACCTCCTTCAAGCAAATCACCCAATAGTTCTATACTCAAACCAACATCACTTCCTTACATTCACAAGATTCCAGCCTCCTTAGACCTCATGAGAGAGCTCTATATATAAGAGTTTTGGAGAAAGGATGAGTCAGCTTGTAGCTGGCATGAAGCTGACTAGTGTCCTCTCCCACTTCAGTTATTCTTCAGTTCTTGAGTCCACTTGGAGGTTCTTGCTTCCACTTGGAGATTTAGACCCTCTTACTCATCACCAGTCAAATTCCCTGATCCAAGTGTCATTTTGGAAGCTTCCTGGGCATTGACACCTTGAAGAATGACAATGCCACTTGGCCAAACTCGCCCAGCGCAGGTAGCCTTCTTTGTAGTTGACATTCAGCGCAGGTACACAGTGGAGCAGTTGACATTCAGCGCAGATGCTCAGTGGAGCAGTTGACATGATCCAGAATTAGCTTGTTTTTGAGTGTTTTCAGGTGGAGAAGTGATATTTAGTGCTGTGGTTTGCTGACCTTGTTCCTCTAGGGGCAGGAACAACATGTTTAGGGACTTTGGATCCCTCAGATTATGGACATTTCATGCTTCATGTTGTAAGGCACAAAAATGTCTATAACACTAAGGGGTCAGGATCATAATCAAAGGTCAAGCACATAGGAGAGAGGTAGGCCGTCTCCCTTTCTCATTTTTCATTCTGATCGAGGTTAGGCAAATTTTCTTGTTTTATCATGGTTGTTGCTAGAGCACTTTCCTCGGTAAGAGAGAGCATTATCTTTTGGTAGAATCGAAAGTTCTCTAGCCTTGGAAATTGGTGGAGAGACTAAGGCATGTGACCTCTAAAGAACCCAAAAACCATTTGGTAAAATTACACCTCGATTGTGTTTTACTAAAATAATTAATATTTTTAATGGATTTCCTAAGTATAAACTTAGGGAAATTAAAATGTTAATGGGTATTAATCAAAATATGTGTGAGAATGATCTAGAAGGTGAATCAATTAAAATTTTAATCTTAACCATTTATTAGAGACTTAATCTTGGTCGTTTAAGTCTCAACAGAAAAAATATAAGGTGGAGGCTTGGGGTTCATTTGAAAACACACGCACAGAGAAAGAACTGATCTAGAGTTCAATTTCTAGGGCTAGGAAGCTGAGAAATTCAAACTAAGTGATCATTCTGCAGCAGAGGGGCAAAGACAATCCGGGAGAAGGACTTTCTGGAGAATACTAACAGAGAGGTGGAGAGAGATTGTAGAGAGGTAGCACAGGAGCCAGGAGAGCTGACACTAAGCTAGTCTCGGCTCATGTAGTCTTGACCCAGAGCCAAAAGGACCAATGTGAAAGGGAATGTTTTCAGTCACGCAGAAACCGAAACTAATAGGGACTATCAGAACAGCCAAGAGAGGTGATGCAAAGGAAATATAGCTAAAACATTGGACAACCACATCTCTAAGTTCACGATTAAAAAGGACTTCATAAGGATGAGGCGAAAATCACACCATCAACACCTTTTTACTTCTATGAAATAATTCAAGTAGCTCTCAGATTTGTTAAAAAAACCCAAGAAATTTTAGTTGAGAAGATAGATACAAACTTAGTGAATAATGAAAACCCAATATCCATTATTATGTTAAGATGTGCTCTACAACCCAGTATGGGGGTAGATCTCACATAAACTTAAACTTAAACATAAATATTTAACATGTAAGGTTTAACATTTAACATTTTCAATCTAATGTGGTCCCTATTTAGAAATCAATCTAGTTATTATTATGTATAATCACAATATAAATTTAAAATATAAAGAAGCTTATGAACACTAAAAAAATAGGTATGGTAAATAAATAAAAATATAAATAAACTGGAGGTATGGTAAATAAATAAAACCTCTTTTTATACTTACTTCAAAGCTATGGTAAATAAATAAAAATATAAATAAACTAGAATTATGGTAAATAAATAAAACTTCTTTTTATATTTAGTCCATAAACCTTTTTATATTTAAAAATACTCAAAAAAAGAGGTTTAATTTAGGTGAATCATATGGTCCAAATACCATTTTAATACCATTGGCTAAATACCATCACCCAAATACCATATTTATAAAAGAGGTATGGTAAATTGATAAAAATATGAATAAAGGAGAGGTATGGTAAATAAATAAACCATTTTTTTTATACTTACTCCATAATTCAATTTATATTTAGGAACACTAAAAAATGAGGTTTTATTTAGGTGAAGCCTATGGGCTGAATACCATGGGCCAAATTATTATTAGTACCATGCAAAAGGACATTATTAACCCAAATATTAATATTAATAAAAATAAAGATGGCACATGGTATTCACCCATGGTATTGAGAACCAATGGTATTGACCCATGGTATTCACGAATGTAGCCTATTTAAAGGGGGAATTAAATCAGCATAGATCCATCTTTACTCTGGACCTATGAGAGGGATCAAATATCCTAATATGAAAACTAGCATAGAGTGAAAAACTATTTGATCCCTTTTGGGGCTTGGTATCGAGAGTAAATATGGATCTTTTTTTTCCAAAGAAAAAAAGCGAACTTTTTATTAAGATAAAAATTTACAAGCAGATGCATAAAGCATTCAATTTGGCTGTGTGAAAAATGATCATACAGCCCGTAGTGTACAACACTGCCTAAAAACAGGAAAAAGAATGAGTTGCTCCGCTATTCCGGAAAGCAGCAAAAAAGAAAAACAGCTCGCCTAAGTCTTCCTACCCTTCTTCTTCTCCACTTTTCTCCAACCATCCATGATGGGAAGGGAGTTAATAACGACTAGCTGGTTTTCCATCGTACTCATTGGTTGCTCCTTATCCGAATCTGATCCTTCAGGACTATGGCTTCGTTTGTTTCCATTAATTTCTATCTGGACCTCTTGTTCCTTTTCCTCATTAATCTCCTTGTCCTTTTTGTCCTCATTTTTATCCTTTGTTGTAGTTTGTCCTTATTTCTTTGTCATAGTTACCTTCTTCCATGCAGCATCTATATCCTGCCATCCTTTCGGCTTCCTTTGTTGTTGCTTGCTCTTGTTGAGGCTTGGACATGCCTTGTACAAGTGACCTGTTTGTTGACATCCCCGGCATCTGAAAGCTGTATTCTCATAGTCCAGAGGTTGTTTCCACTGAGTATTATTGAAATTTAAGATGATGCTC
Organism: Pinus tabuliformis; assembly: GCA_031772625.1. Lineage (NCBI taxonomy): Eukaryota > Viridiplantae > Streptophyta > Pinopsida > Pinales > Pinaceae > Pinus > Pinus tabuliformis. The sequence continues at coordinate 856,357,530 of CM062808.1, read as the reverse complement.
TCAGGTAGTCCTCGACTAAGGTCTACCTCGACACATATTCTGGCAAAAGTAAATATTCCTTTTATGTGTCTCTCTGCGTCTATCTTTAACATTCTCCCCAAGGTATTTCCGATTGTTATTAGAACCTTTGAATGCCAAAAATGTAATGGAAGATTATGCATCCTCACCCATACTGGCATCCTTGATACCACCATGGTGTTAGCATCAAAATCAGGAAACCAAGGGGTAATGAAGAGTCCAGCACTACCCCAGAACCATGGCCCTTGGTTGAGAACTGTTTCCTTTTCTTCCTCTGTTTCAAAACATACTATAAAAAAACCTTTGGGGTATAAGTAGATTTGGAATTTTTTTTTCCAAACCGAATGAATCCATTGATACAGTGCATCAGTTCTAGGTCAAAATCCGTTAAATCTACAAATAACTGCATCTTTTTGTAGATCTGAATATATGCTTTTTACCTCTGTATTTCGATGGAGATAGCTGGTCTCTCCGGCATTTGGTCTACAATGTACAGGCCTGGAGGTTCCATGACGGCTGTGGGATTTTTTCCTTTACCCTTCACTACTTCCTTAAATGATCCATTGCTTTGTGAGCTAGATCCAGCATTTTCGACTCCTTCTCGTAATCTCATATTGAGAAAGATTGTGGAGCCTGACTTGATGTTGTATCCTTGCATGGTTCTGCATTCCTGCATCGATCTGCCCTCATTCACCAGATGTTGTTCCTCAACCGGGTAGCTAGTCTGTTCGGCGATATTGTTCTTTAGATCTGAAACCCTGTCGCTGTCAGAAGTCCAGACCACGATTGTGGTTCCTTTTGGCGTCTTCACAAAAACTTGAAACCCGGATTTGGCATTCTGGGGTGGCTCTGTTTTTGTCAGATCTGAGCCATCCAACTCCGTCTCCGAGGGAGGTTCTATATCTCCTGGATTTTGGCTTTTCCTTCGATTGTTGTCCGGATCGGGTACATCCAGGCCAGATCTGAAGGTCAGTGATCCACCCTGGAGATGAATAGAATCTCGACTGCCTGAAAGAGGATTCAAAGTTGAAACAATGACCAGATCCTGGCAACACCGCTGCTGCATGTGGAAGAGTGCAGTAGCTGCCAGGGGTATTTCGTCAAACACTTGCCGTGCATCCTCCATGCGTTGTCTAAGAACTGGATCGCCCAGCGCCTGCTTGGTACACAAACCAGGCCGCGTTTGAGGGGCTCGTATCTGAGTAGAGACACTTTTGATAAACAGGGGATTACCGTCATGCAATGGGGAGAGGCCAAAAATGGTCTTCGTCTTGGCGCCATGGAGGTTTCGGGCAGCGTTTTCGTAAACTAGGGCCGCTTCTTCAGCAGTGACAAAAATGCTGAGCCATACTCTGGTTTTCTTCAGGGGATCTCTGATTTCCGCCATGAAACTCCCATAGACGCAGACAATACTTCCTATCCAGGGCATAGCCCCCGCGGAGGAGAGCGCAGCTACCCGAAACTGGTTGGAGTTCAGCTGATTTGAAGCAAAACGCCCAGTGCAATGAAAAATGGTGCCCAGATCCGTCCTGAGAAAAACATCCTGAGCCAAGAAGGGAAAGAAATTCTCCAGACTCTGTTTGCTTTGTTTCGAATCATGATACTCCTTTCCGGCAGAAGATCTGAGCCGAACCCAAAGGGGAGAATCAAGCACTGAGAACCCAGCGGCCAGGCACCAAGCCGTTCCAAAACAATGCTGTTCTTTGAGGGTAACGACGGCGCAGCACGGACCTTCTGAAACCCTTCAAAAACCCGCCATCGCTCCGTATAAAATCTATTCTACCTAGTAGAGATGGATCTATCCTAGTCTATTTCAATAAACCACTTCAAACCAATCTAACTATTCTACATTTTGGTGTTTTTGTATGAATCCAACAACACCATTTGTAAATTTTCTGTGAGATGGTCAATTTTCATTGTTTAGATTGCGATTTTGAACGTTAAAATGGATTAAGCACCCTCAAAAGGCCTTGGGTTTTAGATGAAATTAAATGGGAAACATTTCCTTATCTTTTTCTCTGTATTTTTTTATTTGCAACCTCAAACCCCAAATCCAAAATTTGATGGAAAATTATCCCTGAATTTTAGATTAAATTAAATGCAAAATATTTTTTTTTATTTTTTTCTCTCTCTTTCTTTTTAGCCATGGTGAATGGGTAACTCATTGGAGTAATCTAAGCAATGCTCAACGTCAAATATGAGATTTTAGATTAAATTAAATGGAAAATATTTTCTTATCTTTTTCTATTTCTTTTTTTAGCCATAGTGAATGGGTAACTCATTGAAGTAATCTACACAAAGACTAATGTCAAACCCCAAATTTTAGATGAAATTAAATGGAAATTTCTTTCTCTCTTTGTTCTTTTAACAATGGTGATTGAGTAACTCATTGGAGTAGGCTACACAATGGCCAACATCAAACCTTTGATTTTAGATGAAATTAAATGAAAAATATCTTTCTCCCTTATCTCTTTCTCTAAGATGGTTGGGGAACCTATTTCTCGAGCCTTATTACAATAACCCAAAAATGTCTCACTCATAAATACCACAAAGGAAACCCTTATCTATTTATCTTGTGGCCTCTTATATTTTTATTTAAATATCAACCTCCTCTTCATCTTTTCCTCTAACCATTTTTTATTTTCCTTCTTACTATTTCTTTAACCCCATTCTTATCCTATTTCCTTTGTGTCATTCCCCACTTAGATATTTCTACCCCTTCCCAAATAAATATTTCAGATGTGGTCTCTCCTTGTTATATTTTTCTTTTTGCCACTGCTCATTTAGATATTTTTACCCTTTCCCACTTAAATATTTTTTTGAGAGGTACCTAGTTGTTATATTTTTCATTATTTGCTTTCTTTCCATTACTTTGTTGTGAGGTTAAGCTTCCCTCTTCCGAACTCTTTTTTAATCACATATTCCTTTTAATTTGGTTTAATTTATTTTATTTGTTTATTATTTTTAATAAAAAAAAAAAATTTTAGAAATTTTGATATTTGAATTTTTTTTTTTTTTGGATTTTCCAAGATTATTGGCCATTTATTTAATTTTTGTTTTATTAAGTTTGTTTTAGAGGTTATTATTATTATTATTTATTTTTATTCGGTTCGTTCTTATTAACTTTTTTGAACGGTTATTATATTTTAATTATTATTTGGGTAAATCTGGGTAGAGAAGCTCTTCTGATTTGGACTCAAGGTCAATTAGCGAACACTTCCAGGAACAGAACGTCGGCACATCTACAAGCCATATATAATCATTAACCTAATCATATACTTTGGTTCTTAAGTTCACACATTCCAGCGAAATACGTGCGCTAGTTCTCTCTGAAATATGAAAGCACTGTTTATAACTAGAAATAGAGTCGCGGTAACTTAATTTTTTATTTTTTTCTATTTTAAAACAGAATGGCAGGTTGAAGAATTCCACAGTTGGTGTGTAGAGTGTTCCTAAAATAAAAAAGGGGCGATTAAACTTGTACCCTATATATTCATCACGACTGATTTTGGCTTTGCTACTTTTTGTTTTGACTCTGCAGTTTTAATATCCGAAGCACCTGCGCGCGTCATCGGAAGAATAACAGTCTGCGTAGTTGGTAATCCGCGATCAAACAAAGAGCCGTAAAAGTTGGTATGGTTGAAATGGAAGGAGAAAGCCAAAGCAGACGAGAAGAAACACGCAAGGTAGAGAATAGCAGTCATGGCAGCGGTATCTCAAACCCTTCCTCTAATGCTCGGAGGAAGAGAAGTAGGAGTAGGAGTGTGGACAATGACAGGAGGAGCGAGGCATAGAGTAGCAGTCGAGGTGGGGGTATCTCAAACACTTCCTCTTCTTCACACCGTAATGTTCGGAGCAGCGAGGCAGAGAGTAGCAGTCGCCATAGGAGTACCTCAAACCCTTCCTCTTTACCCCGCCGTAATGCTCTGAGGAGAAGTAGGAGTTTGGACAATGACAGGAGTGTGGAAAATGGCAGGAGGAGTAGGAGTGTGGACAATGACAGGAGGACTCTAGAAAACGAAAAACACAGGAGTAGGAGTGTGGACAATGACAGGAGTGTGGAAAACGACAGGAGGAGTAGGTGTTGGGGATTTTTCCGATAAAATCCAAAAGACAAACAATTCAAGCACACAGAGGCAATGCTCTGTTTCCTTTACTCCAGGATCTTTTTGCACAGGGAGGCTTTAATTTTTTTTTACTGAGAACAGAGTATTACACCACCACAAAAAGATTTTTGTTCATTAAGACAAAATGCCAAATACATATTCATCCTCTTTGCTGAGAGGGATTCACCAAAAAAAAATATTCAACAAAACTCTGTCTCTGCCTGAGAATTTACTGTGCTGGGTAAAATTCTCATTTACATTCACTGCTGTGAAAACATTTTACTTACTGGTGTAAAAATCTTCTTTTACATACTGCTGTAAAAGAAATTTACATATGCAATTTCAAAACTCATACACCCCGCACTGTTGTGCATATATCCTCTTTTAAGAATCAACAATGCAATAAAAATTTCATGTTGTTCCTTCGTTTAACGATGGCCAACAAAACATTACAGCCCTCCCCTGTTCTCTTTCTTTTCTACACACTGTTGTGTGTTTCATTACAGATTCAATGAACAAACCCCACGAGCATATATTTTATGGCTCGTTATCAAAAAAACTTAATACAAAATCATTCTATACTACCGTGGGTTTTTACAATACATATGGTCAATGCATTAAAAAAACTTACATATTGTACATATGCCATACCAAAAATTACGTAACGTGCATATGTGCCCATACCTCCGATATATAAAAACATTAAAATTTGAAACACTTACCAATACTCCTACGGGCATATTTAATTCATTAAATTATTTTACCGGTGGTCAACGAAACTTTGAATTTTACTCCACGCAAAAACTTTAATGTTGGTTCGTATGCAGCTTTACACAATCAACGGACGAGAATGCTGGAGACAATCGAACGACGGACACAGATATCGGGAGGCATTTTGCTGCAGAACTTTATCCTCTGAAATGTTGCGTAGGCTGACGTATGGGGAGGGACGTGTGCCCAAATTTTATTGCATCGGGCTCGAGAGTACGGAAACAACTTTACGCTGGAAGGCGGTCCGAAATTGAAAGGCGGTTTTGCTGAGCGGTTTGGGCGTTGGTACGGCTGCGTTGAAATTACATATTCAACACTCCCCTTTAATTTCAACTGCTGGGCATTCGGTCATACCCAGACACTTCCTCAAAAATTCAAAGCTTTTCTGATCCAGTGGCTTTGTCAAGATGTCTGCTACATGTTCTTGAGTCCTGCAATGTTCTAGGACAATTTCTGCATTGTTCACCAATTCTCTGATGTAGTGAAACCTTGTATCAATGTGTTTCGTTCTCTTATGAAACACTGAATTCTTTGACAATGCAATAGCTGAGCTATTGTCACAAAAAATCACTGTCGCTTTTGCCTACTCTTGGCCTAAGCTCCTCAACATCCTTCTCATCCAAACTGCTTGACATGTTGTTGTTGTAGCTGCCACATATTCAGCCTCTGCTGTAGACAATGCTACAATGGACTGCTTCTTAGAAGCCCATGAAATGGCTCCTGAACCCATATGAAAAACATAACCGGAAGTGTTTTTCCGATCATCTACACTTCCAGCCTAATCACTATCACTGTATCCAATTAAATCTGAATGTTCTAAGACATTATATAAAATTCCAAACATTTTGGTACCTTTGACATACCTTAAAATTCTTTTTGCTGCTTGCCAATGTGCTTCCTTTGGCCTCTCCATGAATCTGGAAATTAAACTAACATCAAACATAATGTCAGGCCTAGTTGCTGTTAAATACATAAGGCTGCCAACAATACTCTTGTACAAACTAGGATCAAAATCCTTGCTGCTATCCTCTCTGCTGAGTTTTAATCCCATTACTGTGGGAGTGATCGCTGCTTTGCATTCTTGCATGTTAAATCTGCCCAAAACTTGATTTACATATCTTGCTTGTGAGATAAAAATTCCTTTTTCATTTTGATCTACTTCTATGCCTAAGAAGTATCTCAAGAAACCCATGTCAGTCATTTCAAATTCCTCCTTCATGACTGATTTAAAATTCTGAATGAGCTGATCATCATTACCTGCGAAAATAACATCATCAACATATAAGACAACAATTAAAATTTTACCATCTTTTTCTTTGATGTAGACGGTGGGTTCTCCCTCACACTTGTCGAATTCATTATCCAATAGATAAGAATCTATTCTGCTGTACCATGCTCTCGGCGCTTGCTTCAGCCCATAAAGTGCTTTCTTCAATTTGCACACTTTGTGCTCTTCACCTTTTTTCTCATAGCCTAGAGGCTGTTCAACATAAACCTCTTCCATTAACACTCCATTTAGGAATGCTGACTTCACGTCCATTTGGTAGACTTTCCATTTGTTTTCTTCTGCTATGGACAGGACTGCTCTCACGGTTTCCATTCTTGCAACCGAGGCGAAAGTCTCCTCATAATCTCTTCCATACTGCTGCTTGTACCCTTTGACAACCAGCCTTGCCTTGTGCCTTTCTATCATGCCTTCAACATTACTCTTGGTCTTATAAACCCATTTGACTCCAATAACTTCTTTGCCTTTTGGTAGCTCAACCAAATCCCATGTTTTGTTTCTCTCTATGGCATTCATCTCCTCATCCATAGCTTCTATCCATTTCTTATCTTTAATTGCATCCTCGAAATGAATAGGATCATCAACATGACAATACAAGGCAAATAAGGAATTCATTCCTTCATCATAAATGTCACTTAAGTTTCTGAACTTCTTACCTCTTTCATTTGGTGTGCAAGTGCTTGAAGATGCACTTGAATTTCCTCCTTGTGGTGTGCTTGGAGAAGCACTTTCATTTATCCTCAATGGTGTCCTTTGCTGTCCTTGTGTTGGCGCTGCTGTTTGGGGATCCATTTCAGCCATCTCCTCATCATCTTCATCATGAGACAAACAGTTTTTAACATTCACTGTTTTCTCTATGCTTCCATCCCAAGCTTCCTCTTCAATGAATTGAACATCTCTGCTGACGAAAAACTTCTTGGTAGATGGGATATACAACCTGTAGGCTTTGGATTCCTCACTGTATCCAATGAAGATACATTTCTCCCCTTTGCTGTCCAACTTCCTCCTTAGCTGATCTGGAATGTGTGCATAGGCCACACATCCAAAAACTCTCATGTGGGTGACTCCTTTCTTTCTCCCACTCCATGCTTCTTCTGGCACTTTGTTCAACACTGCTTTTGTAGGACAGCTGTTCAAAATATACACTGCACAATTTACAGCTTCAGCCCAATAATCATTTGGCAAATGCTTTTCCTTTAGCATGCTCCTCGCCATATCCATGATGGTCCTATTCTTCCTTTCAGCAACTCCATTTTGCTGTGGGGTGTACCTAGCTGTAAACTGTTTGTGAATTCCATTTTCTCTACAAAATCTTAGGAATTCCTTGGAGATATACTCACCTCCTCTATCAGTTCTCAAAACTTTAATGTGCAGCCCACTTTGGTTTTCCACAAATGCCTTGAAATTTTGGAATTTCTCAAACACTTCACTTTTGTTTTTAAGAAAATATACCGAAGTTTTTCTTGTAAAGTCATCAATGAATGTTAGGAAATATTGGCTACCTGCTAATGATGGAGCTTGCATCGGTCCACATAAATCTGAGTGGATGATCTCTAAGGGTGCCTTTGCCCTTATGCTTTTACCTGATGGAAAACTTTCTCTATGTTGTTTCCCCAAAATGCAACCTTCACATAGGTTGTCTAGTTTCTCTATCAATGGTAATCCTCTTACCATTCCTTTTCTGCTTAACAAGTTTAGACCTCCAAAATTGAGATGTCCAAATCTCAAGTGCCACAACCAATTTTCATCCTTTGGCACGCTTTGGAAAGCCTCTTGGGTGACTGCTGCAATTACATTCTTGTTTTTCAAATCTGCCCTGATCCTGAGAGGGAACATCCTGTTCCTTGTCATTTTTATTTCAGCAATGCATCGTTTGCTGGGTGCTATATCCATGATGGTGCATACATCATTTTTAAAGAAAACATTGTACCCCTTTTGAACAAGCTGTCCAATACTCAAGAGGTTACATCTCATTCCAGGGACATAGTAGACATCTACTATGGTTTTCCTTTCTCCTTGCTTTGTAAATATTTTTACCTCTCCTTTTCCCATAACAGATATTTTCCTATCAGTTCCTAGTGTGACTTCTGATTTCATATTCTGATCTAGAGCAGAAAAGAGGGCTATGTTTCCTGTCATATGGTTGCTACAACCTGAGTCTAAAAACCATATGTCTTCACTGTTTGTTTCAGCCATGTTACAAGCTAACAACACATTATTTTGACTACTGTTTTCTCTAGTGACATTTGCATTTTGTCTATTGTTCATATCATGCTGCTTCTTCCTACATTCACTGGCATAGTGCCCATATTTTTTACAATAATAGCATTGAACATTGGATTTTTCATACCTTTGTCCTTGAGCATGATGTTGTCCTCTTTGTTGGCTGCTGCCTTGGCCTTGGTTCTGATTTGGATTGCTGCCTCTTCCTTGAGCATTTGCTGGACTGTTCCTTCCACCTCTGTTTTGACTTCTGCCTCTTCCTCTCTTGTTTCCTCTGCCTTGACCTCTTCCTCTTCCAAAGGACATCTGGGTCTTGAAGGCTTGCTCTAGAGATGAGTTTTCATTTCTACTCAACCTCTGCTCATGTGTTATCAGTGATGCATGAAGCTCATCAGCTGAAAAGTTTGAGAGATCCTTTGTCTCCTCTATGGTGGTGACAATCGCATCAAACTTTGAGGGTAAGACCCTCAATATTTTCTCCACAATCCTCCTTTCTTCAGTGGTTTCTCCATGAGTCCTCATCTGTGTGACCAAACCAATCACATGTGTGAAGAATGAGTCAATATTATCTAACTCCTTCATGCTCAGATTCTCAAAATCTTTTCTCAGTGTTAACACCCAGGTTGTTCCCTTTGACTCCCAAGGGAATACGGCCGGGGTAACCACTAACCAAGCTTTGGATTACAGCTTCTAGCCAAACTGTAATCAGAGAGGGCTCTCTCTTTAAGGTTTGTCTCTGTTTTGTGAAGATTTTTAGGCTAGTTATGAGTTCAGGGTTTTGGTTTTGTGTTTTGGTTGAGTGATGTCTCTCTGTACTTAAGGTGGAATTCTTCAGGCAGTACTAGTTCATTGGGCAATGGAGTCTGTGGCTACAGGTTGTCTGAAATATTGAGTTGAGTTGCTGAAACTACAGGGCCATTTAAATACATCATGAAACAAAATTGAGATTGTGAATATGAAGTGTGTTTAACCCGTGAAAAGCAATTAAGAATTTTCCACTAAGCTGGGGTGTAAGAAAGAGACATATTGCACAGGAGCAAACTTGAATTCCTGAAACAACAATCACCGTGAAAGATATAGTTTGAAGGTGCAGCAGTTAAGAATTACACCTTATGATTATAACTGAAGAAAAACATTTATAACAGCATAGATTGAGTTCAGGGTATTCTGTGAATAAATCCTGGAACTATTATTTTTCTTTGCCATTAACTATGAAACACAGAAACATGAATGAGCTATGAAAAGATAACAAAAACACATTACGAAGAGTTTTTTAGGATAACTTATTGTGCCATGAAGTACGCAGGAATCCGGTAATATTCAGCAAAACACCACAATGCCTCAGATAACTCAGAGCTTTGGAAATTCCATCATATTTTGTATTAATACTCTGGAAATTTACAGCATAAGAAACTCTAGAAGAGAAATCAACAACCCCCTGCAAGCTTATGCGAGGGGGAATATATACAATCGGTCATACAAAATATCTGAACCGTTGAGTCATCTCAGAAATAAATACGTTCACCAACTATTACAGAACAGCAGATAAGAAAGTTATTACAACTTTGAATACAAAATAAATGCTCTTTATCTGTCAGAAGACTTTTTGACCTTTGGAGGCCACTGAGTCGGTTCAGCGTTCTGAATAAATGCTGAATGATGTGTCTTTATGCTCTGTCATCCTGTAGCCTTCTTGGCCCTGTCACCTGTGACTGTCCGTGCTGCTTTAGTGGCCGAGTAGATTTGCTGAGTTGGCTCAGCCCATTCTTCTCCATAGATGCTGAATTCATCAAATTTTCCTATGTATGATAACTTATGTATTTCAATGAAAAAACTTGATTACAGGCTCTTGTTTACAGTATCATCTGTATCATTTTGGTCCACCATTCCTGTGTGGGCAATTGATGTCTCAGAATTGCCTCTAAGGTCTCATCTGCCTCTATGTATTTGTAGAAGTTTGGAGGCACTTCAAACAAATGTTTAATCTCATTCATAATAAAAAAAAATTCTCTACTCTATCATAGAGATTTTGCCCAGATGCTGGCCCTGTTTCTTCTGAAGTACTTGGTGTCACTGTGATCTGATTTGAAGCAAATGTGTTGACCCTCTTTGCATAATTCTCATGTGAAAGTAGTCTCCCTGCGCTGTTCAGTAAGCTAGGAAGACCTTTGCCCTGTAGTACTGTAAACTTGTCCATGAACTTATTTACCTCTGTCTGCATGTCCTGGCTTCTTCTTTCCAGTGTTTGTACCAGGTTTCTTAGTGTAAGGACCCTCTTTATAAGCTAGATGGTTTCAGTTCTGTTTGGAATTCCCATGGCTGCCAGTTGAGCACTTGTTCTGTTATTAAGCACATTAATCATTCTATTGGCAACCTCAGGCATATTGCCTAGAGATGCCCTTGCTCTCTGGTTTTCCCTATGTGCTTTCCCTATGAGCTCCATCTGCTCATGAATGGTCTCAATGTATTGCCATTGATGAGTGATTGATTGGCCAATGTTAGCCCATAAAACTGTCTTAAGCTCAGCTATCACTTTGTCAAGTCTGAGCTCCTGCTCCAGCTCCTTTATCTTCTCCTTAAGGGCCTTTATTTCCCTTCCTTTTTCTGCTACAGTCTGCTTGGATTTGTCATATCTTTCATTGAGCTTAGCTAGACTCTCCCTGGCCTCATTTAGCTCTGCCATTTGGGCATCTAAGGCCTGAATTTCATTCTTGAGCTTCTGCATATCCAGGCTTGGATCCTGCTCTGTTGTTGGTGCAGTTGCTGATGTAGATGGTGTTGTTTGTTCAGTAGGAGCAGTAGTCTGAGGAGGTTCGTCAAGGTTAATTATCTCTGGAGGAGGCTGAGATGTTTGGCCCCCTTCCTTCTGTTGTAGGGCTGCTTGCAATGCTGCCTCTGATTCTCCCAATTTTTCTTGTGTCTGGATCAACTGTTTGTATAATGCTACTAGCATAGCTGCTGCATCTTGGTCATGTCTCAGCTGGGCAACTTCTTCAGTTTGTGGGTGAATGGTTGCTGGGATCTTAATCATTTTCTTCAATGCTGCCATATCTGCATCCCTCAATTTCAAGAGTGCTTGTACAGCCTTGATGTCCTTGGGATCATGCCCAAGTTCTATGATTATATCCTCTAAAGCTTTGATTCGGTTGTCCTTTGCTTGAGAGGATGCTCTCTTCAACTCAAGTTGGGCAGTCGTGTTGTTTAGGCTATTTTCCAGCCTGTAGTTCATTAATGTTTTGTCTGCCAAGGAGGCATACACCATCTCACCCGTTTGCTTGTGCAATTCAATCTGATCCATCGGGTGGATGTCATTGGCAAGGACCTCAAGATTGGTCCTTAAGTAGTCTGCAGGTGACTGTGGCTGCAACGCGGTTGGCATAAAGTGGCTCATGATCATTTTTCCCTCCTGGACATCATATGCAGACATTAATCTCTGCTGGTTAGTGGGAGCCATCTTTAACAAATGATTGTACAGCTATATTCTTATTGGCTCATTCCTCTTTTTTATATCAATAAATTGTTGTTTGATGCCTATTTCACCTCCCCTTTGCTGGCTTGAGGAGCTGACTTCTCCTCCCATTGTCCTTTCTTGTTCCTGCTGGAAGGAACTTGCTGAGGCTTCCATGCTTGGTGGGCCCATGCCCAAAGTTTTCCCTATAGGCATTTCTTCTTCTGAGAGGGGATTTAACCTTTGTCTTTTCTCCCCTTGAGTTGTGGAGGTAGTGAGGGGAGTCTCCAGCTCTCTGTCCCTCTTTCTATTTATGTCTTCTTTTTGTGGGGTTTGGAGGACCGAGGCCTCCACTGTTGTCTCCTATCTAGGAGGCAGAGTGTCCTGAGCCTGCTGTCCGGTGGACATTGGGGCCTCTGATGTTTGTTCCTGCTGCTCTGATTGCTCTTTTTCTTGTTGCCCCTCTTGTTGCTGTCCCTCTTGCTACACTTCTTGCTGCTGTACTATTTCTTGCTGTTGTACCTCCTCATGAGGTAGCTGTTCTGGCTCCATCTCTTTCTCTTTGCCTTTGACGGAAGCTTGATCAGTAGTTTTGGCTGCTTGTTGATGCACTGTAGACGATGAGGTAGCTGCTCCCACTTGAGTGCCTGGAAGAGAAAATACCTGTGAACAAAGCTCTAAGTCAGCCAACTTTTGGAGATTTTTTACTGCTCTTTGACTTAGTTCTTCTTGTGTGGCAACCTCCTCTAAGGTGCCTTTCCTCCACTTTATTTGATTTGCATATTTTTCTATGTGAGGCAACCTTATGTGGTCATAACTGGCCAGCCTATATTTGACCCTTCTTAAAATTATGAAATTATTGGGGTCATATGGTTTCAAAAGGAAGCTGGTCTGCAAGCCAAGGGCTTCTAGCATTCTATCTGCCTCTTGCCAGCCTTCCTCCCTTTTATTGTAAATGAAGTGGCCTAGTTGGTTTCTGAATTTGAGCTGTGCTTTCTTGCCTTTTCCTGAAAAATGGAGTACATCAGCATTCCCAAATTGCGTGAAGTACTCAAGGGAAAACAATCTCATAGGCACATATTTGGGTAATCTGTATGGGGGCAACTCACACCCATATATTCTGATAACTGTGTGGTTTTGGTAATAGTACCAATCCCCAATGTTGTATACCTTAGACAGCTGAAGATTCCTCTGCATCTCATCAGTTAGTCTAGGAGGAGGTGAGCTCAGAAGCAGAGACATGGCTGGGTGGATGAAAAGGTCTATAAACTCACAATAAGTGTATGGAGAACAAGATCTGCAGTGGAAAGCAGAGGACCAATAGACTACTGACCTTGGATTGCCTTGTGCATCCACTCTTTTCACAGCAAAAGGAAATTTCTCATGTTGATAATATAAGATTAAGTGGTAGATATATGAGGTGTATCTGAACACCCTTTCTCTTGACAAGTTCATCAACTGCTCATGTATTTTATCGGATATGTAAGTGGCATAGTCATAACAGATTGGGGACTTGCCAGGGGAAAACATGAGCATCATCACCAGCACAGTTTCATCAACAAACTCAATTGAATTATAGCCCAATATGGGACTAATCATGTCTACAAGGTCTCTACCCAATTGGTTGAGGTATACATGAGAAATGGGAGGGTAGTGCACGGTGTCAGAGTCGATGTACAATTGATTCAGCTTGGTGACCTGAGCATCTGTCAGCTTTGCTCCTTGCTTTATCAGATCTACCAGTGATAAAGGGACTAGTTTCTTATCAGTATTGAAGTGCAGCATCTCTCTGATGGCTTCAGGGGTGATATAAAAGACAACTAAGCCTGAAGGGCCAAGCACAGCCCTCTGAGGGGGATCATAGCAGTCAACACATCGGTGGATTAGGTCAGGAAACTGGTTGACCTGAGGGAGCTTGAAGATAGGGAGGAAAGAGTCCCAAATGCCCAATACATCCATTCCACTCTCATGCTTAATCTTCAATTCATTTAGCAAGTGGATGTGGTACTTGCTATGCATTAGCATTTCCTCTGATATTTGATAATCCAGGTCTGCTAATGGTTTCCACTCCAATTCTCTTTTAGGGGCATTTAATGGAGCAATATTCAAGGCCACAGGTGCTACTGGTGCGTCCATGGTTAAGGAGTACTATAATTTGTATTAGAACTGGTTACAGTGGGTAGGAGAAACTCAGAGGGGTATCTTTGCAACAAAGAATTGAATTATAAAGAACAGAGGGTGTATTGGCAGTGGCAGCAATTGAAATAGTGCACAAAGCACTGCTAGAGCAAATGCTTGGCCTTAAAAACTCTCTTCACGGTGAATTATAGCAATTTGGGTTTTAAGTCCACGAATGCGCGGACAGATTGCGTGTTTTGATGAAAACTTGGGTATACAGGGCTCTGCAGGTGAATTTCGATTCAACCCTTGGAAATGAAGGCTGGCCACCGGGGATTTGCTGGTGAATATTAGCTTGCTCACTCTTTTAACTTTGTTTCAGACAATTATGGACACAACCGAGTGCAAGGGAGGTAAATTTGATAAATACCTGGTGAATTTGCTTGGCAAAGATTCGAAATGCAGGTGGGTTGAAGGTGCCAACAGTCTCCTGGTTGATTTTAGCAGGTTGGCACCGGATGGTCGTGATTGGATGCAGAGCAGAACAACAGTCGTTTTTTGCAAAAGTGACAAAAACGACGTTTTTGGGCAAAAATATGGACTTTTGGGTCATTTGGCGCTTTTTTTGGATGACGTCAGCATGACGTCATCAGGTGGGGTCAAGGTCGGATGACGTCAGCATGACGTCATTGGCTGGCGTGGCGGCCTGTGAGTGGTCCACGGGGGTGGTGAGGTGGCGAGCATGTCGGAGTGCTGGCGGATGGGGGCGCTGATGCGGCGGTTAAGTGGCCTGACGCGGGCATGACACAACAATGACGTGGGCCTGACGTGGTAGTGACGTTGGCATGGGGGGTTCACACAAAACCAGAAGCGGTAAGCGGTATGATACCGCACCACTCTTTATACGGAAGCGGGATTGTCAGAGGGCGGCCCGATACAATTTGGGGGTGACGCGTGGCAGAGGCCTGACGTCACCCTCTGACAAATTTCGGAAGCTAACTTACGGGCATCGGGCCCGTCCCGATATGCATGTGGACCGTCCAATGAAAAGAGCCAGATCTGACGGTCGATGGATCGCCAAGGTGCCAGGACAATACGGAAGGGGGCGGGGAATAAAATATTATTTTTTTTGGAAGACGCGCCCGGCGGGGACTTTAGAATTTTGGCGAATTTGTATGGTTTTCAATGTATTTTTAATGCAAATATGTATTGCGTCAATACTTTGGGTAGAACAGGAAAGTGGGTTTTTTATGCATTTTTGCAAATAAAGCGGGTTAGGGGTGAAAATGGGTTTTTTACAAGGTTCTTTTGCAAGTGAAGGGTTAAATGGTTTAAATTACTTCTGAAGGGGAAAGAGGGGTAGGGTTTGGGTTCTTAAACTGACCAGATGTCACTTTAATCCCTGACTGTGCACATATGGCTATAATGCCAAAGGGGAAGGGATATTTCATAGAGTGCTTGGGGTTTATACACCATAGTGTTTATAATAGTAGGGAAAAGGGGAACATAGGGGATTTAGATAATAAGAAGTTAGGGGTTAATATGAAGGGGGGAAGGGGTTGAGAGGGTGAAACACTAAGTTTATATGAAAACAACTTATTTTAGAGAGTAGATCAAAATAAAAAGAATTTTAGACAAGAAATGTGGCTCTTAAAGAACCAAGAACCAACATAAGACCTTGAATTCTTTCATGAAGGCAACTGGTGTGGGGATGTTAGTAATGAATGTGGAAAGGGGAGATTAGGACCTTCTCTATTCACTGATGTTCCCTTACAAAAGGTTACCAAACACTCATCTGCCTACCCATCTACTTGCCTAGCATTTTTTGTTTCTTCATGGAGGGTGCACTTAGGCTTGCAGACCCTTATGTGCCTTTTTTCTTTTCTTTTGGCTTTTTCTTTTGATTTTCTATCTAGAACTACCCTTATTGCTTCCAAGGTCCCAGATTAAGCAGTTGGGAACCTTAATTCTATACCTAACTAGTGGTCTTCCAAGATTAAACAGTTTGGACAGACTTCTTTCTCTATTCTACAACAGAAAATTGAAACATGGCATGATCCAGATTAGGCTGTTGGACCATCCATCCAAAATTGAGTCAACATCAAGCTTATGTACACACCTTGTCTTCTCATGGAAATATGGGATCTTTGAATCACCAAAGCAGAGCATATTTGGAACTTTTATCTGCCAATCATGAAATATGAAACCTATTGGTATAGGTAGCTAATAGTGGCTCCACATGGGGATGGTTTTTCCATTTGAAAGACCAAGAACAGCAGGTCAGAATGCCTTGGTCCATGAGTTTCTCTTACCAAACTTGGAGTACTCCTCTTTGAAATCTCAAAGTTGTGCTCTTCCCCTCTTGGTGCATCTCTGAACTTATTTGCCTTTTGCTGATAATTCACAAAACTTGAAAAACTGCATTCTTTTACATGTTAACAGAAAGTAATATATACACCTGAAAGAAAGTAATTTATACACCTGAGTATGTACAAGGGAGAATTAGGCTACACTCATGGATAGTAGTCAAAATAGTGCTTCAACATCCTGCCATTCACAGGACCTTCATCCAAATCAGTTTCATCAAGATTCCTAAGGAAGTAAGTATTATTTCCTTGCACTGCTTGAACAACAAATGGTCCTCTCCAAAGGGAATCAAATTTTTCATGTTTTCCTTTATCTTCCCTTCTTGAATCCCACTTGAGGACTTTATCACCAATGTTGAAATCTTCAGCCTTAGTCCTTCTATCAAAAGCTTTCTTTAACTTTTCTTGTAAAACTTGAACTCTATGATAAACTTGATCTCTAGTTTGCTGCAAACATATAATTTGATTTACCCTTCTTTGCACATCATTTGGCTCAGCCTGGCTTTCTTGAAGAAGTTTCATGACAGGGATCCCTAGTGATGAAGGAAATTTGGCTTCTAATCCATAAACTAACTCATATGGGCTAACCCCAATTGATCTCTTGGTTGTTAGTCTATCTGCCCATAGGGCATTGACAAGCTTCTTATGCCAATTCTTCTTATTTTCTTCCAACACCTTCTTTATGATGTTCACAAGGCTTTTATTTGATGATTCAGCTAGGCCATTTCCTTGGGGATAGTATGCAGTAGAATGGCCCAAGGTAATGTGAAATTTGTGGCAAAAATTCACCATCTTCTTAGATCTAAAAGCAGCAGCATTGTCTGTTATTATCTTATCAGGACAACCAAATCTAGAAAGGATATTGGTCTCAAGGAACTGAATGATAGTGGAATCATTTGCTTGTCTACATGGGATGGCCTCAATCCATTTGGTGAAGTAGTCTGTGGCTGTGAGGATCCATCTATGTTGGCCTGAAGATGAGGGATGAATTTCCCCAATGAAATCCAAGCCCCATTGTTGAAAAGGTCTCTCTGTAGCAATAGGCCTCAGGGGAAGTGGCAGTAACTTTCTCTTTCCCTCAAACACTTGGCATTTATGACATGAGGTAGTAAACTTCTTGACATTAGAGAAAACAATGGGCCAATAGTAACCAGCCCTCAGTATCTTATCCACAGTGGACTTCCAATACAAGTGTCCACCACAATCACCTGCATGAAATTCCTTCATAACATTGTTAGTCTCATTCTCAATCAAGCAGTTTAACAATATTCCCTCATGGTTTTTCCAAAGTCAATTGCCATCCATGACACAAAATCTTGAATCTTTCATTTTTAAGAACCTGCATTTAGTTCTGGACAATCTTGGGGGAGCACACAGGTTTTGAAATATATAACAGATGTCGAAATACCAGGGAGATTGTTCAAAGGCTACATTGATCTTTGGAGTCGCCAGCTCCGGTTCACTGTCCAGTGGTTGATGTCTAAAGCTTGAAAGTTTGCCTCTGTCATTAATTTGGCCAAACCTTGCCCTTTTATCAGTTTTGTAGGTTTTATTTCAATGTCAAATTCCAAGATGTTGGCAATCCATTTGCCTCTTCTGCCCTCTAGGTTTTCTTGGGTGAGTATGTCTTTCACAATGGGACTTGGCACATAAGCTATAACATGGGAGTACAGGATGTAAATCCTAAAGTCTTTAATGGCCTTGACCAAAGCATAAGCTTGTTTCTCCATGATTTGATATTTCAGAGGTGCATCTCTAAGAGCTCTACTAAAGAAAGCAATGGGTTTTTCATTTCCTTGGTCATCTTTCTGTAATAAGACAGCAGCAGTGGTATGCTGGGAGGAAAAGGAGAAAATGATAAATTCTCTGTCAAATTGAGGATTTGTTAAGACTGGTGTTTGGGTAAGGGCCAACTTTATGCCTTCAAAAGCTTGATTTGCTTCTACTGTCCATTTCACTTTTGAATCCTTCTTTAGCATGTTATTTAGTAATTTGATCAATTCTGCTAAGTTTGGGATAAACCTCCTTAAAAGTTAATCTTACCTAAGAAGGCTTGCAATTCTTTGATGTTTCTAGGGTGGGGCATTTGTAAGATAGCTTGTATCCTGTCTGGGTAAATTCTAATGCCATCCTTTGAAATGATGTGACCTAACAGCTTACCTTCTTCCAAGCCAAATAGAGACTTTTTGGGATTCAAGGAAATGCCATATTTCCTACAGGTTATGAATATCTGTCTCAAATGCTTCAAGTGTTCTTGGTCAGATTTTGAGAATGGTGTGAGGTCATCTAAATAAATGACAAGGAAGTCATGAATCTCTTTGGCAAAAGCAATATCCATTGCTCTTTGAAATGTGGCCCCTACATTTTTTAACCCAAAAGGCATTTTGACATATTTGAAGGTTCCCCATGGGGTTGTAAATGTTGTTTTGTCCTGATCATCAGGATGAACTAGGATCTGGTTGAAACCTGAGAATCCATCAAGTAAAGAAATTCTTGAGGCCCCCACTACTCTTTGCAAGATGTGATCCATCTTGGGTAAGGGGTAATTATCTTTCAAGGAAACTTGATTCAAGTTCCTTAGATCAACACAAAGTCTTATCTCACCAGTTTTCTTTCTTGTGGGCACCAAATTTGAAATCCAATCTGAAAACCTGATAGGTGCTATGATACCCGCTTTAAACATTTTTTGCAGCTCTTTTTCGATCGAAGGGAGAAGCATGGGATTGATCCTTCTCAATTTCTGCTTAAATGGCTTTTGATTAGGCTTGAGAGGGATAGTATGTTGGATAACAGATGTGTCATAGGATTTTAAATCCTCATAACCCCATGCAAAGACATCTTGAAACTATTTGAAGAGGTCAATGTATTTAGGTTTTTGATCGGGAGGTAAGGACGTAGATAATTTTATTATCTTGGGCTTTTCAACAGTTCCAATGTTGCATTCTACGATGGCAGCATTAAGGGGCTGCATTTTTGGTTTTCTACGGATATCATTGGAATAAAAAATGTCCTCTAATGGAGTTAGGTCTGTTGGAAGAAAATTGTCTTCCAGCTCTATGATTTCAGCCTCTGTATCAACTATTTCTTCACAACTGAGTTGTTGAATTTCTTGTATGTTGTCTTTGTTAAAAATTGTTGGATGTAGCATTTGGTTAGCTGTTTTGGGTGATATTGCCTTATGGTTCTATTTACTTAGTATTTGTGATTGACTTGCTCCCTCAGTGTCAATGTTTAGTCCTGCAAATTCTTATTGCAAGGTCAAGAAATTATTTATTTGTGTATCATCTTCAAACACTTGCCAGTCTTTAACATTGTTTGGGACAGAGGGTCTGTATTTTATCTCAGCTGTGAAGCAATGGCTGGGTTCAAAGGGTAGTTTACAGGTGCTTGCAAATGTGGCCAAACTATGAGCATGCAGTTTATGGGTTCTCGGAATTTTGGTAATTTGAAATTCAGTGAAGGACTTTAGTAGTTCAGCAGCAGCAGATCTATAAGATCTCAGTATTTTGTCATTGGTGACAAAATTAACCTTTACTTGTTGGACAACTAGGTCTGAGTCTCCTAGTATTGAAACTTTTATGGCTTGTAAGGATTTTACTAGTTTGAGGCCTAGTAAGAGAGCTTCGTATTCTGCCATATTGTTGGTGCACCTGAAGTTTAACCTATAGGCTCGGCCTTCTGCATGACTGTTTTGTTTATTATGTATCCAAACCGCTGCTCCTACCCCTAATTTGTTGACTGACCCATCGAATTCAAGAAACCAGAGGACTTCTTGGTTAAGGGAAGAATTGTCAACTGTTGTGGGAGTTAGCATCAACAACTTGGGATCTTGGGTTACATTTGGTTTTCCTTCTTGAACAACTTTGTTTATTGATTTCTCAATCATTATTTCTTGAACAGCAGCTTCTTCATTCATATGCTGATCTTGTTTGAGTGTCTGGTTTTCTTCATCATTTGTAAGACCTGTATTGTCATTGAAGAGAATATATGAGTCTATGTCAGAATGGACAGCATATATGGGAAAGTTTTGAGGTTTTTCTTCACTGCTGACCATGTATTTCATAAGTGACTCTCTATATAGCCTCTTGGGTTGACCAAAGACTGAGATGGTGGCATATGACATGTCTAATTGTAGGGAACCTTGGAGTTTAGGCCCCCATGATCTTGATAACAGCATCCCATATTTGGGTGGGATATCAGCAACTACAACATCCATTAGAATTGTTTTGTTTGGGTACTGAACAAGGGACACACATAAGTCTTTTATTAAGCCTAAACACTTAACTTGGCTGGAGTCAAATGAGAATAGGTCCTTATATGGTCTTGTGATATCTAGATTCAATCTTTCCATGACTGATTTAGGCATCAAGTTGTGAGAGGCACCTGAGTCAAACATTGCATTGTGTAGTATCTTATCATGAACATGCAGGCTGACATAGAAAGGTAAGATCCATGTAACTGCTGTCTTTCCATCAACCTCTGGACCGAAAAGAAATTCTGGGGTGTCATCCAACACATTGACATTATCTTTATTACCAGTAAGTTGAAGGGAATAGCTACCTTCAATTTACCAATTTCAGTTTCTAAGTCAAAGGGTCTTTCAGATTGGGTCTTGGTGTTGTGGGTGACAGCCTTTTCCTTGTTCACTGGGTTTTCTTCTTGATTCTTTTCTTGATCTTGAGGCTTGTCCTTCTTACTCATCTCTTGAGGAGTCTTACTTGGATTAGGGTGCAAGGGTGATGTAGCCATAGGCTGTTGTTCCGAGGGCAATGGTTCAGTGACCTCTTGAACGGTTATTTCATTTGTAACTGGATCAATTGTGTCATTTGGCTCTGTGACTATGGCTCTTTTGGGCTGCTGGCTATCCTTTGTTTTTTCAGGTTGTGTTACATTTATAGTTCTGCTTCTTAGCTTGTATTGCTTATGAACTTCATAAACAGTTGTGTCATATCCTTGTTTAAAGTCAAATGACTCACCTGACCTGGTTTGGAATTGCTGAATGTCATCATCCTTATGATCTTCTTGACTCAGAAAAACTTGTTGCTCATCATTCAGGCCCATCAGGTTAATGTGGGTGTCATCTGTTTGCTCATTCGAAGTGGATGCCTCCGTATAGTTTTCCTGGAAAGGAGGTCTTATGTCTGGATCAGAACCGGCCTTGCCAACGTTTGGGTTTTGATTTCTCCTAAAATTGGGATTCCTGATAGGGTTATTTTGTGGTGCTTCCCATGATGACTTTCTCTCAACTGATTCTACTCTATCACCCAATCTCTTCATACCAGTGAGTATTGCATCCAGTTTTTGATCAAAGGCTGAGGGTTCTTCTTTGAAGGTGGTTCTCTTTTCCAATCTTGCCCTGTTTCTTTTGGCAATCAAGTTAGCCTCTACTGTGACAGCAACCTTTTGGGCATCTTCAAGGGTTTTAGGGGCTCTTTCCTTCAACTGATATGCCATATTAGGGTCAAAACCATTAGGAAATTTGTATAAGGCTAAATCAAGAGGAGGTCTTAAATTCTGTGGTATTGCGTTATATACGTTGTTGAATCTTTCACAATACTCCAAAACGGTCTCTTGAGGACCTCGTTTGATTGTATCATATTCACCAAGTATGTGCAGGGGATCTTTCTTTTTCTCCCATCTGTTAGTAAAGGCTTGATAAAGCTCATCAGGAGTTGTGATGGTATTTACAGCCAGTGATCTAAACCAAGTTCTCACATCCCCTGTCAGGCTCTGAACAAAGATCCTCATTCTCACACTGTCATCATCTATTTCATAGTTCTCAAAATGGTCTTGCATCCTTCTGGCATGTTGAATTGCTGTGAAAGGGCCAGTGGAGTTAAAATATGAGATCTTGGATTGGTAGTCCTGAGGTAGAGCTGCAGCATTAGCAGGAAACTGCAGGGGTGCATATCTATTAGCCATGTTTGTAGGATTTATAGGGTTGACAGGGATAACTGGGATAACATGAACGACTGGTACAACAGGGGTAGTGGGAACGGTAGAAACTAGAGTGTTGGTCAAGGGAATATGTGCAGTGGATGGAGGTGTGAAAGGAGGGCTTTGGGATGTGGATGGCGAACTGGGGGAATCAAGGGTAGACCGAAATAGAACCTTGATTGGAGTTGGAACAGGGTTTGGATAAGCTGTCTCAGGACTTAAATCAGCAAGAGTTTCCTGTCCTTGCTGCTTCTTGATGATTTTAGGGATTGTATTAGGATTTTCAAAGACAGTTGGTGGATTGGGGTCAGGGTTTGACCTTGTATATCGCGGATTCTTCTTGGGAGCCAGCTTCTGAACTTGTTTTTGAGTATGTTTTTGGAATATTTTTGTGTCTACAAGGGCCAGACAAGATTTTGGGGTGACTGTGTATATCTTAAAGCTAGCATGAAAATTGACTGAAGCAGCTTTAAGAAATATACAGAAATTAGAAAATCTTGATGAACTCCCCAGTCGAGTCACCAATTATGTTAACACCCAGGTTGTTCCCTTTGACTCCCAAGGGAATACGGCTGGGGTAACCACTAACCAAGCTTTGGATTACAGCTTCTAGCCAAATTGTAATCAGAGAGGGCTCTCTCTTTAAGGTTTGTCTCTGTTTTGTGAAGATTTTTAGGCTATTTATGAGTTCAGGGTTTTGGTTTTGTGTTTTGGTTGAGTGATGTCTCTCTGTACCTAAGGTGGAATTCTTCAGGCAGTACTAGTTCATTGGGCAATGGAGTCTGTGGCTACAGGTTGTCTGAAATATTGAGTTGAGTTGCTGAAACTGCAGGGCCATTTAAATACATCATGAAAAAAAATTGAGATTGTGAATATGAAGTGTGTTTAACCCGTGAAAAGCAATTAAGAATTTTCCACTAAGCTGGGGTGTAAGAAAGAGACATATTGCACAGGAGCAAACTTGAATTCCTGAAACAACAATCACTGTGAAAGATATAGTTTGAAGGTGCAGCAGTTAAGAATTACACCTTATGATTATAACTGAAGAAAAACATTTATAACAGCATAGATTGAGTTCAGGGTATTCTGTGAATAAATCCTGGAACTATTATTTTTCTTTGCCATTAACTATGAAACACAGAAACATGAATGAGCTATGAAAAGATAACAAAAACACATTACGAAGAGTTTTTTAGGATAACTTATTGTGCCATGAAGTACGCAGGAATCCGGTAATATTCAACAAAACACACAATGCCTCAGATAACTCAGAGCTTTGGAAATTCCACCATCTTTTGTATTAATACTCTGGAAATTTACAGCATAAGAAACTCTAGAAGAGAAATCAACAACCCCCTGCAAGCTTATGCGAGGGGGAATATATACAATCGGTCATACAAAATATCTGAACCGTTGAGTCATCTTAGAAATAAATACGTTCACAAACTATTACAGAACATCAGATAAGAAAGTTATTACAGCTTTGAATACAAAATAAATGCTCTTTAATTCTGTCAGAAGACTTTTTGACCTTTGGAGGCCACTGAGTCGGTTCAGCGTTCTGAATAAATGTTGAATGATGTGTCTTTATGCTCTGTCATCCTGTAGCCTTCTCGGCCCTGTCACCTGTGACTGTCCGTGCTGCTTTAGTGGCCGAGTAGATTTGCTGAGTTGGCTCAGCCCATTCTTCTCCATAGATGCTGAATTCATCAAATTTTCCTGTGTATGATAACTTATGTATTTCAATGAAAAAACTTTATTACAGACTCTTGTTTACAGTATCATCTGTATCATTTTGGTCCACCATTCCTGTGTGGGCAATTGATGTCTCAGAATTGCCTCTAAGGTCTCATCTGCCTCTGTGTATTTGTAGAAGTTTGGAGGCACTTCAAACAAATGTTTAATCTCATTCATAATAAAAAATAAATTCTCTACTCTATCATAGAGATTTTGCCCAGATGTTGGCCCTGTTTCTTCTGAAGTACTTGGTGTCACTGTGATCTGATTTGAAGCAAATATGTTGATCCACTTTGCATAATTCTCATGTGAAAGTAGTCTCCTTGCGCTGTTCAGTAAGCTAGGAAGACCTTTGCCCTGTAGTACTGTAAACTTGTCCATGAACTTATTTACCTCTGTCTGCATGTCCTGGCTTCTTCTCTCCAGTGTTTGTACCAGGTTTCTTAGTGTAAGGACCCTCTTTATAAGCTGGATGGTTTCAGTTCTGTTTGGAATTCCCATGGCTGCCAGCTGAGCACTTGTTCTGTTATTAAGCACATTAATCATTCTATTGGCAATCTCAGGCATATTGCCTAGAGATGCCCTTGCTCTCTGGTTTTCCCTATGTGCTTTCCCTATGAGCTCCATCTGCTCATGAATGGTCTCAATGTATTGCCATTGATCAGTGATTGATTGGCCAATGTTAGCCCATAAAACTGTCTTAAGCTCAGTTATCACTTTGTCAAGTCTGAGCTCTTGCTCCAACTCCTTTATCTTCTCCTTAAGGGCCTTTATTTCCCTTCCTTTTTCTGGTACAGTCTGCTTGGATTTGTCATATCTTTCATTGAGCTTAGCTAGACTCTCCCTGGCCTCATTTAGCTCTGCCATTTGGGCCTCTAAGGCTTGAATTTCATTCTTGAGCTTCTGCATATCCAGGCTTGGAGCCTTCTCTGTTGTTGGTGCAGTTGCTGATGTAGATGGTGTTGTCTGTTCAGTAGGAGGAGCAGTAGTCTGAGGAGGTTCCTCAAGGTTAATTATCTCTGGAGGAGGCTGAGATGTTTGGCCCCCTTCCTTATGTTGTAGGGCTGCTTGCAATGCTGCCTCTGATTCTCCCAATTTTTCTTGTGTCTGGATCAGCTGTTTGTATAATGCTACCAGCATAGCTGCTGCATCTTGGTCATGTCTCAGCTGGGCAACTTCTTCAGTTTGTGGGTGAATGGTTGCTGGGATCTTAATCATTTTCTTCAATGCTGCCATATCTGCATCCCTCAATTTCAACAGTGCTTGTACAGCCTTGATGTCCTTGGGATCATGCCCAAGTTCTATGATTATATCCTCTAAAGCTTTGATTCGGTTGTCCTTTGCTTGAGAGGATGCTCTCTCCAACTCAAGTTGGGCAGTTGTGTTGTTTAGGCTATTTTCCAGCCTGTAGTTCACTAATGTTTTGTCTGCCAAGGAGGCATACACCATCTCACCCGTTTGCTTGTGCAATTCAATCTGATCCATCGAGTGGATGTCCTTGGCAAGGACCTCAAGGTTGGTCCTTAAGTAGTCTGCAGGTGACTGTGCCTGCAACGCGGTTGGCATAAAGTGGCTCATGATCATTTTGCCCACCTGGACATCATATGCAGACATTAATCTCTGCTGGTTAGTGGGAGCCATCTTTAACAAATGATTGTACAGCTTTATTCTTATTGGCTCATTCCTCTTTTTTATATCAATAAACTGTTGTTTGATTCCTATTTCACCTCCCCTTTGCTGGCTTGAGGAGCTGACTTCTCCTCCCATTGTCCTTTCTTGTTTTTGCTGGAAGGAACTTGCCGAGGCTTCCATGCTTGGTGGGCCCATGCCCAAAGTTTTCCCTATAGGCATTTCTTCTTCTGAGAGGGGATTTAACCTTTGTCTTTTCTCCCCTTGAGTTGTGGAGGTAGTGAGGGGAGTCTCCAGCTCTCTGTCCCTCTTTCTATTTATGTCTTCTTTTTGTGGGGTTTGGAGGACTGAGGCCTCCACTGTTGTCTCCTGTCTAGGAGGCAGAGTGTATTGAGCCTGCTGTCCGGTGGACATTGGGGCCTCTGATGTTTGTTCCTACTGCTCTGATTGCTCTTTTTCTTGCTGCCCCTCTTGTTGATGTCCCTCTTGCTACACTTCTTGCTGCTGTACCTCCTCATGAGGTGGCTGTTCTGGCTCCATCTCTTTCTCTTTGCCTTTGCCGGAAGCTTGATCAGTAGATTTGGCTGCTTGTTGATGCGCTGTAGACGATGAGGCAGCTGCTCCCACTTGAATTCCTGGAAGAGAAAATACCTGTGAACAAAGCTCTAAGTCAGCCAACTTTTGGAGATTTTTTACTGCTCTTTGACTTAGTTCTTCTTGTGTGGTAGCCTCCTCTAAGGTGCCTTTCCTCCACTTCATTTGATTTGCATATTTTTCTATGTGAGGCAACCTTATGTGGTCATAACTGGCCAGCCTATATTTGACCCTTCTTAAACTTATGAAATGATTTGGGTCATATGGTTTCCAAAGGAAGCTGGTCTGCAAGCCAAGGGCTTCTAGCATTCTATCTGCCTCTTGCCAGCCTTCCTCCCTTTTATTGTAAATGAAGTGGCCTAGTTGGTTTCTGACTTTGAGCTGTGCTTTCTTGCCTTTGCCTGAAAAATGGAGTACATCAGCATTCCCAAATTGCGTGAAGTACTCAAGGGCAAACAATCTCATAGGCACATATTTGGGTAATCTGTATGGGGGCAACTCACACCCATATATTCTGATAACTGTGTGGTTTTGGTAATAGTACCAATCCCCAATGCTGTATACCTTAGACAGCTGAAGAATCCTCTACATCTCATCAGTTAGTCTAGGAGGAGGTGAGCTCAGAAGCAGAGACATGGCTGGGTGGATGAAAAGGTCTATAAACTCACAATAAGTGTATGGAGAACAAGATCTGCAGTGGAAAGCAGAGGACCAATAGACTACTGACCTTGGATTGCATTGTGCATCCACTCTTTTCACAGCAAAAGGAAATTTCTCATGTTGATAATATAAGATTAAGTGGTAGATATAGGAGGTGTATCTGAACACCCTTTCTCTTGACAAGTTCATCAACTGCTCATGTATTTTATCAGATATGTAAGTGGCATAGTCATAACAGATTGGGGACTTGCCAGGGGAAAACATGAGCATCATCACCAGCACAGTTTCATCAACAAACTCAATTGAATTATAGCCCAATATGGGACTAATCATGTCTACAAGGTCTCTGCCCAATTGGTTGAGGTATACATGAGAAATGGGAGGGTAGTGCACGGTGTCAGAGTCGATGTACAATTGATTCAGCTTGGTGACCTGAGCATCTGTCAGCTTTGCTCCTTGCTTTATCAGATCTACCAGTGATAAAGGGACTAGTTTCTTATCAGTATTGAAGTGCAGCATCTCTCTGATGGCTTCAGGGGTGATATAAAAGACAACTGAGCCTGAAGGGTCAAGCACAACCCTCTGAGGGGGATCATAGCAGTCAGCACATCGGTGGATTAGGTCAGGAAACTGGTTGACCTGAGGGAGCTTGAAGATAGGGAGGAAAGAGTCCCAAATGCCCAATACATCCATTCCACTCTCATGCTTAATCTTCAATTCATTTAGCAAGTGGATGTGGTACTTGCTATGCATTAGCATTTCCTCTGATATTTGATAATCCAGGTCTGCTAATGGTTTCCACTCCAATTCTCTTTGAGGGGCATTTAATGGAGCAATATTCAAGGCCACAGGTGCTACTAGTGCGTCCATGGTTAAGGAGTACTAATTTGTATTAGAACTGGTTACAGTGGGTAGGAGAAACTCATAGGGGTATCTTTGCAACAAAGAAGTGAATTATAAAGAACAGAGGGTATATTGGCAGTGGCAGCAATTGAAATAGTGCACAAAGCACTGCTAGAGCAAATGCTTGGCCTTAAAAACTCTCTTCACGGTGAATTATAGCAATTTGGGTTTTAAGTCCACGAATGCGCGGACAGATTGCGTGTTTTGATGAAAACTTGGGTATACAGGGCTCTGCAGGTGAATTTCGATTCAACCCTTGGAAATGAAGGCTGGCCACCGGGGATTTGCTAGTGAATATTAGCTTGCTCACTCTTTTAACTTTGTTTCAGACAATTATCGACACAACCGAGCGCAGGGGAGGTAAATTTGATAAATACTTGGTGAATTTGCTTGGCAAAGATTCGAAATGCAGGTGGGTTGAAGGTGCCAACAGTCTCCTGGTTGATTTCAGCAGGTTGGCGCCGGATGGTCGTGATTGGATGCAGAGCAGAAAAACAGTCGTTTTTTGCAAAAGTGACAAAAACGACGTTTTTGGGCAAAAATATGGACTTTTGGGTCATTTGGCGCTTTTTTGGATGACGTCAGCATGACGTCATCAGGTGGGGTCAAGGTCGGATGATGTCAGCATGACGTCATTGGCTGGCGTGGCGGCCTATGAGTGGTCCACGGGGGTGGTGAGGTGGCGAGCATGTCGGAGTGCTGGCGGACGGGGGCGCTGATGCGACGGTTAAGTGGCCTGACGCGGGCATGACACAGCAATGACATGGGCCTGACATGGTAGTGACGTTGGCATGGCGGGTTCACACAAAACCAGAAGCAGTAAGCGGTATGATATCACATCGCTCTTTATACGGAAGCGGGATTGTCAGAGGGCGGCCCATACAATTTGGGGTTGACGCGTGGCAGAGGCCTGACGTCACCCTCTGACAAATTTCGGAAGCTAACTTACGGACGTCGGGCCTGTCCCGATATGCATGTGGACCATCCGATGAAAAGAGCCAGATCTGACGGTCGACGGATCGCCAAGGTGCCAGGACAATACGGAAGGGGGCGGGGAATAAAATATTATTTTCTTTGGACGACGCGCCCGGCGGGGACTTTAGAATTTTGGCGAATTTGTATGGTTTTCAATGTATTTTTAATGCAAATATGTATTGCGCCAATACTTTGGGTAGAACGAGAAAGTGGGTTTTTTATGCATTTTTGCAAATAAAGCGGGTTAGGGGTGAAAATGGGTTTTTTACAAGGTTCTTTTGCAAGTGAAGGGTTAAATGGTTTAAATGACTTCTGAAGGGGAAAGAGGGGTAGGGTTTGGGTTCTTAGATTGACCAGATGTCACTTTAATCCCTGACTATGCACATATGGCTATAATGCCAAAGGGGAAGGGATATTTCATAGAATGCTTGGGGTTTATACACCATAGTGTTTATAATAGTAGGGAAAAGGGGAACATAGGGGATTTAGATAATAAGAAGTTAGGGGTTAATATGAAGGGGGGAAGGGGGTGAGAGGGTGAAACACTAAGTTTATATGAAAACAACTTAGTTTAGAGAGTAGATCAAAATAAAAAGAATTTTAGACAAGAAATGTGGCTCTTAAAGAATCAAGAACCAACATAAGACCTTGAATTCTTTCATGAAGGCAACTGGTGTGGGGATGTTAGTAATGAATGTGGAAAGGGGAGATTAGGAAGTTAGACATGCTCCTTTGTTTTGCTGCAAAATGATAGAGAAGAGGACCTTCTCTATTCACTGATGTTCCCTTACAAAAGGTTACCAAACACTCAATTGAAAGGAATGATATTTCTGCAACCCCATCTGCCTACCCATCTACTTGCCTAGCATTTTTTGTTTCTTCATGGAGGGTGCACTTAGGCTTGCAGACCCTTATGTGCCTTTTTTCTTTTCTTTTGGCTTTTTCTTTTGATTTTCTATCTAGAACTACCCTTATTGCTTCCAAGGTCCCAGATTAAGCAGTTGGGAACCTTAATTCTCTACCTAACTAGTGGTCTGGCAAGATTAAACAGTTTGGACAGACTTCTTTCTCTATTCTACAACAGAAAATTGAAACATGGCATGATCCAGATTAGGCTGTTGGACCATCCATCCAAAATTGAGTCAACATCAAGCTTATGTACACACCTTGTCTTCTCATGGAAATATGGGATCTTTGAATCACCAAAGCAGAGCATATTTGGAAATTTTATCTGCCAATCATGAAATATGAAACCTATTGGTATAGGTAGCTAACACCCAGCAATTGTAGTTTTGCTGTCTTAGCTGCTGCTAACCTTGGAAAAACACTCTGGTCTACTGCTAGATACAACAACACACGGGCTTTTGAATCTTTCTTCCTATTGCTCTTCAGCAGATCTCTCTCTCCCTGAGTTAATGCATTGAACTCATTTTCATCTGCTGGTTCTTCAAAACCATATTCAACTATTTCCCATAAATCTTGAGAGGCAAACAGGGCTCTCATAGTTATTGCCCAATAGTCATAGCTTTTCCCATTGAACTGTGGGAGATGGGTATTAAACATACCCATGCTAGTGCTTGTGCTAGCCATTCCTTGACTGTGAATTTAAAACACTGACTGTCTCTTCAGCAGTAACAAAAAGAAAACTTTGAAGAATACCTGAATCTTTTGTTGACTGTGTCTTCACTCTGCTGGAGAAGATTTACTGCTGCAACAAAAGAATCCTCCTTTCAGCTTCTTGAACACTTTCAAAGAGCCTAAGCCTGCTCTGATACCACTGTTGGGGATTTTTCTGATAAAATCTCAAAAACAAACAATTCAAGCACACAGAGGCAATGCTTTGTTTCCTTTACTCCACGATCTTTTTGCATAGGGAGGCTTTAATTTTTTTTTACTAAGAATAGAGTATTACACCACCACAAAAAGATTTCTGTTCATTAAGACAAAATGCCAAATACATACTCATCCTCTTTGCTGAGAGGGATTCACCAAAAAAAAATATTCAACAAAACTCTGTCTCTGCGTGAGAATTTACTGTGCTGTGTAAAATTCTCATTTACATTCAATCCTGTGAAAAAATTTTACTTACTTGTGTAAAAATCTTCTTTTACATATTGCTGTAAAAGAAATTTACATATGCAATTTCAAAACTCATACACCCCGCACTGCTGTGCATATATCCTCTTTTAAGAATCAACAATGCAATAAAAATTTCATGATGTTCCTTCGTTTTACGATGGCCAACAAAACATTACAGCCCTCCCCTGTTCTCTTTCTTTTCTACACACTGCTATGTGTTTCATTACAGATTCAATAAACAAACCCCACGAGCATATATTTTATGGCTCCTTATCAAAAAAACTTAATACAAAAAAATTCTATACTACCGTGGGTTTTTACAATACATATGGTCAACGCATTAAAAAAACTTACATATTGTACATATGCCATACCAAAAATTACGTAACGTGCATATGTGCCCATACCTCCGATACATAAAAACATTAAAATTTAAAACACTTACCAATACTCCTACGGGCATATTTAATTCATTAAATTATTTTACCAGTGGTCAACGAAACTTTGAATTTTACTCCACGCAAAAACTTTAATGTTGGTTGGTATGTAGCTTTACACAATCAACGGACGAGAATGCTGGAGACAATCGAACAGCGCACAGAGATATCGGGAGGCATTTTGCTACAGAACTTTAGCCTCCGAAATGTTGCGTAGACTAACATATGGGGAGGGACGCGTGCCCAAATTTTATTGCATCGGGCTCCAGAGTACGGAAACAACTTTACGCTCGAAGGCGGTCCGAAATTGAAAGGCGGTTTTACTGAGGGGTTTGGGCGTTGGTACGGCTGCGTTGAAATTACATATTCAACAGTAGGAGTGGCAGTCGGGATAATGACTGCAGTAGGAGCGGAACACTAGATAATGACAGGAGGAGCAACAGGAGTAGCAATAGTGTGGATGGCACGATCATTAGTTCCAATCAACCTAGTAGTGTGGATGGTACGATCATTGGTTCCAATCGACATAATGATGATATTTACATCAGCAGCAGGAGAAGACGAACAGCCAGAATGAGTGTTCCACAGTGGGATAACATCAATCTCTCGTCGAATCCTGCAACTGTTACACAGCGGAGTTACATCATAAGTGACAATCCAACACTAGAAGTGATACGAAGTTGGCAAAGAAGGCAAGAATTGTTTTTCATTACTTTGGCACGAGCTCAACATTTGATGATGATACCCGATGATCAGCCCATCCGACCTGCGGATAGAGACGCCTTACAGCAGTTGCCCCGCGTAGTCATTTCTGAAGAACATATCAATAATAACGATGATAATTCAAAGTGCTCAATTTGCCTGGAGAAATACCAAGTGGGGGAGGAGGCACACTTAATGGAATGCGGGCACATGTACCACAAGACCTGCATATTTGAATGGTTGGAAAACCAGCACACCTGTCCGCTCTGCCGATTTGAAATGCCTTACACGGCATAATGTCTTAGATTTTATTTCTTTGCTATTTAGTTGGTTGTGATTTCATTAAATAAATACTGCAGTGTGAGGTTGTGATTTGATTAAATAAGTACTGCACTGTCATCGTTGTGACCTCATTAAATAAATACTGTAGTGTCATATTCAAACCTCATCACGTGTCATACTGATTGGTGAAAATATTGGTTATGAAAGATTCCTCATTTCCCGGTGTCTTTAGGCTTTGCTGAGACAATTGAACTCCTTCCGTTTGATGAAGGTCTGGTTTGCTTTTTGCTGTATAATTTCATTATGTATGTTTTAGTACATGAATATTCTGAGTTTGAATGTTTAACCGACTGCGTATGATCATTGATCATTTATCAAATTCAATGTGTTTTGTTGCTTTGAAAATTAAAAAAATATTGCAAAATATTTTAGTTTCGTTTATTGATAGTTACACATGTATTAATTTTTTTGGATTTTTTTATAGGTTTTAATTTTTTAGAATATTTTTATTTAAAGTTGATAGATGTATTGGTTATTTTGGTGGAAAATGCGAAATTGTTAGATGTATTGGTTATTTTTGGTAAAATTGTAAAATTTCTTCTTAAGAAAAATGGAACGTAGAATAATTGATAGATGTATTGGATGTTTTGGTGGAAAATGTGAAGTTGTTAGATGTATTGGTCATTTTGGTAAAACTGTAAAATTTCTTCCTAAGAAAAATGGAAAGTTGAATAATTGATAGATGTATTGCTTATTTTGGTGAAAAATGTGAAATTGTTAGATGTATTGGTCATTTTGGTAAAACTCTAAAATTTCTTGCTAAGAAAAATGGAAAGTAGAATAATTGATAGATGTATTGGTTATTTTGGCAAAAAATGTGAAATTGTTAGATGTTGGTTATTTTGGTAAAACTGTAAAATTTCTTCCTAAGAAATATGGAAAGTAGAAGCCTTGCTCAGTTTGATCCTTAGGCTCAAGCCTACATTATGTAACAAATCATTGGATGTATACAAGATAGATAACTAGTGAGTTTGAGCCTTAGGTTCAAGCCTACATAATGTAACAAAACATTTGATGTAGACAAGATGGCTATCCAGTCCACAAACAAGTGGACTTAAATCCTTAGAAATTAAACCATTTTCTTCTTTTAAAATATTTAGTTTGAACCTTGGGCTCAAGTCTACATCATGTAACAAATCATTAGCTACATCATGTAACAAATCATTAGTTGTGTACAAGATCCCTAACAAATGGACAAGCAAGGGGGCTTAAATCCTTAGAGATTTGACCATTTTCTTCTTTCAAAAGATTGGACTTAATGTGTAACGAGATTCTACCAAGGTATCTGTAGTGTTTCTTTGTTGTTATTTCCCTACCTCTAAGGTTGTCTTACTTTTTCTTCCTCCCTAATCCATCGTCATTAATTTTTTTCCTTTTACCCCTCCTGGCTAGTATTATTTTTTTCCACACCCATTTAGATTGCTAATTGGCCATTATTATTTTTTCTTTTTTTCTAATTACTCATTTCAAAATTTTCTCCCTAATCAACCATTATTATTTTTTCTCTTTCCTCTAATCAATTATTATTGTTTTTTCTCTTTCCTCGAGCTCCCTTGTTTTGATTATAATGTCTCCCTTCCACCTTACTTTTTTCAACCCCTTACTATTTTTTATTTAGTGTAATTTATTTTATTTATTAATTGTTTTATGGAAAATTACATTTTTTTTTACAAAATTTTAGTATTTTAAATTTTAGCTTTTAAATCTAAATTTACATTATTAACTTTTTATATTTATTCTTTTTTTGGTGTGTCTTTAAATTTTATTAGTTTATGGGATGGCATCAGAATCACATGGGGATGGCATCTCGTCTTATCCACATGAGCCCTTGACAAGGTTAGATTTTTCCCCACATAATTTAGAATCTGTAACCTTACACCATGGAGTAACTTAAAAAAACACCCTATCA
This sequence comes from Pinus tabuliformis, assembly GCA_031772625.1. Lineage (NCBI taxonomy): Eukaryota > Viridiplantae > Streptophyta > Pinopsida > Pinales > Pinaceae > Pinus > Pinus tabuliformis. The sequence goes on along the minus strand of CM062808.1, from coordinate 856,323,291 downwards.
ACATCTATTCTACATCAATGAGCTTTATTTAACCATTATTATTATTATTATTATTTATTTTATTAATTCTTTTTAACAATTATTATATTTTGTTTTAATAAAATTTTCCATACTAAACCAAAATTATTAGATAAACAGGTTATCCCATAAATTTTATATGGATATTAACCATATTAACCCTAAATAAATATATGAAGGGACAAAAGAGATCGAATCTCTAGAGGTGCAAACCTCATTTTTTAGTACAAAACTTGAGGAAAGGTTTTCACTTCGAGATATTTGATCCCTCTCGGTTCTTGATAAATACAAGTTTAAGATGGATCTAGGTTGGTTTCACTTGTGAGTGGTCATACAAAATTTGTTGAACATTTAATTATTTTGATCATTTTAAATATGTGTTGAACATTTAATTATTTTGATCATTTTAAATATGGGGCTCAGGCCCATTAAACAAATAACAAAAATACTAAAAGGAGTTAAGAACCAATAGGTCGATAAAATACTTAAGAAAACACGAAAGATCAATAATATAAACTCTAATGAAGAATAAACCAACAAAAAATACACATAAATAAACAAACAAAATAAATCCCAAAAGGAAACCTAAAAAAACTAGGAGGACAAGACAAGGACCCAACTTCTACTAATAATCCAGCCATTGTCTATTCAAACTATTGTGTATTTTTTAGATTTCTAGGGCCTCTTTCAATTTATGATGATGGAAATGACTAACCCTACCAACTAATTTTGGCTCCTCAATGTAGAATTGATGCTTAGATTTATCTTCATTCTCTTCTAAAGCAGAGGAGTTGATGCTTAGATTTATCTTCATGCTCTTCTAAAGCAGAGGAGTGGGTTCTGCCATGCTTGATGTCATTGAAACGCTCGTGAATCCTTTGATTAATCGACCAGTCTCACCAATGTAGGGAGTCCCATAAGATCATGGGAGAACATAAACACCCTTCATGTTCTTGGGGTCCATTGCGCCTTTTACATATATAAGGGAGCCTAGATGGTATTTAAAGGCTTAAAGGTTGAAACTATCTTATGTTTCCTCACGATCTTCACAATCTTCTCAATGGTCCCTTGGATAAATGGAAGAAGCTAGAATTAATAAATTTTTATGTGCTTAGACTAACATCAATGCACATTATTAATCTAATTATTTTGAAAAAATTTACATCATATATCTAGTTGCATCAAATCATAAATCAACATCTACACTGAAAACAATGCATCTAGTGAAAACAATCAAACAAGATGAGTAGTAAACATATACACTAAAATCAATGATATAGTGCAAGAGATCAAACATGATTAGAAATTAATATCTACATTGAAACCAACACACCTGGTGCAAGTAATCACATAGGAGTAGAAATCAACATCCACACTACAAACAATACATCTAGTGCAAGTTATTATCACTCCATAATTTCCCTAAGCTGAGGATACCATATGCTTTTCATATAAGTTCATCCTTCAAATGAATCGATCCTAGTAAGTTTAATGAGCGTTAGGAACAAGTAACTCGGTCTCTTCATGGTGACAAGCCTTGTGCCGTTTAAGTTTTACGAGTCCAACTGAGGGGTGACTGGATGTATTTTTTATGTTTAGAGAGTTTGAAAAAGAGGTGAAAAATAAAAATCAAGGGGTCCATTTTTGTTAGATGTTGGTTATTTTGGTAAAACTGTAAAATTTCTCCCTAAGAAAAATGGAAAGTAGAAGCCTTGCTGAGTTTGAGCCTTAGGCTCAAGCCTACATTATGTAACAAATCATTGGATGTCAACAAAATGGATAACGAGTGAGTTCGAGCCTTAGGCTCAAGCCTAAATAATGTAACAAATCATTGGATGTAGACAGGATGGCTATCGAGTGGACAAACAAGTGGACTTAAACCTTTAGAGATTAAACCATTTTATTCTTTTAAAATACTAAGTTTGAACCTTAGGCTCAAGTCTACATCATGTAAAAAATCATTAGCTGTCTACAAGATCCCTAACAAATGGACAAACAAGGGGGTTTAAATCCTTAGAGATTGGACCATTTTCTTCTTTCAAAAGATTGTACAGAATATGTAATGAGATTGGACCATTTTCTTCTTTTGAAAGATTCGACGGAATCTGTAAGGAGATTGGACCACAGAATGTGTAGTGTTTCTTTATTGTTATTTCCCTACCTCTAAGGTTGTCTTACTTTTTCTTCCTCCCCAATCCATCGTCATTAATTTTTTTCCTTTTACCCCTACTCGGCTAGTATTATTTTTTGCCACACCCATCTAGATTGCTAATTGGACATTATTATTTTTTCTCCCTAATCAATCATTATTATTTTTTCTCTTTCCTCGGGCTCCCTTGTTTTGATTATAATCTTCCCCTTCACCTTACTTTTTTTAACACCTTACTATTTTCTATTTAGTGTAGTTTATTTTGTTTATTAATTATTTCGTCAAAAATTACATTTTTTTTTACAAAATTTTAACATTTTAAATTTTAGATTTTAAATCTAAATTTAGATTATTAGCTTTTTAAATTTATTCTTTTTTTTGGTGTCTCTATTCAAATTTTATTCGTTCATGGGATGGCATCAAAATGAGATGGGGATGGCATTCGGTCCTATCCACACGAGCCACTAACAAGGTTGGATTTTTTCCCACATAATTTAGAATCGTTAACATTACACCATGGAGTAAATTAAAAAAAACACCCTATCAACATTGATTCTACATATATGAGTTGTATTTAACCATTATTATTATTATTATTATTATTATTATTATTTATTTTATTAATTCTTATTAATTCTTTTTAATGATTATTATATTTTTTTTTAATGAAATTTTCCATAATAAACCAAAATGATTAGATTAGGCTAAACAAGTTATCCTATTAATTTTATAAGGACTTAATGTTAACCATCCTAGATCTATCTTAACCCCAAATATATCAAGGGACAAAGGTGCAAAGCTCTTTTTTCAGTACAAAACTTGAGGAAAGGTTTTCACTTTGAGATATTTGATCCCTCTCGGTTCTTGATAGATACAAGTTTAAGATGGATCTAGGTTGGTTTCAATCCTGAGCAGTCATACGAAATTTGTTGACTATTTAATTATTCCGATCATTTTAAATATGGGGCTTAGGCCCATTAAAAAAATAAGGAAAATACTAAAAGGAGTTAAGAACCAATAGGATGATAAAATACTTAAGAAAACATGAAAGATCAAGAATATAAACTCTAATGAAGAATAAACCAACAAATAATATTATAAAACGGACACCAATACCTACACAAATAAATAAACATATGAAATAAATCCAAGAAGGAAACCTAAAAAAACTAGGAGGACAAGACAAGGACCAAACTTCTACTAATAATCCAGCCATTGTCTCTATTCAAATTATTGCATCTTTTTTCAATTTCTAGCACCTCTTTCAATTTATGATGATCGAAATTACTAGCCCTATGAATGACTTTGGCCTCCTCAATGTTGATTTGATGCATAGATTTATCTGCATGCTCTTCTAAAGTAGAGGAGTGGGTTCTGCCATGCTTGATGTCAACGACATGCTCATGAATCCTTTGATTAATCGAGCGACCAATCCCACCAATGTAGGGAGTCCCACAAGAGCATGGGACAACGTAAACATCCGTCATGTTCTTGGGGTCCACTAGGCCTTTTACATATATAAGGGAGCTCCAAATGGTATTTAAAGGCTTAAAGGTTGAAACTACCTTATGCTTCCTTAGGATCTTCACAGTCTTGTTAATGGTCCTTTGGATAAAAGGAAGAAGCCTGAATTCATAAATTTTTATGTGCTTACACTAACATCAATGCACATTATTAATCTAATTATTTTGAAAATAATGTTCATCATACATCTAGTACAATTAAGAGTACAGTTAAGAAAATTCGTTCCTTAATCTTCTTGTAACAATGAAGAGGAAAAAACATATGGAAACTAAAAAGATAAACAATTTCACATAAGAAATAAAATCATCAATTTCGTGACATGGGAGTCCTAAAACAAAACTCTTTGTATTTATGTAATTTTATCACTTTGCATCCAATACATGGGAATCTTGAAACAAAACTATTTGTATTTATGTAAATTTATCACTTTGCGTCCAATACACAGGTTAGATCAATATGCAACTCATTTCTTCATACAAGTTCCAACATAATCAAACACATTCCAACCACTACTCAGTTACACACTTCCTATTGAACTAACTTTAGATTACAAAAAGGAATTGATTACAAAATTTCATCTAAAACTTTCCGGAAGAAATCTAAACAATAAACTAAAGATAAAAATAATCACTAGAAAACTGTAGGAAATCTGGAACTACTGGAAATTTTTCAACCTTAAAATCTGAAAATTGGTTCATTAATGTTGGTCTTATGCCTTGGAATATGGAATGGTTGAAGTTGTTTTCAAAAAACCTGCTAGCTTCCCATAAACTAAAGATAAAAATAATCACTAGAAAACTGTAGGAAATCTGGAACTACTGGAAATTTTTCAACCTTAAAATCTGAAAATTGGTTCATTAATGTTGGTCTTATGCCTTGGAATATGGAATGGTTGAAGTTGTTTTCAAAAAACCTGCTAGCTTCCCTTTCAAATCTGATTAACCTTGCCACCTATATCAACTAGTTGTCCCTTTGATAACTATTTCTAAGCCAAAAAATCTGAAAATAATTGCATGCATGTTTATGTTTTTCACCTAGTTGAGCAATAAATTATTTGCATTTTGGAGTTAAACCAAACATATGTTTTGAAAAATTTTCCCATAGTCTTTTCCTTCATCATCATCCCAAAATATTTTGGAAAATAATATTTTGAATAATATTTCCAAATATTTTTCTTAAATTTTTAAATGAATTTCACAAAATAAAATTTCAAAATATTTCTTTGAATGATTTAATAAACCATCCTCTTATTTTGAAATCCATGTCTTGTTTCTAAATCCATGCCTTTTTTAAATCTATGCCTTGCTTTTCCTTCCCACGGATTTTAAAAACCATGTCTTGTTTATCCTTCCCATGAATTGTTGGTAAATTAATTTTTATTTTACCCTTTTACCCCTCTAAAACCCTTGGATAAGTATTTATCCAAATTTCATTTTCCTTCTATTTCTTCTCTTTATACCATAGCAAAGAAATGCCTTTTTTATCTGTAATATTTTTTTTACACAACTTCCTTTTTCTTTCACCTATAAATTCATTTACTTAAATATATGACCTATAAAAATGTCATTTCACCTCTCATAGGTTTCTTATCCCATCACGTCATTGAAAAGGAAAGGTAAGAAGTTTGAATGAATAGAGGACTGTGAGGCTAGCTTTGAGAATCTTAAGTATTTGTCGACACATGCATCAGCGATACAAATTGCGGATCTAGACAAAGAGTTTGTGGTATGCACACATGCTTGAATTAGAGGGCTTGGTGGAGTCCTTATTTGGGATGGATACATGGTACGTTATGAGTCGCGGAAACTAAACGAGCATGAGCAGAACTACCTGACACATGATCTTGAGTTAGCAGTGATTATACATGCATTGAAGATGTGGAGGCATTATCTTCTTGGCAGGAGGTTTGTACTAATGAGTGATCATATTGGGTTGAGGTATTTTTTTGACCAACCAAATTTGAATGCTATAGATGCTAGATGATTGGACGCGATGAACGAGTTTGATTTTGAGATCAAGTATATCAAATGTAAATAAAACAGGGTGGAAGATGCTCACAATAGACGGGTACAAGTACATCACTTGGCAGCTATGAGTTCCTATGGGACAGACATACATGATAGGATTTTGTAGGTAAGATAGTCAGATGTTAGGTATGTGGAGATTGTGCACAGGTTGCAGTATAGGTACAGGTATAGATATAGGTACAGGTACAAGTATAGGTACAGGTGCACAGGGTATATAGTATTGTCTTACAACAGATGGATCAGTCAGGTTCTGAGACATGATATATGTACTAGACAATAGTGAGTTGAAGAAGTTGATCTTCAAGGAGTTTCATGCAAAACCTTATTCAGGTCACCTATGTTATCAAAAGACATTGACATTAGTGAAGAAATTATACTATTGGTCGAATTTGAAGAGAGATGTAGTAGAGTATGTGGCGAGGTGTTTTAATTGTTAGTGACTGAAGGAAGAACGTAAACATCAAGGTGGACTGCTATAGTCGATCGACATTCTAGAGTGGAAATGGGAGGTTATTTTGGGATCAAGTATGTCAAAGGTAAATAAAACGGGGTGGCAGATGCTCAAAATAGATGCGTATAGGTACATCACTTGGCAGCTATCAGTTCCTATTGGACAGACGTACATGATAGGATCTTGTAGGTAGGTTAGTATGATGTTAGGAATATGGATATTGTGCACAAGTTGTAGTATGGGTACATGTACAAATATAGGTACAGGTACAAGTATAGGTACATGTGCACAGGGAATATATTATTGTCTTACAGTGGATGGATCGGTTAGGTTTTGAGACAGGATATATGTACCAGACAATAGTGAGGTCAAGAAGTTTATCTTCAGGGAGTTTCATGCAAAACCTTATTCAGGTCACCCATGTTATCAGAAGACATTGACAGTAGTGAAGAAATTATACTATTGGTCAAGTTTGAAGAGAGATGTAGTAGAGTATGTGGTGAGGTGTTTCAACTGTTACCGAGTGAAAGAAGAGCGTAAACATCAAGGTGGATTACTATAGCCGATCAACATTCTAGAGTGGAAATGGAAGGTTATTTCCATTGATCTCATCACATGGTTGTCAATGACAGTGAAACAACATGATTCCAGTATGGCTATTGTGGAGAGGTTAATAAAGATTGCACACTTCATTCCAGTAAAGTCTACATTCTCAGCTAGTGATGTGGCACATGTATTCATCAAAGATGTAGTTAGACTACATGGTGTTCTAAACAAGAGTATGTCAGAGAAGGATGTGAAGTTCACTTCAAAATTTTGGAGGGAGTTATTTGCATGTTTGGGAATAGACTTGGCCTTTAGCATAACTTATCATCCACAGACAGATGGACAGACAAAGAGCGTCAATAGGATATTGTATGTCACGTTGAGGATGCATGTGATGCATCAAAAAAGGCAGTGGGAAGAGTATGCCCCTTTGGTAGAGTTCGCATACAACAAAGCTTATCAGGAATCATTGATGATGAGTCATTTTGAGGCATTGTATCGACATAATTGTAACACTCCTATCAGTTGGATTGATCTGGTTAGCAGGGTTTGATTGGACCAGAAATGTTTGCCGACATGGAATAGGAAATGCAGGTGATTAAGAAGAATATAAAGCCAACACACAATAGGTAGAAGAGTTATGAAGATAGGAACATCTTTTTTAAGTAGTTCTAGGTCATGGAACATGTGTACTTGTGCATCAAATAGAAGAAGAGCTCCTTTTGGATTGGATCATGTGCCAAGTTGGTGCCACAGTTTTGTGGACCCTTGAATATCATTAAGATGATTGGGTGAGTAGCCTATCGACTTGCACTACCTCGGAAAATGAATGTCCATGATGTTTTCCATGTATCTTTGATTAAGAAGTATGTTAAGGATGTTGATCATGTGATTGACTTGTCTATATTACAAGTGGAACCAGATGGAGAATTCTAGCCAGAGCCTCAATGTATATTCAAAAAAGAGGTACTTATGCTCCAGAACAAAGCAATCGAGAAAGTTAATGTGAAATGGAAGAACCTTGGGCTTGATCAAGCTACATGGGAGATGGCAGATTAGATGCAAGCTATGTATCCTTCCTTGTTTTCCGGTTGAGGAAAAGCAACTTTGATATGGTGGTGAGGTATATGCTTTATGGTGGTTTGGTATATTCTTTATGGTGGTTTGGTATATGCTTTATGATGTTTTGATATATGCTTAGATATGGTGTTTAGTATATGTTTTAACATATGTTTTGGTATATTATTTGATATATGTTCTGGTATATATTCACAGCGATGTTGTTATATGTACATATGTGTATGGATGTAAATACCACCATGAGCTATGATATAAAGCTCCACTATGCAGTATGGGTGTTATGGCATTATGATTATGTTGCCATGTTACTAACATATCATGTGGTTATGTTATAATTGTGTCATGATGTCATGTGGATTGGCACTAAGTAGGATGATCATCGTAAATATCCTAATGATTTATGTTATAAAGCTCCACTATGTGGTACGTTATCATGTTGTTATAATGTTTTGTTTTTGAGAAGGTATTTCATTGTAAATACTACAACGAGCTTTGTTATAAAGCTCAATGAGAAGTATGTCTTCATTCAGCAGATCGTTAAGGTATATGTGTGATTCAACACCGATGATAGTGTCCCCCAACGGGGAGGGTTCTGTAACAACCCGGAGAAAAATTCCATGTAATAAAATTTAAAAACAATAACCAAGGTTGATGGGACACTTATTCCAAGCTGAATGTTGGATAGGACATCCTAGGGGGTGTTCATTTGGTTGTTTATGGCCAAGGAAAATGGAAAAGGAAATGGATAAGGCTTTGGAAAGGAAAAATGGTATTTTTGGCACGTTTGCTTATTAAAATAATGGAAATTAGGAGAAAAGGAAGGTGAAAGGTCAAAGGTTGCATGTGAGGAGGAAAATGACTGAAAAAAAAATGGAAAATGAATAAAATAGGGGACTCATTCATAAAAGGGTTTCTCAGGATCAATTGGTATCCTTTTGTCAGTTGATTTTTGGAGCTCTCTCATTATTTTTTCTCTCTCTCATACTCTTGGACAATTAAATTTTTATTAGGTCATTTTTGCATTGGATCAAGAAAGGAAAAGAAGGCAAGAGGAAGCAAAGATAAAGTGGGGAAAGGTAGGATCAAGCAACTACAATAGGCTTCATTGTACGCATCAACTTACATGCGTATTTTCCTTGCTTGATTTGGCATGAACGGTATTGAATGTGGTCCTTTTCTATCATTGCATGGGTTTTTCCAGGTGTAACAGTGTTTTCAAACTAACCTTGCCATTTTTCAGATAGCCATGGTGTGATTGTGTTCTCATGTTTTGGTTGAGTTGGATTATCGAATGGATTTGAGGCTGAGTGAGGTGGATCTTCAAAATGATAGAACCATGGCCTAGTAACCCTTGAGCCATATTGTGGGTTACGATAAGGTTGAATTTTGTGTTTCCTCAGATGTCCTAGGAATCCTTCTCGGTGAATGGCGAGATATACATAAATCCTAGAGGTGGTTTTCTATCTGTTGGGCCTAGCAATCCCATGTTGGGATATGCAGTAAATCCTATAGAGTGGATCTTGGCTTAGGTCCTCATCATCCAGGTTTAGATTGTGGTAAAGCCTAAGAGACTAGGAGACGAGAAAATTCCTCATGGCATAGGTGGAGAAATCCAGTGGAATTGATGCTTGTTTGTCTCAGTGATCAAGTGGAGATCATGGTAAAGCCTATTATGATATGTTCATTGTGTTGGCCTAGTGTTTTGGGAAAATTCAGTGTTTCTACAAATGCCTAACCCTCTAGACCTAGTAGCTAGTCTAGAAACAACAGAAAAAGTAATTCATTGCTTTCCCTATAATCAACGGATAAGAGAAGGAGGAAAAGAAACCAACCTGTAACTTTCGCTTGCTCCCTCTTTCCTTTGGTCGATTTCACTGCTCCTTTCCGTACTTAACTCGCTTGGAAAGTACTTTCACACAAGCTGAGACAGAAACCCATCGAAGCATACAATAAAGATCTATTAACTAAACATACCATAGAATACAGAATATGATATACATCATATAAACACATGAATGGAAAAATCTTAGAATTCTTTATTAATAAAAGGAAATATTAAACCCGTGAATATTCATGCTTGATTCAGCGTCTCCCTTCTAGTTTCAATCCCTTCTCTCCTCATGAATCAACAAATCGACATCATTACAATACTCTTACTAATCTCATTCAAATAGCATTTCGTTAGCTCAAGAAATTCCAACCTCGACCATCCCTTGAATGCTTGGTCAATTTATAGCTGAATCGAGGAGGTTAAGCCATTAATGGCCCTCATGAATTCTCTGCCAAAATTGGGAGGTAGTTCCATGGAGCAAGGGATAATGGATTGAGGTTCATTCATCTTCTTCCTCATCCAAACGTGAGCTCAATCAAGCTGGAAACTTCGAGAAGTATCTATTGGATGAGGAATCCAACGAATTCATTTAAAAAATTCGATGAATCTCGCTCAGCGCAGGTGATCAGGTCCATATTTTCCAGTGTTTTGGTTTTGGTTTTTCCTAAAATTTGGGTTTCTAACTGAAGGTGCTTGTCGCTTATCCCATTGAGGTTTCCTCTCAATATTGTCTATTCTATCCATTAGTTTCTCCATACCTTTGGCTAAACCATCTATTTTGAGGTTAGATGGTGAATCTTCATCGTTTGAATTTTCTCCCCTTTCATTCTTAACTCTGGCTCTTTTATCTTACAAATTAGCTTCTACACTAACTGCTACACTTTTCATTTCCTCTAAGGCTAGGGGTTTCATCCCTTGAGTTGGTATGCCATGTCTGCATCAAAACCATTAGGAAACTTTATTAATGCTAAATCATGTGGGGTATAACGTTAGCTGGAATTGCATTGGATATATTATTGAATCTAGTGCAGTAATCTTGTACATTTTCATTGGGTCCTCTCCTAATATTTTCATACTCTGAAAGGATCTGTAAGGGGTTCTTTTTATTTTCCCATCTATTTAAAAATTGTTGATAAAACACATTTAAATTGTTAATACTATTACCAGGTAACCCTCTAAACCATTTCCTAACATCACCAGCTAAAGTCTGAGCAAGTCTCATTTGAACATCCCTTATATCAATTTCATGTAATTCAAAGTAATATGTCATCTTATTAACATGGTGCTATGTAGTGTAGGGTCATATGCCATCAGATTGAACAAATTTTCTTTGGTAGTTTGTAGGCATAGCATTGAGTGGGGCATGCAAGACAAGAGGAGCACATTTGTTGGCCATGGCTGTAAGTTGGAAGTAGCTAAGATGTGGGGTTGATGTACTGGAATATGATACAGTAGTGGAGGATGAACTAGTACTAGTAGATGGTGAATGAGTAATGCTAGGTTGGTGAGAGAGTGAAGGTATAAATGGTGGTGGAGAATGGACTTCGGAAGATTAAGGGAACAATGGTGAACTAAGAGTAGTGGACAATTGTTGAGAAATCTTAGTGATCTTAGCAGTACTAAGGGATGATTGTGGAGAATTCAGAATGTATTCATCAATTGACTAATTGGCCTTTTGGACTTCAAGGTTTGTAATGAAATCAAGGTCTAGGATAATATTGTATATTTCACTTCCAGACTTTGATTTAAATAATGATAGATCAAATTTCTCTTCAAAGGGAAGATCTTCTAAAAATAATCACTCATCAGGACATGAATTAGCTTTAACTAAGGGTGTGTGATTAGCTGAACTTTCTTCCTTTTGGATTTTCTTGAAATCAAGTTGGGATTATCAACTACTAGGGCAGGATTTGGATCTCAGTTAGCCCTAGTATAATGATTTCTCCTTGAAGCTGGAATTTTAAAAAGAATTATAATTGTTTTCTTTTTGTGAGATTTAAAAAAAAAAAAAATTCTAATAAATCACTTTAAGAGGCTCAAAATACATATTTAAAAATTTCTTAAAGATTTATTAAGACTGAGGGTTTGAATCCCCAGCATAGTTGCCACTATGTTATCACTCAGAATTTTTCCCTAGAATTTATAAAAAGAAGGAAAGGACCGAGTTAACCACAAACCAATCCTTTAATTATAGGCTCTAGCCAACCTATGACTTAGAGAGGGCTCTCTATATATAATTTAGCTTTGTATGCTAGGATTTTATGTTAGTTCTTCAAGTTCAAGGGGTTTTGATTTCTATTGAAGGTTGAATGGTTGAATCCTTAAAATAGATGGATAGAATGAAGTCTCTGGACCACTGGGCTATGGTGTTAAAGAAGGACAACAAAACTAGGATTAACTCGTTAAAGGGAGTGTTCAAAGGGCAAGCTAGTAGAGTGAAGTACATGTTTTCTATTCGGATGGGTGAAATGATCTTAACCAGGGTGAGAGAGCACTTAAGAATTTTCAAATCGGGATTAAAATGAGGAACAAAGGATAATCATGAGCAAAGGGAAATTAAAAATCCTTTACTACAGATTAGACAGAAACTACCTAAACTAAGGAGCAATCAAGAATTCCTTAACTCAAATAATTAGCATAAAACATTTGAATGCATAATAGTTAAGATAGAATGAAATGAATCAAATTATGAGATATATTCCACCTTATAGCATTTAGATTTTAGATACATTAAGGATTATGGAAAAAATTCTAAACAAAGATAACAACAGAAGAGAAAATACTTTTCTGTACTTTGCACTACACATGAATCATGTGAAATGTCTTGGCTTTCTTCATTAATATAGCTTGTTGGTCCAAACAATGATACATTAGCTTACAGTCTTAGATCAAGAAAGCCTATAGAAATGTCTAAGAATCCACCCTACATACTTCAATTTGTGAAGTATTTATACAAAAAGTTATTACAAAATATCTCGAACTAACTTGAGATTTAATTTAGGAAATACAAATATCTTCTTGCAAGAAGGTAGAGACAACTAATGAATTGTTTCATGTTGTCCCTTTTTATTTGGTACTATTGGATTTTATGGTTGGATTTGTAGCCCTTTGTGATGGCTTGCAGTTGAGATGTTTCACACTGGAATATTTTTCAACTTTCATCTTTCACCTAATACTCTTTGACTATGCTACCTTATTTCCATCTGTTTACCTAGTTGCTCTAATTTTTACTGTGTAGTAACTTTTAGTTGTAAATTTATCATAGTAAATTAGTCATTTTCTCCCACCATTCCGCATCAAGTAATTTTAAATTCATCCCCCTCCTATAGATCTCATCAGCTTCAGTATATCTAGAAAAATTGCGTTTGGTGAGAAATAAGTGTTTTATCTCATGCTCAAGAAAAAACAAGTTTTCAAATGCATTGTACAAAACTTTGCCTATTGGCAGTGCTTTTATGGCTGAAGAGTTGCCTTGTTCCTTAGCCAACTGTCTGAGTTTGTTACCATAGTCCAAATGTGTCATGATTTTTTCATTGATAACCAAAGGACTGGGCAAAACTTTCTCACTCAAAATTTGGAATTTAGCCATGAACCTATCAATGGCTACCTACATATTGTGGCACTTTTCTTCTAAGTTAAGCATAAGGTTCATTTTGGAAAGGACCTTCCTTATTTCCAAAATTGTCTCAGTCCTATCTCCTATATTTAGCTCAGGGAGCTTGTTGTACCTTAAGAAACTAATTTCTTGGCTGTGGAGAAATTGTGCTTAAGACATAAATGATTATTGTTTTTTGACACTTATTTGTCACTTCATTTTTTCTTGTATTCTTAAATGAAGGACCTGGAAAACTTGGTCTTTAACCCTTAACACATATGTGATCGGAAAATCTCAGAATTCCATTTTTGCTAGATATAAATGATGAATGAAGAAAGCTTGAAGGATAAGTTTAATATAATATGCTGCTTAACACAGAACCTACTATCCATCACTTACAAGAATTATGAAAATGAGAACTAAATCATAGACAATATGTTGCTTGACACATAAACTATTATTTGTGACCCTTGGAGAAGTTAAAGATAATATGCTACTTTAACATAAACTATCATCTATAACTTATAAAGGAAGATGAAAAATTCAAGTATAGGAGTTCTCTTTTAACGGATTTTAACTTTATCTACATAATCAAATAAAGACATACAACTTCATTACTATACTTGTTTTAGAGCCTAAATCTACCTCAGGCTGAGAAAGGCAGGTCTAGGGTAACATCAAACCATGCTTATCCTGGTACCTAGCCCTACCAGGTCGGGAGAGGGCTCTCTCCTTGTTAATCTCAATGAAAATTTATCAAGGAAGGCTTGAGATCACTGATATAAAAGCTAATTTTAGGCTAGGTATGCTTTCTTAGAGGAATTTTCTTGAATACAATGGTTGGTCGCTAGATCATATGGGCAAGGCAGCTTTGGGTCAGGGAAATCAACACAAATTTGTAGAGGATTCTGTGAGGTGAGGTAGGCAATGTTGGAAATAATACTGAGAGGGGGGGTGAATCAGTATTATCTAGCAATTAAACAAATCTTCCTTATTTGATCTTTGAATTATTCTTGCATATCAGTACCAGAAAATAATGAGCATGGACAAAGAAAACAGATAGTCACACCAAAGAACACAAGATGTAAGGTGGAAACCCAATGTGGGTGAAAACCACCTGCTGCAATATGTCTCTATCTTCTTTCAAATTAGAAACTCCTTTTACAATGATTTTGTACTGGTGTAGTCCTTTACCAGTACGCAGGCTGCAACCTGCAGAGAGCTACAACTCTCTACTTCTTTTCATAAAGCATCAAATGATCATCCAGTACATAACAGTTACTGTCTACTACAGTTATCAGATCAGTAATAACAGAATTAACCCAGAACACCTTATCAACAGATAAATACAATCAATAGAACAGAGACGCAGTTTTTCCTTCTGTGGCCTGCGACCAGACGCTGCTAACCTTTTGCTACTCTGCGTCCAGACGCAGATATCCTTCTGCTGCGCTGCGTGCCCACGCACTGTTCCTTCAACTGTTCTGCATTCTGTTGCTTCAGGGACGCATCCAGAAACACTATCGCGCCGCGTCTATCTGCTACAGGGACGCACCCAAAAACACTATCGCGCCGCGTCTTTTGCTTCAGAGACGCACCTGAACCTTGATCGCTCTGCGTCCCCACGCAGATCTCCAGTTACTGAACTGCGTCCCAGACGCACCTGAACTTCGTCTGCCCTGCGTCCCCACGCAGGTCTCCAGATTCTGCACTGCGTCCCGACGCGCTTTCCTTTCACCGTACCTGCGTCCCTCCGGGTATGAATGATTTCAAGACTTTAAGTGTAACCCAAACAGTCAGATCTTCAGATTTGATCTTGCGCCAAAGAGATCTCAGTCCTTCAGTAGATTCGCCTTCTTTAGATCTAGATCAGATCTCACCCAAAAGGATATTCAACCAAAGACATTCTTAGCCAAATGATCTCCTTGCTTTATATAGGCAAGCTCCTCCTCAAAACATGGAAGCAATACCACGAGCCGACACGATAGAAACACAAAACCGTCGGCTAGATACCACACAAGAAACCCCCACGTGCTTTTTCTCTGCCTTGAAAAGTGTGCACTGGGTGGACGCACCCCCTGAACGGCTGGACTGCATCTCTGGACGCGGATCCTGCATGGTGTACCTGCGGGTACGCACCTTTTGAACTGGTTTCCTGCGTCCTTCTTAATTTTCAACAAACTGAGAGCCTTGTCACGGGAGTTGCCATCAAGTACAACATCTGTAACATACAGCCATACCAGAAAAACATAATGCCAACAATCTCCCCCTTTGGACTTGATGGCAACCTTACAAACTTCAGCTTCATTCTCCCCCTTTGACATCAAGGGCAAAGGGGTATGCTCCCCCTAAGATCATGCTCCCCTTGAACCAGATCTGTAACAAAGAACCATAATCCTCCATGAAAGAGATAGAGACATATTGCAGCTATTTCCAAGATCTCCTTCTGACCATCCTCCATAATGCCAACAATGCATTATATGCTCCCCCTGAACCTGTACCATCAATCAGAAAAGGTTCAACAACAAGATGATGCATCAACAACCCCCAGCTTTTGCCTGAGGTACTCAAAGGTGTCCCTGGGCAATGGTTTGGTGAGAATATCAGCAACTTGTTCCTTAGAAGGAACATACTCCAACTTGACTTTCTGTTCAAGCACTTGTTCCCGGAGAAAATGATATTTGATTGGTATGTGCTTGGTTTTTGAATGCATAACCGGATTCTTTGAGATGCTGATTGCACTTGTGTTATCACATAAGATGGGGATAGGTGGCGTACAAGTGATTTGAAAATCCTGCAAAGTCTGCATCATCCAAAGAAGTTGGGTGCAACAAGATGCATCAGCAACATATTCTGCTTCAGCTGTAGACAAGGCAATCGAACTCTGTTTCTTGCTGAACCAAGATACCAGTCTGGAACCCATAAAGAACGCACCACCACTTGTGCTTTTCCTATCATCCACGCTTCCGGCCCAATCTGCATCTGTATAAGCATGAAGAGTAAGATCTGTATCTCTAGGATACCATAAGCCATAATTTTGAGTCCCTTGAAGATATTTGAAAATTCTCTTCACTGCCTGAAGATGAGTCTCCTTTGGATTTGCCTGAAATCTTCCAACTATTCCAACTGCATGCATGATGTCTGGTCGGGTACCTGTCAAATATAGTAAACTTCCAATCATAGATCTGTAGGTTGGTTGATGTACTGTTGCAGATTCATCATTTGCACTGAGACTACATCCTGTGACCATGGGTGTACATACTGGTTTTGCATCTTCCATGCCATATTTCTTCAAAATCTGTTTGAGATACTTGGTTTGAGATAAAAAGATTCCTCCTTCTTTTTGTTGGATTTGTAAACCAAGGAAATATGTCAGTTCTCCTAGCAAGGACATTTCAAATTCTTTCTGCATGACCGAGGCAAAGCTTTGACTCATAGCTTCTTCATTGCTGCCAAAAATAATGTCATCTACATACACAACAAGTATTAGCAATTTGTTATTTTCAACTTTTATATACAGATTGCTATCTGCTGAACCTTTTGAAAAACCTTGTTGATGAAGATATTTGTCCAACCGGTAGTACCAAGCCCTTGGAGCTTGTTTGAGACCATAGAGAGCCTTTTTCAATCTGCATACGAGATTTGGATCATTTCCAAGGATGAACCCATCTGGCTGTTCAATGTACACTTCTTCTTCCAAGTCTCCATTCAGAAAGGCTGATTTCACGTCCATTTGAAATACTTTGAAGTTTTGAAAACTTGAGAGAGCAAGGAACATTCGGATGGCCTCAAGTCTTGCAACAGGAGCAAAAGTTTCTTCAAAGTCTATTCCTTCTTGCTGCGCATACCCTTTACAAACAAGTCTGGCTTTGTTTCTAATTACTTCTCCATTTTCATTCAATTTATTTTTGAAGACCCATTTTGTTCCGATAACATTCTTATCCTTTGGTCTAGGAACCAGCTCCCAAGTGTTGTTCTTTTCGATTTGCTCAAGTTCTTCATCCATTGCTTTCACCCAGCATTCATCTTTGCATGCTTCTTTCACATTTTGTGGTTCAGTAGAGGAGAGTAATGCCAAATAGCTTGAGGCTTCTGCAACTGTTCTTCTTGTTTGTACACCTGCTTCTTTCTGCCCCACAATCTGAGATTCTGGATGATTCTTCTGAACATATCTGGATGGAGTCTTTTCTTCTATTCTTGTTTGCTCTTCTGGCTCTTCTTGAGGTTCTTCTTCTTCTTCTTCATCATTTTGTCTTTGAGGATAGTCTTCATCTTCTTCGATGTTTTCATGATGGACTTGCCTAGGAATGTATCCCTTCTCATCAACCACTACATCAATGCTGTCAACAATTCTGCCAAGTCTTTTATTGTAGCACTTGTATGCTTTGCTATGTGGAGAGTAACCAAGAAGAATGCCTTCATCTGCCCTAGGTTCAAGTTTGCCAAGCTGCTCATCAGTATTCTTGATATAGCATTTACTCCCAAAGATTTTGAAGTGCTTTACCGAAGGAGTCCTGCCACTCCAAAGCTCATGAGGAGTTTGAGTGCTGTTCACCCGGACATTTGTTTTGTTGAGAATAACAACTGCAGCGTGTGCAGCTTCACCCCAGAAAGTTGCGGGAGTTCCTGATTCATCAAGCATAGCACGAGCCATTTGTTGGATTGTTCTGTTCATTCTTTCAACAACTCCATTTTGCTGAGGAGTTCTAGCTGTAGAGAATTCTCTCCTTATCCCATGTTCATCACAGAAATCGAAAAATTCATTTGAAGTAAATTCCCCACCTCTGTCGGATCTGAGGCACTTAATTTTGTGACCTGATTCATTTTCAACCAAGGCTTTGAAGGATTTAAATTTTTCGAATGCTTCATCTTTGTGCTTCATAAGTCCTAACCAGACAAACCTGGAGAAATCGTCAATAAATAATATCAAGTATTCCTCTCCTCTAGGTGTTCTTTTCCTGAATGGACCACATGTATCTGTATGTACTAGCTCAAGAGGCCTGCTAGCTGATCCTTCTTTCTCTGGAAAGTTAGTTCTGGTTTGTTTTCCAAACTGACATGATCTGCATATGGTGTTGTCAGGAATTTTGATATCTGGAAGATCGCGAACTGCCTGATATTTGCATGCTTTCCTTATTTGTGAGAAGCTTAGATGTCCCAACCTTCGATGCCATAACCAGTGCTCTTCATCCTTGCTCAGATAGCATTGTTGTTGTCCTTCTTCAAATATGTACAGATTATTTGGAGTTCTTTTGCCTTTGAGTACTGTTTTACCTGTATCAAGATCACGAACAAGACATCCATTTGATCTGAAAATAACCTCGGTTCTTTGATCACACATCTGGCTGACACTTAGAAGATTATGCTTCAATCCATCAACATACAAAACATTTCCAGCTTTGACCTTTTCTTTTAACTGAGCAATCCCTTTTCCTTTTATAGTTGCAGGAGTATCATTTCCAAAAGAGACTTTCTTTCCCTTTTCTAGAGCAGAATAAGATTCAAGTTTTTCTTTATCACCTGTCATATGCTTCGAACATCCACTGTCAATGTACCATAGATTTTCCTGTCCCTCTGCATAAAATGCTATTCCACATCTTTCTGTTTGAGGTTCCTTTATTCTCCATGTTTTGGTGCTTGAGGCTTGCTCCTTTTTCTGCTGAAACCTGCTCCTGCATTCAGATTCTTCATGACCAAAATTATTGCAAATAGAACATTCGACTTCATTTTCAAGAACCGAAAAGTTGTTATAGGTCCTTTTTGTAATCCCTGTCATACTTCTTTGTTTTTGAGCTTCCCTAGTCATGATTGTTTTATATGCAACACATTGAGCTGCTTTGTGACCAAAGTTATGACAAGAAAAGCATTGTCCATTGAAGAAACTTCTGCGGTTATTGAATCTACCAGCCGACTGATTGTAATTTCTATTTTCATCTATTCTTGGACCAAATTGAGAAGATTTTACCTGTGGTTGGTTCACCCTTAAGATGGATTGCCCTTGATAGTTTCTGTTTGTAATTCGTCCCTGCTTTACCTGATGATCTTCATTGTTCTTTTGCTCATTTCTTCTTGCTGCATCAAGATAACTCTTTGAGGTGGATGCTTGAGAGGTTTCTCCATTGTAGCCCAGACCTGTCTTGTTTAGAGGAGACCGCTGCACATTGATAATCTTATCCAAGGTTTCAGATCCTTTGACAAACTTAAGATTAATAGCTTTTGTTTTCTCAATCTCTTTTCTAAGACCAACAATTTCTCCTTCTAGTTTTTCAAGATGTTTTTCCTTTTCATCAATTTGAAATTGTAGAGTATCAATGATCACATTCTTTTCTTCTATACATCTCTTGAGTCTAGTGATTTCATCATAAAGGTTATCCACATCTATAGCATCCATATAATCATCATCTTCAAATGCCATTAATAACTTATATTCATTACCTCGTTCATCTTCATCACTGTTTGATAGACCATCACTATCTTCATGGGTGTAGTAGCTTTTCTTATTTGCACTTTGTTTCTTGTTCCATCTAGCAGGTTCCTTTCCTTTATCCTTATAAGGACATTTTGCAGCATAATGACCTACTCTTCCATAAGCAAATCATTTGAAAGGTAGCTTACCTCTGAACCTTCCAGAACCCCTTTGAAGATTTCTGACAAAATTGGATTCTTCTTCCTCTTCTTCTGGAACATGGCTTGCTTCATAGTAATCTTCCTTGCCTGATGCCTTGAAAGCAGCTTCCCTTCTGTCTGATGGACCTCCCTTTCTCATTTCATAGGCAGTTAGAATTCCATGTAGCTGAGACATAGTGAGAACTCGGAGATTTTCCTTTTCTTCTATTGCAGATACTTTAGATTCAAACTTGGGGGATAATGATCTTAGAATCTTTTCAACTACTATAGCCTCTTTTATTTCTTCACCCAAATTTTTCATACAATTAACAATCTCATCTACCCGAAGAAAATAATTAGCCACACTTTCATCATTATACATCTTAAGAGTCTCATACTGAATCCTGAGAGTTTGAAGTTTAGCTCGCTTTACCTGTTCATCTCCTTCATAGCTCGTGACCATTTTGTCCCATATCTCTTTTGCTGATTTGAAGTGCATTACCTTCATGAATTCTGTTTGGGATATACTTCCTAGTAGAGTACTGACTGCTTTTGCATTTGTTTCATACTTCTTTTTCTCAGCTGGATCTGTAGGAGTAGCTGAAGGAAAAGCATAGCCTGTTTCTACAATGTCCCAAACTTCTGTACCAAGAGATTGAAGATATGCAGTAACTCTTACCTTCCAATAATTGAAGTTTGTCCCATCAAAAATCGGTGGCCTGATTGATGCTTCTCTCTCGTAGTTGCTCATGATGAACGATCTACCTTCAAGCGATCAAGCTTCTCTGAAGGACCTGCTCTGATACCAATTGTTGGAAATAATACTGAGAGGGGGGGTGAATCAGTATTATCTAGCAATTAAACAAATCTTCCTTATTTGATCTTTGAATTATTCTTGCATATCAGTACCATAAAATAATGAGCATGGACAAAGAAAACAGATAGTCACACCAAAGAACACAAGATGTAAGGTGGAAACCTAATGTGGGTGAAAACCACCTGCTGCAATATGTCTCTATCTTCTTTCAAATTAGAAACTCCTTTTACAATGATTTTGTACTGGTGCAATCCTTTACCAGTACGCAGGCTGCAACCTGCAGAAAGCTACAACTCTCTACTTCTTTTCATAAAGCATCAAATGATCATCCAGTACATAACAGTTACTGTCTACTACAGCTATCAGATCAGTAATAACAGAATTAACCCAGAACACCTTATCAACAGATAAATACAATCAATAGAACAGAGACGCAGTTTTTCCTTCTGTGGCCTGCGACCAGACGCAGCTAACCTTTTGCTACTCTGCGTCCAGACGCAGATATCCTTCTGCTGCGCTGCGTGCCCATCACTGTTCCTTCAACTGTTCTGCGTTCTGTTGCTTCAGGGACGCATCTAGAAACACTATCGCGCCGCGTCTTTCTGCTACAGGGACGCACCCAAAAACACTATCGCGCCGCGTCTTTTGCTTCAGAGACGCACCTGAACCTTGATCACTCTGCGTCCCCACGCAGATCTCCAGTTACTGAACTGCGTCCCAGACGCACCTGAACTTCGTCTGCCCTGCGTCCCCACGCAGGTCTCCAGATTCTGCATTGCGTCCCGACGCGCTTTCCTTTCACCGTACCTGCGTCCCTCCGGGTATGAATGATTTCAAGACTTTAAGTGTAACCCAAACAGTCAGATCTTCAGATTTGATCTTGCGCCAAAGAGATCTCAGTCCTTCAGTAGATTCGCCTTCTTTAGATCTAGATCAGATCTCACCCAAAAGGATATTCAACCAAAGACATTCTTAGCCAAATGATCTCCTTGCTTTATATAGGCAAGCTCCTCCTCAAAACATGGAAGCAATACCACGAGCCGACACGATAGAAACACAAAATCGTCGGCTAGATACCACACAAGAAACCCCCACGTGCTTTTTCTCTGGCTTGAAAAGTGTGCACTGGGTGGACGCACCCCCTGAACGGCTGGACTGCGTCTCTGGACGCAGATCCTGCATGGTGTACCTGCGGGTACGCACCTTCTGAACTGGTTTCCTGCGTCCTTCTTAATTTTCAACAAACTGAGAGCCTTGTCACGGGAGTTGCCATCAAGTACAACATCTGTAACATACAGCCATACCAGAAAAACATAATGCCAACAGGCAAGTGTTTTATAACTTTCAAATGAGTGTAATGGTGAGTCTAAAGACTAGTGAGGAGCTGGAGAGGGCATGAAAGTGTCATGAGTCCTCTTCAAATAGTAGAAAACATGTAGAACTAAATAAAACCCAAGGTAGAGCACTAAATCACCAATGAATCCTACCTTTAAACATGATTAATTTAGTTATGTTGAAAGAGAGAGATAATGGCACACATAAACATAGATCAACTGAATTACAGAGAAGAAAATAATGCTAAATCACATTACCACAAGAATCCCACAAAATGCAGCAAAACCCTAGTTTATTTCCTTGTCAAACTGCAGAAGTGATGTACAAAGTAACTCAATGCATCCACAAGAGTCCAACCTTGACAAAGGACTAAGAAAGTACATGATATAGGCATCAAACCACCCATGCTAGCTATTAGGGGTTGAATCCATGAGTCTAGGAGCTCTTTCAACATTATCTAAACTAGGAAGTGAAAAATAGGCAGCGGAACAACTTGCCTCTAAAACTATGAAACTGATTCATTCAATTCAAAACCACCTACAAGTAATGTGTCTACCTCCTTAAGTCAATTTTTAGTATTTTTACGTCAAAGTACATCAATTTACATCAATTTACATCATGAATTTTACCACGAGAGAGAAAAAGTCAAACTGGTAGAAGACTAGGCGAAATTCTGAGCAAAAAGGCAAAAATGGCAAATTTGTCTCCTATGCGTAGCACCACTGATTCTATGCGTATCACTTTTTCCAGGCCAATTTTGGAAGGCTTCCCGAAGACCAAATTAGGTGTAGGATAGCTCATTCGAAAGCTTTGTGAGACTAATTTCAGGGACAACTTGAATTTTTTGATTTGGAGTCTATTTGCCCCTCCAGAAATGCAATCTCCCGAGACTACTTCCTGTGTGGCAAAAAAGTGGCAGAGAGGGAAATTGTTTGGGGTGTTTTGGACCATTTTGGAGGTCCAAAACTTTTCAAAACTTCCCAACCATTTCTGAGCATGCATATTTTTTCATGCTGATTCCAAATATTTAAGCCATTTTGCAAGAAGATCCCTCCATCAAAAGCATAGTGCCGGAGGCGCTACACACCTGCCAGAAAAACCTGTTTTTGCCTCAAAAATTAAAAAATGACAAAAACCTCACCAAATTTATTGAAATTTTGCATGAGTGGTCCTCTTCATGTGCTATGCTGGGTCAATGATGCTTCAATGAAGATCTTGAGCTTGTCTTGCTCTTTTTTGACTTTCAAGGCTCTCCTTAACTTGGCTTTTAAGCTTTTTATCCTTGTCTTGCGAATATTGTTTCGGGCGAAATAGTGATAAGCCATGTGGCACAAAATTTTCTTATCCTTGTTAGCCTTGTCCAACAATGTTTCAAGGTGGATATTCACTCTTTCCAGCCATGATTCTCGGTCAGCCTCTATTTCTTGCTCTAGTGAAGTTAGCTTGATTTTCCTTCTCTTTGTCAATTGTCGGTTTTCCCTTATGTTTTGCAGGTCCATGATTGTTTGTTTGTCTTCCAATTACTTTTTCTATTGCTCAAGGTAATTAATCATCCATTTATCCCTATCAAGGTCAAGTGATAGGCTTTGGATCTTAGCTTCTTTCTCCTTGATGATCTCATCCTTTAGATTTGAGCTTTGGGAGTCAAAATCAGTGTCCTCTTCCTCAATCAAAATGAAATCACTATCTTGGCCTTTAGAAGGACCTTCATCATGCAATGGTTGTTTTCCTTTGTCCTATACCTGATCTACTAAAGAAGAAGGCAAAGCTCCTTTCACCCTGGGTGAAGATAGCATTTGCCTGTTGTCTGGTGAAGAGAACGAGACCCCTTCCACCCCTGGTGGAGATAATACTCGTTTGGAAGCTGCAAATAGTCTCCTTGTGCCTTTCTCATAAGTGACAAACACTAGCACACCTATAGGTTCAGTCTCATGAACATCTGGCTGGTTTGAAGGCCCTCCTTCCTCATGAAGCACCGATGGAATCACCTGAGGGCTTTTGAATACCTCATGTGCAATGGAAGTATCCCATGAAATATTCAACAAGCTTAGTTGATGCAAAAGAACAATTTTAATCAATAAGAAATGGTAAATTATACTGAAATGTTGAGGAAGAGGTTTCCTTTGCACATAATGAGCCATTTTCTCAATATTCCAGCATATAAAGTATGGAAGATTCATCATCCTCACTCTTGTGAAATGCATCAGGAATTTGACATGGTATGCATGTAGACGGGAAAACCTTCCCTCCCAGGTGAAATATTTGATATTGAGTTTCATGAATGAAGCATAAGTATCTTGCAAGAATTTGAGAGGAAAGACCCTACTAATTTGCCTCTGATAAGTAGCCTTGATGTAAGGCTCATAATGCTCTCTGCCCACATCCTGCCCCTTATTCCACTATTCACCCACATTACGGATGCCCATTGCCGCTGCTATGGTTTCAGGTGTCAAGGTGAAAGAGACACCAGCTAGGTTCACCTTCCCATTGTGAAGATTAAGAACAAATAACCTAGCAAGCTCATGATGATATTTCACCCTCTCCACCATTTCACAAAACTGGTAATATGATTGATGTTTAAAACAGGCTACTGCGAGAGGGCAATCAAGTAACTCTGTAAGAGTGGTGGGCTCCTCCCGGATATGTTTTCCTCCTTTATGTAGTTTTATTGGTGCAAGAGCCTATTGGGAAGAGTCACTAACAGTTTCATTATCCCTTTCATATGCTGAGTTTGTTTCCATACTTACAAATTCGGAGTGGAAAATGATGAGTATGAAGAGATTTTTCTTTCAGGTATGAGGGTGAATAAGGTGACTGTTGTTTTTCCTTTTCAGAAATGTGGGATTAACTGATAATATGGCTATCAACAAGGGTTTTGATGGTGAAGGAATGTAATCAGGGAATAGGAAATGCGATTAGGGTTTTGGGAATGTATAGGGTTAATGTGTAGGAATAATGTATAGGGCTTAGGGTTTGGTAATGGGAGAGAATGCCAATGATTTTGGAGGGGGAAAGAGGAAGGGATAGGGCTTAGGGTTTGGTAATGGGAGTGAATGCCAATGATTTTAGGAGGGGGAAAGAGGAAGGGATTTAGGGAAATTTATTGACAAGTGAAGGGAATGGGGTGTGGAAGATAATTAAAAGGGAATTAAGAGCAAAAACAAAACCCTATGCAACTTTGGCACGACAATTTCAGTGACAGCTAGGGTTTGTTATTTAGACACATAAAACACCACCAAAGATGGAAAAATCCCTTGCTAGACCATATCAGAGGTTGTTACTTGCCAAGAGGTTATTTGTGCATTTGGAGGCAAAGGAGGGCAATAAAATTGGTTTTGGAGCTCAAACAGTAGATACGTAGTGTTGCCTCCCAGGTGCATAGTGCACCTTCTATGCATAGTGCATGACCAAATTGCAATTAAAAACCTGTGCCAGATGCGTAGTGCCAGGAAGGTGCATAGTGCCAGGCAGGTGCGTAGCACCAGTGCCCAAATGCATAGCGCCACCAAATTTTCACGATTTTTTCCTGATTTTACCTCTTTCTCCCACAAACCCGATTTTTGTTCTCCAAGAGTGAATTTTCATATGAAATGACAAAGAGGACCTTTTTCACTTTAAATATGAATGAATTTAATTTTTCATCCATCTGAAACCCACTTTTTTATTGCTAAAGTCAATTTTGATTTTGAACTTTGTTTTTCCATTAAAATTGACTTTTCTTAATCATTTGACAAACTGACGCATTGATGCTTGTGTTTTTGCTTGCGGTGGCTGGAGTTGGCAAGGTAACCAAGCGCAGTAGCT
Organism: Pinus tabuliformis; assembly: GCA_031772625.1. Classification (NCBI taxonomy): domain Eukaryota; kingdom Viridiplantae; phylum Streptophyta; class Pinopsida; order Pinales; family Pinaceae; genus Pinus; species Pinus tabuliformis. Next base: position 856,297,508 of record CM062808.1, on the reverse strand, counting down.
CTAAACTTATTACATATAGAAAAGATTAAAATTACATAAAATTTTATACAGAAAAATAAAACTCTATTTTACCTCAAAACAGGGTTTTGAGGAAAAACTCACTTATTGAGTATATCATCATTAAAATGTTGATCTTGAGACCTTATATGACCTCCTCATATGCCTTTTGACCCTTATTGAGTTTTTCCATGACTATCGTGACTAACCCTAGACCTAATGAGACCTAAAACCCTAAAAATGGCTTTTGTAAATGTAATGACAAAAAATGACTGCAAATGACTTGAACTTGTGAAAATAGGTCAGTAGGTAAAGACCATGAGGGAAATTTGATAATGAACCACTACCATCAGTTGATCCATGACCTAATGGAATGTAGCTGATCAGATGGGACACCTAAAATGCATGCAAACAAATAATTTGATCAGTAATGGAGGGATGAAGATACCGACACTAACATCTTTCTTCAACTTTTATCTTTCACCTGATACTCTTTGACTATGCTGCCTTATTTCCATCTGTTTACTTGGCTGCTCTCATTTTTACTGTGTAATAACTTTTAGCTGTAAACTTAGTCATTGTCTCCCACCATTCTGCATCAGGTAATTTTACATTCATCCTCCTCCTATAGATCTCATCAGCTTCAGTATATCTGGAAAAATTGCGTTTGGTGAGAAATAAGTATTTTATCTCATGATCAAGAAAAAACAAGTTTTTAAACGTGTTGTACAAAACTTTACCTATTGGCAGTGCTTTTATGGATGAAGAGTTGCCTTGTCTTTTAGCCAACTGTCTGAGTCTGTTACCATAGTCCAACTGTGTCATGAGTTTGTCATTGATAACCAAAGGACTCAGAAAACCTTAGAACTCAAAATTTGGAATTTAGCCATGAACCTATCAATGGCTACTTACATATTGTGACACTTCTCTTCTAAGTTAAGCATAAGGTTTCTTTTGGAAAGGACCTTCTCTATTTCCAAAATGGTCTCAGTCCTATCTTCTATATTTAGCCCATGGAGCTTTTTTTACCTTAAGAAACTAATTTCCTAGCTGTGGAGAAATTGTGCTTAAGAAATTAATGATTATTGTTTGTTGTCACTTATTTGTCACTTCATTTTTTCTTGTATTCTTAAATGAAGGACCTAGAAAACCTGGTCTTTAACCCTTAACACATATGTGACCGGAAAATCTCAGAATGCCATTTTTGTTAGATATAAATGATGAATGAAGAAATCTTGAAGGATAAGTTTAATATAATATGATACTTAACATAGAACCAACTATCCATCACTTAGAATAATTATGAAAATGAGAACTGAATCATAGACAATATACTGCTTGACACAGAAACTATTATCTGTGACCCTTGGAGAAGTTAAAGATAATATGTTTCCTTACACAGAAGCTATATCTATAACTTATAAAGGAAGATGAAAACTTCAAGTATAGGAGTGCTCTTTTAAGGGATTTTAACTTTATCTACATAATCAAATAAAGACATGCAGCTTCATTACTATACTTGAAAGAAGAAAACATAAGATGACACATGATAGAGAAGTTACAAAATTATACCCAACGATTCCTGGAAACTTTTGATTCTCTCATTAATCAAAAGTTATATCAGAAATAAAGTGGCTTAGTCTCCAGGTTCTCCAAAATTGGAACCCCCCAACCTCTTCTCTGTAAATTTTCTTCTTTTTATACATCATGAAATAGTTGCTCATCTCTGAAACTGTCAAACTACTAAAAATATTTCTCTAACTATCTGAAGTAAGAGTTATTACAAAATATTACACAGAGGGTAAAGACATCTCAAAGAACATAAAATAATAGAAAATAACTAAACATGACAATGACTGATGACCTTTCGGTTTTGTTAATCTGCTATCGAATTCCTCTGTGTATGCCTTAATAATAATTAATACGCTTTAATCATAATAAACTATGTTTGAATTGTGCATAACGTGGGCTTACATATGTATCGAATGCATTTTGGTTGGCAAAACACCAGAAAATACTCCCAATTGCCTTCCTCTTCAGATTTGGTTTTAACATTAATTTTTTCGATTACATAGTGAAATCGACACAAAACACGCAAAACGGAACTGAAAGGAATTAACTCTGTTTAATAAATCTATCGAATCCATTTGTTCAACGTTCCATTGAATTCCCATCACAAATTTCAATTGGCGCTTTCCATTGTTATATCATCCTGATCCTTAATAAACTACAACAAGACGGATGCGCCATAGTTATAAAACATAACATATATATGCTTCAGGTCTCGCCCATTGCATATCGCAATCGGCAGAACCAAATGCCTGTACATAATGCGCTATGCTACACAACGGACCCGTCAGAAATATTAAAATGTAATATATAAAATATCGGATCTGCCTATCGCAAATTGCAATCGGTGGAACAAACACCCATTGATTTGTAGATCAGGGCTAGCTCCATATAACTGTTTATATACCTATTTGATTTGTTCATATATCAACCTTGGTTAGATCGAGGCCAATTCTTTACAATTCTTTATCTTGCAATTTCAATCTATAATAAACAAAATACTTCATTTCCCTTAGACTGTGTGGATGTAAAAAAATATGATAGCTTCATTAAGGTTGAACCCCTGCAATGATTTTTAGACCACACATTATGATAAAAGTGATAAATAAGCTTAAACACAATATAAGCTACATCATCTGGCTCCAACTGGGGATAATGTCTTTGCCACAGAAGCACTAAGAACCGTAGAATAGTACCTTATCCATTGGGCATGGAGTCATATATTGTTTCGCCATGCTTAACTGAGTGAAAATTTGTAAAACGAACCCACACCAATATCTGTAGTGATAAGATGCTTGCGCTTTGATAGAAAAATATTGAGAATCGTAGATCAGTAGCCTTAGTTGGGCATGGAGTCCAAAACTGTGAAAAAATTGAAATTTGACAAACTAGAACCTGAGAATATTGAAGTTTGAAACCTCTACAAACTATTTTCCAATTGGGAAAGTCACCTTCATTCATAAACAAATGATTAAACTGAATAACTGCAACTGGAAACCAAATGCTCAACCCCTGAGCTTATTTATGTACAAGTTCCTACATATGTACATGATTGATCTCCATCACGTGAAGTCAATATTCCAATGGTACTAGGTTAGCATTTGAGTGCCTAATCTTCAACCATTCTGCTAGTGAATTTTTAAAATACAATTCATCATGAACCGAAAATAAATTATGCATAAAGGTAGCTCACAAGAAAAATTAGAGGTATATCCAAAAAATGATATGTGTAGACTGCTGATAAATTCTTCCATGTAATTTGCCACAGGATATTCAAAAGTATAAGAAAAAATATAGTCCTGATTAGCTCCAAAAAAAGTCTATTTTATGCAAGTTCCTGCTCGATTAAACCTTTTGTTGGGATAGTATGTTCAACAGAACAATCAGCAACATCTTTAAGAAAATGATCTACCTCACTTTCATGTCTCCAGTTTTCATCTCTTAAAGTTGATTGAAAAAAAATTGTAATTCTATCCTCTGATCCATGGGCATCCTTATGTTCTTCAATGCAATGATATCCAATCTCTTTATCATTTTCTTTTTACATAAGATAGCCTTTTTTGCTATGATAGATGGCTCAATATATTACTTTCCAACATATCCCACTTGCTGGTTTCTTCTTGTATCTTCAACACCCAACTGATACACTTGAAGAGCTTCGTCTTGTTCCCCATTTAAACCATTTTCATTATAGATAGGAGGATCGTCAAATTTAACAAAATAGGAAATCTGGGGATTCATTTGCAACTTAATTATTTCATCCTCTTCTTGAATGTTGAGCAGAAATTCTTGATGCATATTTAAACTTTCCTCCATCCGAATAATCTTTTGATTTCCTTTATTGACTTGTTTTGCAGTATGAGATTCTTATGGAGTCACCTTTGGTGAGGAAGTTGAAACTTGCTGCTTACTTTCATTTTCTTGACTTCTTGATCTTTTCCTCAATCTCAAGTCATATTTCTTATGTAGTTCAATCTGCATAAAATCAGAGAATTGCTTCCAATATTCAACAACGTTATTTTCATCATGAATGGCATCTGTTTCATCATATTCATACTCTTCTCCTTCGATACCAAGTTCATCTTCATCTACTGCATAAAACGCAGGTCTCTGAAAATTCTTATTTTCTAACTCTAACTTATTCAACTTATCTGACAAAGTTTTAATTGCATTACACATATCCTCCAATATTTGAATTTGAGAGGATTCCATCTTTGCCTTTCCCTTGTCTTGGATAGGTTGTATCTCTGGTGCTTTTCCTGCAACCACCAGATTTGCTTCTATCCCTAATGTGTTTGTTTAGATCTAATTAATCTGGTTATAACCTCTCTGAATGCATGATATATTATCAACAAAATCATGAGTTTCATCAACAAGATTATCTTGACCCTTTAAAGTTTCTGTAGCATCATAATATTCACAACAACCTTCAAAAAGAAACTTGTGAGGATAATAAGTTCTACAATAAGAATTGAATACTGAATGGTAATCTTTTAAAGATGAAATACTTGAATGAGGCAAAGACCTAAACCAAGCCCTAGCTTCAAGGTCCAAAGAAAACAAAAACAACTTCATCTTCACATCATGAATGATGCCCTGTTGATCCATGCATTCATGAAACTCTTAGAGGTGATAAGTTGGGTCTTCATATTCCTTTCTACTGAATTTTGGAAGATATTCATTCCAAACATAAAATGCAGGCATATCATGAGGATAGCTGGTGATCCCAGTGAAATCAAATGGATCAAATTTATAGACTAAAAATGCAAGGAGAGCCATTAAAATCTACGAAAAAAAACTTTAAAGTGCATTGGAGTCACGAGTTAATGTCGTAAGTGAAAATCACAGGTGTGAATGTACAACCAACTACTGAAACTTGTCACTCTCAAGAATTAGCTTCAAACTTAATAAACCTATGGAAAAATGTTCTTATTGAATTATTTTGCAGGTTGTGGTCTCTATTATTATGGAGTCGCCTTTTATTTGATTTTATTCAAAACAACCAAGTATTTCCTCCTCACTAAATAACCAGCAGAAAATAGTGAAAACCCAGGGAAAAGTGTTCTTGTCTTCTCTCCTTGGCAACGGCGGCAATTAATCTTGTACCTTAAGAAACCAATTTCCTCTCTATGGAAAAATTGTGCTTAAGAAATTAATAATTATTGTTTGTTGTCACTTTATTATTTGTTGTATTCTTAAATGAAGGACCTAGAAAATTTGGTCTTTAACCCTTAATACATATGTGACTAGAAAATCTCAGAATGCCATTTTTTGCTAGATATAAATGATGAATGAAGAAATCCAGAAGGAGAAGTTTAAGATAATATGTTGCTTTACATAGAACCTACTATCTGTCACTTAGAAGAATTATGAAAATGAGAACCGAATCATAGATAATATGTTGCTTGACACAGAAACTATTATCTGCAACCCTTAGAGAAGTTAAAGATAATATGTTGCCTTACACAGAAACTATTATCTATAACTTAGAAAGGAAGATGAAAACTTCAAGTATAGGAGCACTCTTTTAAGAGATTTTAACTTTATCTACATAAGCAAATAAATACCTGCAACTTCATTACTATACTTGATAGAAGAAAACATAAGATGAGACATGACAGAGAAGTTAAAAAATTATACCCAACAATTCATGGAAACTTCTAATTCTTTCATTAATCAACAGCTATTTCAGGAATACCGTGGCTTAGTCTCCATATTCTCCAAAATTCAAACCTGCCAACCTCTTCTCTGTAAATTTTCCTCTTTTTATATAGCATGAAACAGTTGCTGATCTCTGAAACTGTCAAACTACTAAAACTATTCCTCTAACTATCTGAAGTAAGAAATATTACAAAATATTACACAGAGCATAAAGACATCTCAAAGAACATAAAATAACTGAACATGACAATGATTGCTCGCCTTTTGGCTCTGTTAGTCTGCTGTCGAGTTCCTCTGTATATGCCTTAATAATAATTAATCCACTTTAATCATAATAAATTATGTTTGACTTGTGCATAACTTGGGCTTACGTACGTATCAAATGCATTTTGATTGGAAAAAACACCAGAAAATGCACCTAATTGCCTTCCTCTTTAGATTTGGTTTTAACATTAATTTTTCCGTTTACACACCGAAATCGATGCAAGACACCCAAAGAAAAACTCAAATGAATTAACTATGTTTAATAAATCTATCGGATTCGCCTATTCGGCCCTTCGTTGGCTTCCCAGATCACAAATCGCAATCGGCACTATCAGCGGAACCAATCATCCATAACATTGCGGACCCGCTGAACTTTATAAAATGCAATATATATATATATATATATATATATATATATATATATATATATATATATATATATATATATATATATATACTTGTTTCTTTTGTAATATATATATATATTACTTCACACAGTATATATATATATATATATATATATATATATATATATATATATATATATATATATATATAGAGAGAGAGAGAGAGAGAGAGAGAGAGAGAGAGAGATATCGAGTCTAGCTCCATATAACCATTTATATGGCGATTTGATTTGTTTGTATATCAACCTTCGTTACGTCGGGGCCGATTCTTTTACAATTCTTTCTTTTGGGATTTCAATGTATAATAAACAAAATACTTCATTTCCCTTAGACTTTGCGGATGTAAAGAAAATAAGGGAGCTTCATTAAGGGTGAACCCCTGCAATGATTTTTAGACCACACATTGTGATAAAAGTGATAAATAAGCTTAAACACAATATAAGCTACGATAGAGCTCATATCTGTTCTTGTTGTTGAGGAAGTGGATGATTTTATTAGCGTCCTTAGGCTTATCTCCCAACTCCTCCTTTACTTTCTAGAAAGCTTTTGTAGCTATATTTACTAGCTCTGTTTGTTCAAAAATAACTTGAATTGATGGCTAAATATTGTTGAGAGATTCAATGTTATTGGCCCACAACATTTAATTGGTTTTCCCAAGCGGGCCTTTCTAGTGTTAATTCTTTGTCTAAGACTTTGATTCTTTCACGCATTCTTTGGGCCTTCTGTGCTTCTTCCTTTTGCTTAAGCTGGGAAATTTTATAGTCAGTTTCCAAACTTTCCACATTTTATCTCAGCCTATTCATCTCTGTAGCCTGGATAGACATCGCTTCCATGGCTTTAACCAAGTCTATTGGTTTCTCTCCTAAAGCACCTGTTGTTGTTGTAGATTCTACTGTTACTCGCAATGTTGTGGCAGGTGGAGCTATTGGTGCCAGTGAAGCTTCTCGTGTAGAAGGGACTGTCGTGGATAAAGGAATGTGGCAAAGTCATATATAGTTGTAGGATGTTGTCCTAGGCCATAGCTGGACATGAAGGCAAGAATTATTTCATCAATGTACTCACTTGTGGTGTAGCCCAAAACACATGATATCATGGCTACAATGTTCTGGACCCATGGAGAGAAAATAGTTGATACATATGGAGGGAAGTCCTTAGGGATGTGTTTCTCCTCCCTAATGAATGTTTGGAATAACTGGGCCAATTTTGCAGAGCTAAGCTTGGGATACAGGTCCAACAGGTCTCCAATTGAAAGTGGGGTTAGATTTGGCCTTGGTTGGAGCTGCAACATTTCCTTAATGGACTCAGTTGTGATAGTAAAAAGGACCTTCTGGTCACGAGACATTATTGTTCTACAGTTCGGGACATAGCATGCATAGCACAAATGAGAAATCTCTGGAAAGATGTGGACTTAGGGGAACTGGTATTTGGCCAAATTTGACTCCCGAAGGCCATTCTCATTAGCATAGTTAAGGTATATGTCCCTACTTTAGCAATGCACTTTGAACGGTGGCTCTAGGCTAGTAGTGTCTTTTATCTCGAAGTCCTTGTCAGCCAGGGGAAGGTGGTTGAGGTCCAAATGGGGAGTGGTAATGGGTCTCACGTCCATGGCGATGTGGGCAACCATAATTCAGTTCTTATGGATTTGAATTATGCTCAGGGTTTCAGTAAAGGTTTTATGGGATTTTTCAGAGTTTTTATGGAAAGAGAGGTCTTGCATATGGTTATGGCTTAGAGTGTTAAAATTAAAGTAAATTTGATAATTTTACTTAATTAACCGTGTTATGAGGGTGAATTTAATTGGAATTTGACAATGGGGTTGGTATTCCACAGTTAAATACGTGGAATTAGGTGAAATTGACTCTAAATGGTGGTTGAAGGTGGCTGCAGAGGTTTGTACGATTCTGGTACAAAATGATGAATGAGTTGGGTTGTCTGCAGTGTCTATGGAGGGATGGTGGAGGTCTTTGATCAAACTCGTTGTTTGCATAGGTTGTAACAACTTTCTAAGTTCTCAATGGCAAATGCACGAAGAGTGAAAAGAGGGATAATTGGGCTTATATAGGAAAAACATTAATTTTGGTGGGGTCATTAATTGGTGAACAGTGGGAAATTTTTTAGCTCTACTAGACGGTGGTTTAATGGGGTCATCGCACTGCTTTTGAGAGGGAAGTGGTTTTGGGGGGGGTCACCCGATCTAGTCGAGCACGTGAAACGTAGCATTGTGGGGGTCAGGGAAAACCACCTTATCGGGTGGGTAAAGGACGGACATTGAGACAGACCAATATGAATATGGGTCATAGGATGTGGGGAAGGGATGATCAACGGGAGTACGGCGATGGAGTTGCACAATGCAAAAAGTTTTCCGCGGGGGGTTTGTGGGGGGGGGGGGCGTGGGTCTAATCACCGGTGGTATATGATTAAATTAAAACCTAATCTCATCGGGGGTGCTTTAATATAGGATTAATGACTGAGGGCAGGGTTTTAATATATTTTGTGGGATATGGGGTAGCCATATAGCTTTTAAAATAAACTAAGTGGTGGGATTACTTTAAGGAGTTAAATATATACAGGCCAATGGATTTTTTGGTAATTTTATATATTTAATTAAAAATTTAATATAAGGTGAAATGAGTGGAAGAGGTATTGTACTTAGGTATACAAACTATTATGCGCTTTCTATACACTTTGTACTTAGGATAATTGTATTTGGTGGGTTTTTGCATAATATATGTTTATCATGGGGTTTTCCTCAGCAAAAGAATTTAACCTTAGGAAAATGGGTTTTGTGAGGGGGATGAATGAATTGCAAGAGAATTTAACACCTTTCCTTCTTAAGCCATCAAGCCGAAGGTCCACCCACACGAGAAGTCAGAGAAATAATCTAAGCCTCTTTGACTTAAAGAATTATAGGTATTCATATTTTTATTATAAAAGGAAAATTAGTGAGTGTTATAGGGGTTAAAATGAATTATGGGGATTTAATCATTTAGAACTGGTGAACCATTCCTTTTACCTTTCTAAAATGATTTTTGTACATAGAAAACATGTCATTTAAGCATAAAGGTTGTGCTTTTATCAAGTGATCTTTGTAATCATGCAACCTTTCTACTACTTACTCATTCGCCTACCCTACCATTTTTTCTTCCTTTATTTGGGTGCATTTAGGCTAGCAAACCCTTATCAATCTTTTTCTTTTCTTTACAAGATAAACTATATAATTATAACCTTATATCATCCAAGGGCTCAGATTAAATTTATGAGGACCTTTTATTTCCTCTATCTAATGATCTGCCAAGATTACACTATTTGCCTAGATTTTATTCTCTAACTATAAACATAAAATTGAAAGAATGACTAGCTAAGATTGAACAATTTGACTATCATGGATGGTGGCACGAATTAAAAGGTGCACACAATCATTATTATGCATGAAGTAAATAGTAGTGGCATTTTGACTTCTCACTTTCATGGTCTCTTTTTGTCTCTTGGGGTTCATATATTTTCATTTTTTTTGGATGTTATTCTTATTCTTTTTGTCCTTTGTTTATTCTTTTAGGACATACCCTCTTTACATTTTTTTTATTTTTTAATATGGAAAACATTTTTAGAAAGCAAAGGTATGTACAATACTTCATCCTAGTCATTCAAAATTATGACTCCTATTGGTTAGAACCTAACAGGCAACATAGTAGACGGGAGAGTTCACGCTGGGCCAGTCTAGGCCCACATAGCCTTGACCTAAAGCTAGAATGGCCAACACATAAGGGAAATATGCCTTTCACAAAGAAGTCAGAACTTCTGGAACAACCGGAATAGCTAACATAGGGTTGATATAGAGTCTGAAAGGCCGATGCAGGGCCTATACAGGGCCAGCGCAGAAGTAGCTAGGAACAACCACTCTTGTTGCTAGATTAGCTTGAATTCCATCAAGTGAAGTGAGGTAAAAACCACTCAAAGTTTATGCAAGTATTTTTCTCTTTAAAGGATTGCTAGATGAGAATCCTAGATTTGTATTTAGAGATTTCTCCTTCATAATAATAAACCCTCAAAGATGTTGTGTTAGTTTTCCTGCATTGGGTTTTTCCTGGAATTATTGTGTCCCAAAATAAGTGTGTCATATGAATCTTATTCTTTTCTTTTTTTTTTGTTTCATGAGATCAACTACTAAATTAGTGTAGGCTAGAGAAGTAGTTTGATCCAGTAATTAGAAGAATAACTTAGTGAATGTAATTTAAAATCAAGTAGGTGAACTAGATTCAGATTTGTTGTAGTAGGGGTTCCTTTATTGTAGGAATCTTCACATTGTATCAGAGCATTGATTTTGAAATAGGGAAGAGTATATCTGGTGCTGAGTAGTGAGGCCAAAAACTACACTTGTCAGCAATTTGAATCCCCTTGAAGTGATTGAGCAGTCCTTGTCGGGAAGCATATCGAAAGAAATCTCCCTTTGAGTGAGATGATAGAGAGGTCTGGTTTCCCGTTTGTGAGTTTACAGAGGTAGAGGGAGTGACAAAGAGCCTCAGTGCAATACTTGAAGGGTTTAGTTTCTGTTGGGTTAGAAATTCACTGGAAAAGAATGAAGACACATAGAAGGGGAATTTTATCCTCAGATAACTTTCCACCAAAAAGTTCAAATTTCTCACTTGCTGAGTAGCTGAGCAGTGCTAAGCAGTGACTAGACGAGTTAGTTCGATTGTAGGTTGAGATGGCATCAGATGGGCTCAAATATCAGGACAGGTTGGAGGGTGCTTCCAACTATGTCATATGGAACACCAAAATATTAGTTGTTCTCGAGGAGTATGATCTCGAGGATTGTGTCAAAATTGTTTTAGTTGTTCTTGCTGACAACGATTAAAAGAAGAAGTACAAGGCCGAGGAGGGGAAAGCAAAGAGCCTCATTCTTGATGGATTTTGAGATCATGTGGTCTCACACTTGAAAGGCAAGGATACAACCTGGGATATGTAGGAAGCCTTGTCGTCTATGTATGAAGGATCTTATGAACAATGGAAGATGTATTTAGAATAGAAGTTGCAACAAACCTTGATGCAGAAAGGAGAAGGGGTGAACCTATATCTTTAACATCTTTAGGACACCAAAGACTAGCTTTATACGGTGGTGTACACTCCTCATTCAACCGTGATTGTCAGAATAACCTTGAATGGAGTCTCGGATGAATGGAAAGTCTTCATCCAAAGCATACTCGGCACGAAAAGAGTACCTTGAAGGGATGAGATGTGGGTGACTCTTCAAAAATAGGAGTTAAGGAGGGACCTAGCGAAGGTCAACCTCAATAGTAGCAATGAGAGTGGAACAAAGATGAAGGAGGAGGAGGAAAAAATAGCTCTAACGTCGAAGGGATAACATAACAAGGACATTTCAAAGGTGAAATGTTTCAGATGTGGCAATATGGGTCACTTTGCATATCAGTGTCCTTTGAAGGAAAAGGATAAGGACGAGAAGCATGATCCAAAAGTTGCAGCCATGAATATAGACAAGGATGATTTTTCCATGAGTGCCCACACATCTCTAGGAGGGAGATGGGGCGATATTGAGTTGTAGTTAGGAGGACTACATGTGGAAAGTATCCTTGAGGATTCCACCTCATGGATGAGTTCCTTTCTATGGGAGCCCAAGATTTAGCAGTAGCAAGATGGACTTAATGTCAGATGCTATTGTTGATTGTTTGGAAGACATATGTAGTAGCTTGGCACCAAAGACTAGTTAGCACATAGCAAGGTTGGCAGCAATGTTGTTGGCACAGTGCATAAGTCAACAACAGTGCAAAATATTTAGTTGGTCAGAGACTAGTAGTAGTTAGATTCCAACATTCATAGTATTATGCTGAACACAATTAAGTTCAGTTAATTTTGGAAGTTTTTTAGTTGCTACTCTCAACAGTTGAGTTACAGTACGGATGTAGTGTTAGTAGTTGAAGTTATAGCAGGGTTTGAGAGGGAGTTGTAGTATAGATGCAACAATGGCAGTGGAAATGTCCTGGGAATCAATACAAAAGCAACGACAACACATTTTTGGTGGCAACAACAATGTAGAAAGAAGGTGCTTTAGAAACAGAGAAACATGTAGATGAACTTTGTTTCTAGAGCACTTTCCTTGGTAAGAGGGAGTGTTATTTTTTGGTAGAATCGGAAGTTCTCTAGCCTTGGAAATTGGTGGAGAGACTAAGGCATGTGACCTCTAAAGAACCCAAAAACCATTTGGTAAAATTACACCTCGATTGTGTTTTAGTAAAATAATTAATATTTTTAATGGATTTCCTAAGTCTAAACTTAGGGAAATTAAAATATTAATGGGTATTAATCAAAATATGGGTGAGAATGATCTAGAAGGTGAATCAATTAAAATTTTAATCTTAGCCATTTATTAGAGACTTAATCTTGGTCGTTGAAGACTCAACAGAAAAAATATAAGGTGGAGGCTTCAGGTTCATTTGAAAACACACGCACAGAGAAAGAACTAATCTAGAGTTCGATTTCTAGGGCTAGGAAGCTGAGAAATTCAAACTGAGTGATCATTCTGCAGCAGAGGGGCAAAGACAATCCAAGAGAAGGACTTTCTGGAGAATACTAACAGAGAGGTGGAGAGAGATTGTAGAGAGATAGCACAGGAGCCAGGAGAGCTGACACTAAGCTAGTCTCAGCTCATGCAGTCTTGACCGAGAGCCAAAAGGACCAATGTGAAAGGGAAATTTTTCGGTCACGCAGAAACCGAAACTAATAGGGACTATCACAACAACCAAGAGAGGTGATGCAAAGGAAATATAGCCAATACATTCGACAACCACATCTCTAAGTTCACGATTAAAAATGACTTCATAAGGATGAAGCAAAAATCACACCATGAACACCTTTTTACTTCTATGAAATAATTCAAGTAGCTCTCAAATTTATTTAAAAACCCAAGAAATTTTAGTTGAGAAGATAGATAAAAACTTAGTGAATAATGAAAACCCAATATCCATTATTATGTTGAGATGTGCTCTACAACCCAGTATGGGGGTAGATCTCACATAAACTTAAACTTAAACGTAAATATTTAACATGTAATGTTTAACATTTAACATTTTCAATCTAATGTGGTCCCTATTTAGAAATCAATCTAGTTATTATTATGTATAATGACAATATAAATTTAAAATATAAAGAAGCTTATGAACAATAAAAAAATAGGTATGGTAAATAAATAAAAATATAAATAAACTGGAGGTATGGTAAATAAATAAAAATATAAATAAACTGGAGGTATGGTAAATAAATAAAACCTCTTTTTATACTTACTCCAAAGCTATGGTAAATAAATAAAAATATAAATAAACTAGAATTATGGTAAATAAATAAAACTTCTTTTTATATTTAGTCCATAAACCTTTTTATATTTAAAAATACTCAAAAAAAGGTTTAATTTAGGTGAATCATATGGTCCAAATACCATTTTAATACCATTGGCTAAATACCATCGGCCAAATACCATATTTATAAAAGAGGTATGGTAAATTGATAAAAATATGAATAAAGGAGAGGTATGGTAAATAAATAATTTTTTTTTTTTTATATTTAGTCCATAATTCAATTTATATTTAGGAACACTAAAAAATGAGGTTTTATTTAGGTGAAGCCTATGGGTTGAATACCATGGGCCAAATTATTATTAATACCATGCAAAAAGACATTATTAACCCAAATATTAATATTAATAAAAATAAATATGGCACATGGTATTCACCCATGGTATTGAGAACCAATGGTATTGACCCATGGTATTCATGAATGTAGCCTATCTAAAGGGGGAATTAAATCAACATAGATCCATCTTTACTCTGGACCTACGAGAGGGATCAAATATCCTAATATGAAAACTAGCATAGAGTGAAAAACTATTTGATCCCTCTTGGGGCTTGGTATCCATAGTAAATATGGATCTATCCTAGTCTATTTCAATAAACCACTTCAACACAGTCTAACTGTTCTACATTTTGGTGTTTTTGTATGAATCCAACAATACAATTTGTAAATTTTATGTGAGATGGTCAATTTTCATTGTTTAAATTGCAATTTTGAACATTAAAATGGATTAAACACCCTCAAAAGGCCTTGGGTTTTAGATGAAATTAAATGGGAAACATTTCCTTATCTTTTTCTCTGTATTTTTTTTATCTGCAACCTCAAACCCCAAATCTAAAATTTGATGGAAAATTATCCCTGAATTTCAGATTAAATTAAATGCAAAATATTATTTTTATCTTTTTTCTCTCTTTTTCTCTGTAGCCATGGTGAATGGGTAACTCATTGGAGTAATCTAAGCAATGCTCAATGTCAAGTATGAGATTTTAGATTAAATTAAATGGAAAAGATTTTCTTATCTTTTTCTATTCCTTTTTTTAGCCATAGTGAATGGGTAACTCATTGAAGTAATCTACACAAAGACCAATGTCAAACCCCAAATTTTAGATGAAATTAAAAGGAAATTTCTTTCTCTCTTTGTTCTTTTAACCATGGTGATTGAGTAACTCATTGAAGTAGGCTACACAATGGCCAACATCAAACCTCTGATTTTAGATGAAATTAAATGGAAAATATCTTTCTCCCTTTTCTCTTTCTCTAAGATGGTTGGGGAACCTATTTCTCGAGCCTTATGACAATAACCCAAAAATGTCTCACTCATAAATCCCACTGACGAAACCCTTATCTATTTCTCTTGTGGCCTCTTATATTTTTATTTGAATATCAACCTCCTCTTGATCTTTTCCTCTAACCATTTTTTATTCTTCTTTCTTACTATTTTTTTAACCCCATTCTTATCCTATTTCTTCTCTGCCATTCCCCACTTATATTTCTACCCCTTCCAACATAAATATTTCAGATGTGGTCCTCCTTGTTATATTTTTTCTTTTTGTCACGCTGCTCATTTAGATATTTTTACCTTTCCCACTTAAATATTTTTTAAGAGGTCCCTAGTTGTTATAATTTTCATTATTTGCTTTCTTTCCATTATGTTGTTTTCAGGTTAAGCTTCCCTCTTCCTCGCTCTTTTTTAATCACATATTCCTTTTAATTTGGTTTAATTTATTTTATTTTATTTCTTTATTATTTTTAATAAAATTACTTTTTTATTTTTTGTTTTTTGAAATTTTGATATTTAAAATTTTACATCTTAATTTTAAATTATACCATTGCCTTTTTATTTTATTTTTTTTATTTTTTTGGGGTTTTCCAAGATTATTAACTATTTATTTAATTTTTGTTTTATTAAGTTTGTTTAGAGGTTATTATTATTATTATTTATTTTTATTTGGTTCGTTCTTATTAACTTTTTTGAACGGTTATTATATTTTAATTATTATTTGGGTAAATTTGGGCAGAGAAGCTCTTCTGATTTGGACTCAAGGTCAATTAGCGAACACTTCCAGGAACAGAACGTCGGCACATCTGCAAGCCATATATAATCATTAACCTAATCATATACTTTGGTTCTTAAGTTCACACATTTCAGCGAAATACATGCGCCAGTTCTATCTGAAATATGAAAGCACTGTTTATAACTAGAAATAGAGTCGCAGTAACTTAATTTTTTATTTTTTTCTATTTCAAAACAGAATGGCAGGTTGAAGAATTCCACAGTTGGTGTGTAGAGTGTTACTAAAATTAAAAAGGGGCGATTAAACCTGTACCCTATATATTGATCACGACTGATTTTGGCTTTGCTACTTTTTGTTTTGACTCTGCAGTTTTAATATCCGAAGCACCTGCGCGCGTCATCGGAAGAATAACACTCTGCGTAGTTGGTAGTCCGCGATCAAACAAAGAGCCGTAAAAGTTGGTATGGTTGAAATGGAAGGAGAAAGACGAAGCGGACGAGAAGAAACACGCGAGGCAGAGAATAGGAGTCGTGGTAGGGGTATCTCAAACCCTTCCTCTTTGACCCGCCGTAATGCTCGGAGGAAGAGAAGTAGGAGTAGGAGTGTGGAAAATGACAGGAGGAGCGAGGCAGAGAGTAGCAGTCGAGGTAGGGGTATCTCAAACACTTCCTCTTCTTCACTCCGTAATGTTCGGAGGAGCGAGGCAGAGAGTAGCAGTGGCCATAGGAGTATCTCAAACCCTTCCTCTTTGCCCCGCCGTAATGCTCGGAGGAGAAGTAGGAGTGTGGACAATGACAGGAGGACTCTGGAAAACGACAGACGGAGGAGTAGGAGTGTGGACAATGACAGGAGTGTGGAAAACGACAGGAGGAGGAGTAGGAGTGGAAGTCGGGATAATGACTGCAGGAGGAGTGGAACCCTAGATAATGACAGGAGAAGGAGCAACAGGAGTAGCAATAGTGTGGATGGCACGATCATTAGTTCCAATCAACCTAGTAGTGTGGATGGTACGATCATTGGTTCCAATCGACATAATGATGATATTGGCGTGAGGAGCAGGAGAAGACGAACAGCCAGAATGAGTGTTCCTGCAACTGTTACACAGCGGAGTTACATCATAAGTGACAATCCAACACTAGAAGTGATACGAAGTCGGCAAAGAAGGCCAGAATTGTTTTTCATTACTTTGGAACAAGCTCGACTTTTGATGATGATACCCGATGCTCAGCCCATCGGACCTGCTGATAGAGACGTCGTACAGCAGTTGCCCCGCGTAGTCATTTCTGAAGAACATATCAATAATAACGATGATAATTCAACGTGCTCAATTTGCCTGGAGAAATACCAAGTGGGGGAGGAGGCACGCTTAATGGAATGCGGGCACATGTACCACAAGACCTGCATATTTGAATGGCTGGAAAACCAGCACACCTGTCCGCTCTGCCGATTTGAAATGCCTTACACGGCATAATGTCTTAGATTTTATTTCTTTGCTATTTAGTTGGTTGTGATTTCATTAAATAAATACTGCAGTGTGAGGTTGTGATTTGATGAAATAAGTACTGCACTGTCATCGTTGTGACCTCATTAAATAAATACTGTAGTGTCATATTCAAACCTGATCACGTGTCATACTGATTGGTGAAAATATTGGTTATGAAAGATTCCTCATTTCCCGGTATCTTTAGGCTTTGCTGAGACAATTGAACTCCTTCCGTTTGATGAAGGTCTGGTTTGCTTTTTGCTGTATAATTTCATTATGTATGTTTTAGTACAGGAATATTCTGAGTTTGAATGCTTAACAGACTGCGTATGATCATTGATCATTGTAATGACCCCAGATTATGTGAATATGAAAATTTACTGTGGTAAAAGACATTAATGCAGTTGTTGTTTATGTTTAAAAACAAAACTGTGACAAACTATTTTTGATGAAAGTATTTTAAATATTTTCTTGAAATGCTGGCAGCCTCTAAGAGGTGGATTTGAAAGAAAGAGTTCAGTTATAATAACTGATGGAAACTACCCTCCCAGAACAGAAAAGTCCTGGCTGTCGGGAGGAAGTTCTGTGCTGTGAGGACAGACAAAAGAGAAACCTTTTCCAAGAAGAGGAAAAAGAAAAAATGGTGGTTAAGTCTGGTTAGGACCAGATAACCAGGCACAGAGAGTGCACAAATCTTGTTGAGGACTTGAGGTCTGCAAGATGGCTCGGGGGGAGAATTCCGTCTGAGGGATGGATCTCATGGCTGGGTGGAAGAGCAGAAACAAGCACAGGTGACTTGCCTGAGAAACTATTCCTGATACTGGTGAACCAGGTACGGTTTCAAGATGCAGAGTCCCTGGTTGAATATAAATATACAGTGAATTTACAGTAGGTGAATAAGGTCTATGTTCATTCTCCTAGATACTGTTATTATGTACAATGAATTTACAGTAGTAAATAAGGTTGATGTTCATTCTCCTGAACACTGTCATGTTGTTAAGTAACTACATAGGTGTAGTTGTAAATGAAAGGTCAGTTATAACCCTTGTGATAAACAAAACTACAACAGGTGTAGTTAAATGAAATACTGGTTATAGAATAAGAAGAGAGAAACCGACTATTAAACATTAACCACCATGACATAACCTCGTCGGAGAAACAGAGGCACTGTGTTAACATCAGAACAGCGAATAACGGAAATAACAGTACAGGACTCTTGAATATAGACAAGCAACTACTTTAGTGTGTCGACAGAACGAGTTGGAGTGCTCTGGGTCTGAGTAAGAGCGCCGACAGTGGTCGGATTTGACACATTGACGGAAGGAAAACAACTCACTGCTATCATATTAAAGATTGTTAATATGTAAAGTAGCAAATAGATATAATGTAAAACTGTGTAAACGGAGAGCGAAAAACCGTGTTTCCTTCTAGTACATCAGTATTATGAAACTATAAACATTTGCTGATACATTTAAGTAAAGAAAACAATACGTTAAGAGAAATAAGGGAAAAACGAACACCTCTTATGGAAACCCTGTACATGATACAAACTTAACTTTGGATATATATATATATATATATATATATATATATATATATATATATATATACTACGGCATTTCCTAAGGAACAGAAGATGCATGATACGGACACCCTTTCTAACCAAATGCATCCTGTACGAGTTCATCAAGACAAGAATTTACATAGTAAATGACAGACGGATGAATCGAAATTATAAGCAAAACCTGTGGTAATAAAACAACCATCACACATTGTCTTGAGAACTATTAAATATACAGAATACAATCATAGAATACAAGAGCCTTGTTACCCTGGAAATATAGACAGCGTACAGTTCTGTTTATAAGTTACAAAAAAATATGATCCCCGGTGGAGAACCGTAATGGGTAATGTCTGTTCATACATTAAACAACGGGAAACCCCAAAAACAGAACCTGGACCCGTTTGTCAGATTTGCGTGTTACAGCCAGATCCGAAGTCACATGTCTAGGAATGGATATGGTAAACCAAAAATCTGAGTGTGTTGCAAGGGGCTGCATTACAAACAAAAATAAGTCCATAAATACATACAACATAACTCAGAAGGGTTCCGCTGTGGATAACAAGTCCATAGGACGGGTCATGGACTTGACCGGAACACAAAAGAAAACCTAGATACAAACTGTGAGGGTTCTCTGTGGAGAATACCTCAGCAACCGATGCAAGGAGACCCTCGTTCGAACGATGGTCTGCATAACCATAATTTAAACAACTCAAATCGATGGTCCGCGAGCTCTTGTGGATAGGGGCAAGGCAAATAAGAATCTGAGGGCATACCTGTGGCCGCCGAGAGGGTGGAACCAGCATGTATAACCGCCTTGGCACCACCAGAGGGGTTCAGATAGCCCAACTGCGCGCCCTGTAAGCAAGTGGAAACAAATCATAAGTAATCATTACAGATAGTTAACACTGTAAATATATATATATATATATATATATATATATATATATATATATATATATATATATATATATATATATATATATATATATATATCTATATATATATATATATATATATATATATATATGCAGTAGGTTGAAGAGACGAGGTTCCATATACCTGTGCAAGATGAGTGCCGACCACTTCACAGCCTTCGGAGCAACTACAGGTGAAGAATGTAGCGCTGGTGGGATTGAACCAGAGGATGAACGCCGAGACGGAGCCGGAAAGGGCCGAACAAATGAATAAACCCCGAGAACGTTCGGATGAGTTTTGTAAGGACTTAAACCCTTGAGCGCATCTCAGCCCTTTGATCCAAGGGGGAGATCCTGACCGTCTATGCAAGGCGGGAACGCAAAGCGTAAAGGCCGAGATCACTGTGACCGATATGTCACATGGCCAAAGTAGCCAAGCCTTGCCACCTGCCTCGACAAGGACTGTAGTCATTAAGGCAAGAGTGAGCTGGCACCTGCAAGGGCTGCGGCGGAACCGCCAAAGCCCGAGCCACATTAAGTACACTGTAGAACTGGCGGTTTAATAGCTGGCTCGTACATGAAGTCAAAGCATACACAAAAAACCCGTATGACAAAGCAATGTGACAACTCAATGTATGGCCACATAGCTTATATAAACCAGGGTTATAACAGTAATCAAAACATAGGCTAAACAACTGTGAATACGTGGCATACGTATGGTAGCATTTAAACATATGTGCATTCATAAAGGTTGGAAAATCTTGTATTATATAACAAATTCTTTAAATAAGGTATACAGTAAATTTTTTTTATGTATATGAACGTTGGTGTGACAATCATTTATCAAATTCAATGTGTTTTGTTGCTTTGAAAATTAAAAAAATATTGCAAAATATTTTACTTTCGTTTATTGATAGTTACACATGTATTAATTTTTTTTGGATTTTTTTTCATAGGTTTTAATTTTTTAAGGAGATTTTTATTTAAAGTTGATGGATGTATTGGTTATCTTGGTGGAAAATGCGAAATTGTTAGATGTATTGGTTATTTTTGGTAAAACTGTAAAATTTCTTTTTAAGAAAAATGGAAGGTAGAATAATTGATAGATGTATTGGATGTTTTGGTGGAAAATGTGAAGTTGTTAGATGTATTGGTCATTTTGGTAAAACTGTAAAATTTCTTCCTAAGAAAAATGGAAAGTTGAATAATTGATAGATGTATTGCTTATTTTGGTGAAAAATGTGAAATTGTTAGATGTATTGGTCATTTTGGTAAAACTCTAAAATTTCTTGCTAAGAAAAATGGAAAGTAGAATAATTGATAGATGTATTGGTTATTTTGGCAAAAAATGTGAAATTGTTAGATGTTGGTTATTTTGGTAAAACTGTAAAATTTCTTCTTAAGAAATATGGAAAGTAGAAGCCTTGCTGAGTTTGATCCTTAGGCTCAAGCCTACATTATGTAACAAATCATTGGATGTAGACAAGATGGATAACTAGTGAGTTTGAGCCTTAGGCTCAAGCCTACATAATGTAACAAAACATTTGATGTAGACAAGATGGCTATCCAGTGGACAAACAAGTGGACTTAAATCCTTAGAAATTAAACCATTTTCTTCTTTTAAAATATTTAGTTTGAACCTTAGGCTCAAGTCTACATCATGTAACAAATCATTAGCTACATCATGTAACAAATCATTAGTTGTGTACAAGATCCCTAACAAATGGACAAGCAAGGGGGCTTAAATCCTTAGAGATTGGACCATTTTCTTCTTTCAAAAGATTGGACTGAATCTGTACCTAGATTCTACCAAGGGATGGCATCTCGTCTTATCCACACGAGCCCTTGACAAGGTTAGATTTTTCCCCACAATTTAGAATCTGTAACATTACACCATGGAGTAACTTAAAAAAAACACCCTATCAACATCTATTCTACATCAATGAGCTTTATTTAACCATTATTATTATTATTATTATTATTTATTTTATTAATTCTTATTAATTCTTTTTAACAATTATTATATTTTGTTTTAATAAAATTTTCCATACTAACCAAAATTATTAGATAAACAGGTTATCTTATAAATTTTATACGGATATTAACCATCTTAACCCTAAATAAATATATGAAGGGACAAAAGAGATCAAATCTCTAGAGGTGCAAACCTCATTTTTCAGTACAAAACTTGAGGAAAGGTTTTCACTTCGAGATATTTGATCCCTCTCGGTTCTTGATAGATACAAGTTTAAGATGGATCTAGGTTGGTTTCAATTGTGAGCGGTCATACAAAATTTGTTGAACATTTAATTATTTTGATCATTTTAAATATGGGGCTCAGGCCTTAAGAAAACACGAAAGATCAAGAATATAAACCAACAAAAAATACACAAATAAACAAACAAAATAAATCCCAAAAGGAAACCTAAAAAAACTAGGAGGACAAGACAAGGACCCAACTTCTACTAATAATCTAGCCATTGTCTATTCAAATTATTGTGTATTTCTTCGATTTCTAGGGCCTCTTTCAATTTATGATGATGGAAATGACTAACCCTACCAACGAATTTGGGCTCCTCAATGTAGATTTGATGCTTAGATTTATCTTCATGCTCTTCTAAAGCAAAGGAGTTGATGCTTAGATTTATCTTCATGCTCTTCTAAAGCAGAGGAGTGGGTTCTGCCATGCTTGATGTCACTGACATGCTACTGAATCCTTTGTTTAGTGGACCAGTCTCACCAATGTAGGCAGTCCCATAAGATCATGGGAGAACATAAACACCCTTCATATTCTTGGGGTCCATTGCGCCTTTTACATATATAAGGGAGCCCTAGATGGTATTTAAAGGCTTAAAGGTTGAACCTACCTTATGTTTCCTCACGATCTTCACAATCTTCTCAATGGTCCCTCGGATAAAAGGAAGAAGCTTGAATTCATAAATTTTTATGTGCTTACACTAACATCAATGCACATTATTAATCTAATTATTTTGAAAAAATGTACATCGTATATCTAGTTGCATCAAATAATAAATCAACATCTACACTGAAAACAATGCATCTAGTGAAAACAATCAAACAAGATGAGTAGTAAACATATACACTAAAATCAATGATCTAGTGCAAGGGATCAAACATGATTAGAAATTAATATCTACATTGAAACCAACACACCTGGTGCAAGTAATCAGATAGGAGTAGAAATCAACATCCACACTGCAAACAATACATCTAGTGCAAGGTATTATCACTCCATAATTTCCCTATCTGAGGATACCATATGCTTTTCATATAAGTTCATCCTTCAAATGAATCGATCCTAGTAATTTTAATGAGCCTTAGGAACAAGTAACTCGGTCTCTTCAAGGTGACAAGCCATGTGTCGTTTAAGTTTTACGAGTCCAACTGAGGGGTAACTTGATGTATTTTTCATGTTTAGAGAGTTTGATAAAGAGGTGAAAAAAAATATCCAAGGGTCCATTTTTGTTAGATGTTGGTTATTTTGGTAAAACTATAAAATTTCTCCCAAATGGAAAGTAGAAGCCTTACTGAGTTTGAGCCTTAGGCTCAAGCCTACATTATGTAACAAATCATTTGATGACGACAAAATTGCTAACGAGTGAGTTCAAGCCTTAGGCTCAAGCCTAAATAATGTAACAAATCGTTGGATGTAGACAGGATGGCTATCGAGTGGACAAACAAGTGGACTTAAGTGTGCCGCAGCGCACCCCGTTAGTGCAAATTGTGCATTGTAATGCAACCTGATAGAAGGCTGCCTGCACTGATCTCCTTAGGGGAATTTTCTAGATGAATGGTGTCATGGAAACTCTTGGGAGGCAAGCATGATGTAAGCTGACCTCATTAGGGAATGAAAACAATTGAATTAGGGCTTGACCCTAATAATATGGATCTGGAAGTCAGGATTTATGTGCGCAAATTGACTTGTAACAGTTACCATTTGGAGAGAAGGATTCGAAGTGGAAGGTGACCTGCATCAGTTACAATACAAATATCATGATTCTTTTATTTTTTCTCATGAATTAGCTAACGGAAGGTATACCCATGCTCAACTTATAAACTTTCATTACATGTACAAATATAGTCGTCTACAAATATAAACCCATGAATGTAAGGCCACTTGTACATTTGATATAGTACTCCTGAAAATATGTCGTAGCCCAGATGGATGAAACTAGATCCAGGGTCTTCAATATCATTCAATCTTCACTCAATGTACAAGTCTAACCATGTAAATAAATGATCTAAAGTCGAAGATGGAGAGACATCATCTGATTACCAACCAATGATGTGAGCTATTAACAGACGCGAGAGGAATCACTGATAATGATAATGACCCTCAAGGTACTGCAGTATATTTTGCATTGTGTGAATAAATGATTTGATGTCGAACACCATATGAAGTCTTTCAGTCGAAGGCCAGTGATGTCAACCTATCATCGGAAGCGAGAAACCTGCCATTGATGTATGCAAGCCTCAAGGTACTGAAGGGGTGTTTCTAAGTCAACTTCTTGGATGATGTGCTGATGTCGACAAGAAGTGACTTGTCAGAGGAGGGCCTTGATGTATCCGACATCAACAACACGAAATGAGGTAAATGATTTGGAGATGAAAGATCGATTGATGACACAAGGTTCAGGAATGGCGGGCATGAAAATGAAGGTTTACTATATTGTAAAGGATGAAGTTTTGAACTGAATGACTTATCTTGAACATGTCAGCGACACTGAAGTGAATTGGTAGCATTGACCCAAAACAAAGTGATGGATGTTATGATAGACCAACGGTGTGATAACCATCAAGCTGAGTGACCCAACCCACATAGTCACGGTGATGAGGTGAAAGTGTCATGTTCAAGAGTGACCTCCTATCATAAAGTGTTCTCGGCTTTTTCCCATTTTCCCCAGTCATTTATGACTAGTACCTCTTTATTTTATCAAGCTTGAGGAGGATAACATAAGATTTTTGTATAACTCCACCCTTCAGGTGAATCCATCGCTATTTGTGTTTTAACAAGTCTAGCGAAGGTGAAACTCGATCTTGTCTAGATGGAAAATTTTGTCGCTATTTGATGTTTTTAATGAGTTTAACAACAAATACAACTCAATTTTTTTCATGTTTACAGAATTTGAAAAGGGACGAAAAGGAAAGTCCACAAGTTCTTTTTCGTAAATTGATCTCTCAAGTTCGAAAAAGCCTAAAATAATACAAGAGAGATATCGTTTCCAGTCCTTTAATGAGCTAGAATAGACAAGCACTCAACAATCTTTTCATATTTAGAGAGTTTGAAAAGAGTTTAAAGAGGACTCCATTTTGAGGAATGAGTGGTGTCTAGGATAGCAACTGGTTTCGGTGATGTTGGAACTTTTCAAAACATCTTGATTTATGTGAAGATGCTATCTAACAAGCCCACTCATTGCGAACGTTCCTCAAAAATGGTAAAACAACCAAGTGAAAGAATATGATTGGCCAAAGAGATGGTGGTGATCGAATGAAAGAACCAAGGCTCATTTGGTGAAAGAGGATGATAGAAATGAAATCATGAGGGTTAAACAATGGAAATGGGTTCATTTTTCACAAGCTTGAACCATAGAGAACTATGCTTAGATTCAGTTTCATGTTTGCTCAAGCTTGAAATGAAAAACTACGCTTGGATTTAGTTTCATTTTTACACAAGCTTAAAACAAAAAACTATTCTTGCATTTAGTTTCGTTTTTACGCAAGCTTGAAACGAATAACTATGCTTGAGATTGTTTACATGCTCCCAACATAATGAAAAGGAGTCTTCTGTAACCAGATGGAAGTCCCTACGATCAAGTAGGACGGTTATCTAACACCTTTTAGCTTCGTCTAGATAGGGACAAAGGTGAATGGGGTGATTCCCTTCACATAACCTACAGGGAAACTTAAATTTACCGCTAGGTTCATGCCCCCCAAGCTTCATTACATTCACCTAAGTAGACTACTCATGGCTATCAGGTGGATGGAATGAAGGTTCTTTTACAAGATCAAGTGAAAGACTTGATTGGGATTTTACGAGATCTACTCAAAGACTTGACTTGAAAATTTGCTCCAGGGGACCTTATTTCATTTTTTAATGAGCTTGACCCAAGACAAGGAAATTTGCTCAGATTCCTTATTTCTTTTTTAAACGAGGTTGACACAAGACTAGGAACTATCCTTGGACCTGTTTCATTTTTTAACGACGTTGAAACAAGACAAGGAACTATCCTCATGGACCTATTTCATTTTTTAACGAGGTTGAGACAGTAAAAGAACTATCCTCATGCCCTCGATTTCATTTTTTAACGAGGTTGACACAAGACAAGGAACTCTCCTCGGAGTCAATCACAACTTGTAAGAGGTCATGAAGGAGAGATCTGGTTCCAATTCCCCTAGTGTTATAGACATTTTTGGGCACTGCAACCCAATCATAAATGTCCATAAACCAAGGGCTCTTAAGTCCCTAAATGTGTTGTTCCAACCTCTAAAAGAACAAGGTCAACTGATTACATCTTCTCCCAGAAGTTCTCCATGAAAAACTACTCAGAACTGGTCAAAACTGGACCATCTCACCTGCTCCATGGTCAAAGTGCGTTGCATCCCACCTAAACACACACGGGAGGTGCGATGCATACTGAAAATCCCTTCTATGGGGTGCGATGGGCGAGAGTGGACAAATGGCAGGGTCAATCTGCCAGGTGGAGGATCCTAGAATCTTCCAGAAACTTCTCCTCTGACACTTGCCTCTCTGCATTCACCCACGGATGAGTAAGAGATCATCAATCTCCAAGTGGAATAAAGAAATATAAGGGAGAGGACACTAATCAAATCTCAAAAGCTGACTCACCCCCCTTGCAAACATCTATATATGGATCCCTAATCCCAGAGATCCAGAGGCTAGAATTTTGTATCTTGTAAGGAGGTGCTACTGGTTTCTTGGTGTAACATCATAGCGTTGGGTGATCTAAGCTTTTCATGAGGTGAAGAAGGGCTTTCTTGCTGAGAAAATGATACTGGGTCAGAACAATTGGTTGTAATCCTCTTTGCTACTCTTGATTATTAATAAATCCATTCAAGTTTTCCTCCACATTCTTGTATGATTGATGATATATGCATTTGTGTGGTCAATATATATCTGGTCCTATATTTTTTATGATAGTAGAGCTATGTTCTTGGATAGTGTTATGCTGCTTTGATTCTACAGGTGCTTTTGAAGCTGGATAGACGAGGAAGCGAGTGGCAAAGATCTAGCAGAAGGGAGAGGAATCAAGCAAGGAACCAAGCACAAGATAGAGGTTGGTCTCCTTCTTCCCCTCTTATCTACTTCTCATAAAGGAAAATGAAAGTGGTTTTAGTTTGTTTGTTTCTAAGGTAGCTACCACCCTTAGTGCGACTACCAGCTCTCCATAGACACTAGATTTCTCGATAACAAAATGGTGACTCCACTGGGGAGCAAATAGATTGTTTGTTTGTCTATATCTGTTTACTTTATAAACTTATAGATGGAGCCTGAAGTCAAGCCCGCTAGCCTTCGAACTGCGTTTGCTATGCAAGTCCAAAGTAGATCAATGCTACTTCAGTCTATCTCCGGGTTTTGTTTATGAACAGAAAAATCGATTTAAAAGCTCTCTAATTTCCCTTGTGGTGGCTCTAGTAACCTCCTTAGATATACCCCTATGATTTATTTACTGATTACCACTTGCTCGGCCTAAATCCCTGAACTGAGCTGCAAATTGTGGCCCGGAACCCAGTTGAAGTCTCATCCCTGGACCATCGCACTGTCTCTTCTTTGGAATCTGGATACATCGCACTTCCTGTGTGTAGTAGGTGCATTGCATCTCACTTTCCCTATATTACAGGTGCGTTGATCAAACAAGACCTCTTCTGCTCTTAGATTTTGGTTTCTTTGTTCACTCTTTCCAGTTCTATTCAGGAGTTTTTTTGTCTGTAGTCAGTATACCTCTGTTGAAACCCCCTTCATTGCCATTATTCTACCTCCATTGTACAAAGAACTGTAAATGTTTTTATGTATTTTTAGCCATTTTCAGTTCTCTTTTACAAAGAAGTAGTGTAATTGAACTGTCGTTTCTTGATTTGAAAGTGTCGTTTTCAGTCATAGAAGAGAATCAGATTATTCTTGATGGTCGATTACACTCTTACTCTTGTATTTGATTTGAATTAGTAGTTTTTAAAGTGTCGAAAGCAAGTTTTCAATTCCAGATTGCAAAGTGTCATCATTGCCTTCATTTTGTCTTGAAAAGAAACTTGTTAGTAATGGCACTTAAAAAAATAACTCAGATTTGCGCTTAGCTTTCTTTTTATCATTCACACATTAAGAAGGCTGAAAACAAATACTTGCATGTGCATTTGCATTTAGACTGTTTGTTGGTTTGATTTAGGACAGTGCATATAGTGTGTGCTCACTGCTCTATGTTGAAAGAATATCGTCTCTCTTTCCTTAGTAGCTAGGATTTTCATTGCAGAAAAGAAGATTAAACAATTCTTTATCATCTTAGATTGCATTTTAGGAATTTTATATCCACATCACGCGGTGAACATGAATTGAAAATTTTATTAAGCAAGATCAACTGTAACATAAATTTAATGAATCTAAAAATGCTTTGGAACCTAACGCACAACATTTAGAAGTCTAGGCTAGAGACGTATTCTGGCATCGTAAAGCCTGGTAACTGTTGTTTTCATTGCTGGTTGGGTGATTCCTCCACTTTAAGATGATAAGTGCCAGTACAGACTTGTGCTCCCACGTACCGTTGAGTATATATTGGGCGACCACAATAGGATTTATCCTTTATCCATAGGAAGCCGTGTCTGTCACCCTATCGATCACAATGCACTGAACACAGCATTCGGGAAGATTGACTACCGTACCGTAAAAAGTATTCTGCATTTTTTCGATTGGTTTTGTAATCCCTCTGTTTAGATTTCCATAGTATTTTCTTTCGTTCCTTTCCAGAATCCTTAAAGGAAAAGGTCCATTTGAGCACTTGTCACTTCAAGCTCATTAAAAATCGAAGGTGACTAGAGTCATCTTTTGTTTTTTCTTGACTCTTAAAAATTGAAAAAACAAGTTGTGTGAAAGCGTCTAAAATTCATTTAATTCGGAAACATATTTCCCCTTTATTTTTAGTTGATCGAGTAATCCGCAATCGTGGAAGAAAGTCAATTGAAACCCCGTCGTTCGCGGAGGCTTACGAGTCAACCGTCTTTGTCTCCAGAATAAAAACTGTTACAGACAAAGAGAACTCGTTTAACCAGTTCCAAATACCCTGGTAAAGTTAAAACAAGTGTTCCAACACCATCAGAGACTCCGGTTACTCCAAACATTTCTGGTATCCCAGCCGTTACAGAAGAAGTTCCACAACCACCAAAAGACAGTAGAGCTGATCCTAGTGTGAAGGTAAACACTTGTATTACTGAACTAGCTCCATCTATAGCTGATTCGGAAGGTGTTATTCCCCAAACATCTGTCGTTGCAGATTCTATACCTTCTTCTGCACCAGAAATATTTTACGGACTTGACGGTCTACCTCTTCCACCTAGTCTGATTGCTATAGAAGAGATTGTGGAGGATCCTCCATCTTGTACTCCATCGCAAGTTTGAGTTGGGATCACCCTATATCATTCTTCAACAGAAATTAGTCTACCATTATCGGAAGCTCCTGTAGAATCACTAGGCAATCTTTTTTATAGACTAGAAATGTCTAAACAACCGTCGACATCTAGGACTGTGTCATCCGACACAGCAACAGTAGAACTTCCTGCTGTCACTCCAACAATGTTTGTCGGCATACCATCTGTCCCAATTAGCTCTTAATCGCTAGATGGGGCCCACTCACGGGCTATTTTGACAGTATGGTCCATTCCCGTTTGTTCATCCGGAATAATATCCGGGGACTCTTATGTTGAGTCTCAACAAATTTATCCCTCGCGGTGTCAATTTGGGCAGTCTGGTCCTCAAGGGCAAACAATTCCTTTGAGTACTGGATTATCGCCATATGGGGGGAAATATTCCCCTTCATTGTCTCCTCTAGGAGGACAACCACATGAGAGTTCACAACAAAATTCAGGTTATGCTGGAATTACATCTAGCGGCTGGGTGCCAATACTGCCTCAACAACCAAAGAGTTGTATACTCAATGCAACAATGTTTACCTATGTCAAATATACCAACTACGCCGGCTATTGTGACGGTGTCACAAGTACAAGCATTGCCTATTGTATGCCAACCTCAGGTTTCTCAGGCTATAATGCAACAACCTCTTGTCCCTGCAACTCAACCAAAGTCATCAAATAGTGGAATGACACAGGCCCAAACAGGTACAATTACCCCTCATCTTGGTCAAATGGCCAGTATTGGACAACAACACATGGCTTCACAACCATGGCTGGTGCAATATCAACAACCGCAATTCCAACAAGTATACCAAGGATTTGAGCAACAAATCTTTGCAAATAATGGGCAATCGTATATTCAAAATGGTCAAAATCAACCATTCTATAATGGTTATGCCCATCAGCCTTACCAAAGTTACACCATCAAATGCATTATGCTGGTATGCAAAGACCAACTGCTCAGGCAATCCCATCTTATCCTTGGAATGCTTCGCCAAACCTGAATAAACAGTTACCCTTCGTGGCAACTTTAGAGTTACCGTATCTAAATTGGCTAACGAACAATCCAATTGCTTACGCCCCTTGGTGGCCAGCGATTCTGCATAAACCTCCGTCAAATATTCCTAAATTTAATGTAAATCCAGGTGAAGACCTATCGAATCATATGATGACCTTTCATCTTTGGTGTTCATCAAACACCCTAAATGATGATTCGATTAGGCTTTGCCTTTTTAGAGGACATTAATTGGTTGGGTAGCAAAATGGTATATCGAATTACCTAGAGCTTCGTTTGATAACTTCAGTACCCTAGCCACAACATTTTTAACCCTTTTTCAGTTACCCATAAGGTACGAAATGGGAATGGAACTTCTTACCAATTTCAAGCACACGATGGCCACTCACATATCTGATCATATTCATGGCTGGCAACGTCGTCGTAGAATGGTAAAAACGTATGTTCCTAATCAGCTTTTAGCTGAATGGTTTATTAAGTCATTATTACCTTCCATTACAGAAGATGTGGCAAAGGGAGGAGTCATCACTGAAGAGCAAGTTATTGCTCATGCGCAATATTTAGACTTGATTTATACTCAGTTTGGCACGCTCTACGATAAAATCCCTGATGCTCACAGACCGGAATTTTCCGTTGCTCCTCCTCCTAAATTGAACAATGACTCTCATGCAGGCGATGGCGTGATTGGTAGGACAGACACAAAATCAACAAAGGCTACATCTAAAAAGGCCCGTAAGATTTCTAGTCAAAATACAAAAGAAGAACTTCTTGCCTCGGAAGTAAATGCCATATCAACTGATAAAGGCAAAGAAACCAAGCAATCAGGAGGCAAGAAGAAAAACAAAGGGAAGAAGAAGAAAGATGAAGAATCATCACTTGAAAAATCTTCTGCAAACCCTTCTGGGGATAAGAAACCAAATCGTCTATGTCTTATATGTGATGAGGATCATTGGACAAGAGACTGTCCATATAAAGCTGAGCTTAAAAAATTCTTCAAGAATTCAAAAACCTCGGCAGTATTGACTCATCCATTTCCAAATCTAGGAACAAATCTGGTTGCTAGTGACAATGCTTCCCCATCCCAAGTGTTGATGTTGTCGGTTTCAAAACAGCAAAATGATGCTTCGATAACGACAAGGAATAAATATTACAGGAATCCACAGCTGTTGAACAAGAAGGATAAAGATGAACCTAGTAGTTCGACAACAACTTCGACAAAAGTTGTGCCACCCATCATTCCAGAGCTAACAATAAAACCGCCAAAAGGAGTAGTACACAAGTCGACATTTAATCCTCGTGCAAAGAAGCACAACATTATAATATAATTGAAGATCTGGCCCAATCGCCATCCGCTATGTCAACAATTGAGGTACTGCAAAATTCCCCTCCCAAAAGCAGGCTTTATTATCAACAATAGGTGGGATTGACCCAAAGGATTCTAATCTTGTGTCCTTTAATCACAAAGGATATGATCCTCAGTTACTAGCTCAACTAGCTTTCCTCATTCAAGTGAAAGCCCTCAACAAAACTGTTCATCAAACAATTATTGATGAGGGGGCATCTACATGTATTATGTCGATGAGTTGCTGGAAAAATTTAGGATGTCCAACCTTTTCACGATCTTCGACGACATTAAAAGCATTTGATGGACGAACATATACCCCATATGGGATTCTAAGTAACTTGCAAGCTGAACTGGGGGGGAAATAGTAGAAATAGATGTTGAAGTAATCGACGGAAACCTCGATTACAACATCCTACTGGGAAGGTCGTGGATATATGTTATGGTTGCAGTTGTGTCGACCTACTTTAGGAAGATTGCATTTCCTTTTCAAGGAGGAATTACAATCGTCGACCAACAAACATTTCTCCCCAATAGTTCCCAAGTTATGGGAAGCATTCCGATGATCCATGGAAGCCCCCATTCACTTCAAAATATCGGAGTAGGCCTACTAAAGGACCCTATATTAATGGGAACTTTTGCTCTTCCACCTCCAAACAATCTGGCGGAAGTGGCGATGGTAGGAACCTGCAATATGATATCTTCAATTCAAAAGATATCAAAAAACGATATTAACATGGATCATCTGCAGGTATTGCCTCCAAGTTCAATAGAAATATTGTAGCAATCAATGTTTTTGGCATGGGAGGCAGACCCAAATCAGCGCTCATCAAGCGTTTGGATAGATAAGTCTAAGGAATATGGCAACCCTTCAGATCCTTCGTCGCAAGTGCATTACACCGACGAATGAAGTGTTCAGACAATGATAATTGATGGGGCACCATGGGAAAATTACCACCATTGTTCCCATCTTCCGGATTATCAAGAAGATAATCCTGATGACCTTCATCATCCTTCAGTTTTTGATTTCCTATCAAATACTGTAAACACGGTGGATTCCAAGTGAAACTTGTCGAATATTGAAGAGACTATCGCCATAAATATCTCGACCAAAACGGATGTTGTAGAGAATATTTATGTTGGCAAATGTTGTTCTCCTTCAGAACTGGAAATATATAATGCTCTTGTTTGCGAATTTAGAGATGTCTTTGCTTGGTCATATGATGAAATGCCAGGCATTGAATCGAGTATAGTTGAACACGAAATAAAGATGTATCCAGATGTCAAACCAGTATGACAACGGCTACGGCAGGTGCACCCCAAGAAAGCCACTTCCATCAAGGTAGAAGTTGAAAAACTTCTCCATGCTGGTTTTATTTACCTGGTTCCTCTAACCGATTGGGTATCAAACATTGTTCCTGTGATGAAAAAACAAGGAATGATTAGAGTGTGCATCGATTATAGGGATGTAAATCAAGCTTGTCCAAAAGACAACTACCCTACACCCTTTATTAACCAGATAATTGATGAATGCGCCGGATGTGAAATCTTTTCATTTTTGGATGGATTCTCTGGGTATAATCAAATAAATATCTGCCCACAGGACCAGTCAAAGACTGCATTTATTTGTCCTTGGGGCACATTTGTATATCGCAAATTACCCTTTGGTTTAAAGAACGCAGGGGCAACATTTCAGATGGAAATGAATTATGCCTTCCATGACATCAAAAACATTGTTCAACCATATCTCGATGACCTTCCGGCTCATTCACGAAAGCGGACCGATCATCTCCAGCATTTGAGAGCGATATTTATACGTTGCCGACACTACAAGATACGACTCAATCCACACAAATGTGTGTTCTGTGTCAGTTCTGGTCGTTTGCTTGGCTTTTTAGTCTCAAAGGACATGATTCGCCTCGACCCATGTAAGGTTCAGGCAATCATAAATTTGCCTCCACCTTCAAATTTGCTTCAGATTCAGAAACTCCAAGGGAAAGAAAACTTTCTGAGGAGGTTCATTCCAAATTACGCCGAACTTGCTAAAGGTTATACACGTCTATTGAAAAAAGAAGTACCCTTCGTCTGCGATCATGTCACGCAAGCTTTCTTTGATGCTTTAAAAGAATCCCTAATGAAAGCATCATTAATGTACGCTCGTGATTATCAAAAAGACTTTAACCTGTATCTGGCTACAACGGATACAACCATCGCAATGGTTTTAGTTCAAGAAGACAATGGAATTGAACATCCCATATATTATTTGAGCAAAAGCTTAAATGATATAGAAAGCAAATATTCCTATGTTGAAAAGCTGGCTCTTACAGTTGTTCAAGGGATACAACGATTTCGACATGATGTCCTCTTTCAAAAAACTACCATTTTGTCAGATTGCAACCCCATGACTTATATATTGTCGCGATAGTTTCTGGGGGGCAAATATTAAAAATGGATAGAAATTCTTCAAGAGTTTGATCTGGAATTTGTAAAATCCAAATAAAAGAAATCCCTGGTTTTCACGGAATTACTATGTGATCTCCCATCGTCATCGAACGATGAAACATCCGAAGAAACCATCGTGGATGAATCTTTGTTTCTGATATCTTCAAGCAATCCGTGGTATGGAGATATAATCATCTATCTCCAAACCCAAAAATATAGGTCTAATACCTCTCACTCAGAACAAAAACGTATTCGATACCAATCAAAAGACTACATGATCATTGGTGATACACTTTACCGTCGTGGTCTCGATACAGTTGTGAGGAGGTGCATCACCCATGAGGAGGCCAAAAAAGTCCTGAGTGATTGCCATTCACGCACATGTGGGGGGCATCAATCTGGTTATGCTACGGCACAAAAATTTTTATGAGCAGGATACTTCTGGCCAACAATGTTCAAAGATTGCATAACCGCAGTCAGAAGTTTCCATGCATGTCAAATTTTTGATAGCAAAACCAAAAAACCACCCGTGCCTCTGCAATCGATGGTTGCTGTTAGGCCATTCACCAAATGGGGCATTGATTTCATGACATGTAACCCCACCTCGACTTGGGGGGCATGGGTATATCATAGTCGCAATAGACTATTTTACCAAATGGCCCGAGGTGATGCCTACATTAGATAACACTGGTGAAACATCTGCCCTTTTCTTTTTCAATCATGTAGTCGCCAGATTCGGCGTTCCACAGGCTATAGTCCAAGATCATGGATCGCATTTTTTCAATCACATGATGGTCAAATTGGCTGCCAAATTGGGGTTGTCCCACGATAACTCTACTCCATTTTACCCGTAGGCCAATGGACAAGTTGAAGAAATCAACAAAGTCCTGAAGCGGATGCTGCAAAGGATGATTGGAGTCCACAAAAGGATTTGGCACCTGATCCTGTACTCAGCCTTGTGGGCATACTAAACATCGGTAAGGAATGCAACCAGGTTTACACCCTTTCAACTGGTGTATGGCCTAGAAGCAATCTTACCAGTTTAATGTGAAATCTCATCCCTCAAACTCGTAGTCGACCTTCTCCCCGGAACTTCAGAAGAGGATGCTTGTTTCTTGGAACTAATCCAATTGGATGAAACCCGTCGTCATGCCGCTTTGGCTAACGAAGCCCATAAGAAATGAATCAAGGTGTAGTTTGACAAGAATGTCAAACCACATGTCTTCTCAGAAGGTGACTTGGTTTTACTTTACGACCATGAATCCAATAAATTGGGAGCAAGTAAGTTCAAGTATTTGTGGATGGGCCCCTATATTGTTAAGCGTGTATTAGCAAAAGGACCCTACAAGTTAATGGATTATGATAGGATTCCACTGGCGCAACCCCGTAACGGGTTCTACCTTAAGCGTTACTACGCATGATTCAGTGTGGTAACCCATATGCTTCTGTTACATTTTTGTTTTCGCTAAGGGTAGTTGTTTTGGTCAAGTAATCCACTTTTTACATTTGTCGCAGATGTCGACCCTATTGGAATCTTTTGTTGGATATTCCGAGGGAGCGAGTCGTAGTTCGCGGAACCTATCTTCTGCGGCCTGGGCCATTTTTGATCCAAATGACGAGTTAGTAAGTTTCAGAGGGGTATGTATTGGTCGGTCAACAAATAACATCGTTGAATATAGCACGTTGATAGAACTTCTCTCTGATGCCATCACACATGGCATAAGCCGACTTGTCGTCAGGCTAGACTCACAGCTCGTCATACTACAACTCACTGGTACCTACTCCGTCTGAAATCCAGCTATCTAACGCATGTTCCTAAGGGTCAAGATTTTGGAAAGGAAATTTGATTTTATTCAATATCAGCATATTTCCAGAAACTTAAACACATTAACAGATTCAATGGAAAATTATGTGTTAGATAGACATTTGCAACATTTATGAAAAGAAGCATTTCATCAGTATTTGCATCAGGATCATGTAACTTAACCAAAATAAAACTCCGAAAATCAAAATTATATATATATAACTATTTATGGTTTACACATAATGTTCTGTAACCAAGACAAAATTTGTGAAATGACCCAAAAATCAAAATGCTAGGAGGCACCCTAGTCTAATGATGTTGGTGATAATAAGTCACCGCCTGTGCAATCATGCGTAAAAGCCTAGTCCATCGACTCGACACGCCGGTAGTATGTCGCTGCAACCTCAGGGGAAGCTCGTCAGTCCTCACGTCTGGAATACCAAGAGTGAGGCCTTCGACTTGATCCTGCAATGCTGAAAGAGTCTCGGCCACATCAAGGTCGTGAAGGATAGCCCTTCCCATAGCCTCTCCTGCTGGAGCGACAACTGGCATTCTCAGGTGTACTACTGGCCAGACTGGTCCAAGATCTGCATGAGCACATGAGTTTTGATTATTCCTGATAGAAGAAAGCACAAGAAAATTATAAAGAGTAACGATAAACAGAGATATGGTCAGAGAATTTACCGATGACACCCCACTCCTCGCCAGCCGGCAGTACCAAATCTGGGTCACCCCGGAAATCCATACCAGTATATGGATACTTGGAAAAAACCATCTCGTGACGGTTGAACCACTCGAAAAAGGTATCAGAAAAGGAAACCTGGGACTGACCAGCATGTCTGGCCATAAGGTTGACTCATCTCTACATCCATGGCTCAGTTGGTGGAGCTAAACCAAGTGAAACATACTGCGGCTGCATCAGCGGGATCTTTTGCAAGGCGAGGGCTGTCAAGATAGAACCATATCCAAAGTTCTTCAATCTTCCGTTTTCACCTTGGTCAGTTTTTCTTTCATCACAAAGAGTACTGCATCACACCAATTGAACACCTTTGGTTCAAGGCATTCCAAGGCGTACTGCATATAAGACCTGTTGGCCACATGAAGTGTCGCACTACCAGCTAGTCTAGAAAAAGTAAACAGAATGGTCCTCATGGACCTGTCAGTGACATCTCAGATATTGATCTTTCCATCCTTACTCGGCTGAGATCCCTCTCTTCAATGTCTGTGAATGTAATCTCTCACAGATTCACTCCCACGGGCCGAACCTGATAATGAGATAGGGGCACCCCGCCTCGATAAGCTGGTCAAAAAATTGATGTCCATGATAGTCAAGGGGATGGACTTGCCCCTAATTTGGAACACCTGGGTGGTAGGATCCCATGCAAGTAAAATATTAGTGTTTTAACTCATTTTTCAAACATACATTGTGCGTTTCTAACTAGTTTGATGAAGCAATTGAGCAGGCAATACAACCTTCGAAGGAACAAAGTTGTCAATGATAAAATCAAGGTAATCAATGACCATTATATTGAGCAGTTTTGACATGGAATTCAAGCTCGTTAAAAAATAAACATAAGCAATGAGTAAATTCTCCCCCAGAGTTAAGCTCATTAAAAAATGAACCACTTTCCGGTAAATAACCATCGTGAATGTATTATCATCAGCCTTTGAAGCCTTGGTTGTGTTCTCATCATCACCTCCACTCTGTATTGGCTGATCATTCACCTCAAATTTATTGTTTACAACTGCGAAGAGTGATCCTGTTAGCCATCCCTGTGACACTGCCATGATTGGAAAATTCCAAAACTTACCTGGAATCAACTGCTACCCGAATTTATCACTCGTTCCTCGAAAAATGAGTCTCCTTTAAGCTCTTTTCATCTGACTCGTAAAATATGAAAAGATTGCTGAGAAATTGGCCTCTCCAGCTCGTTAAAGTGACTGGAAGTGATATCCCTCTTCTAGATTTTAATCTTTTTTGACTTGAGGGATTGTTACACAAAAAGATCCAGTGCTTGTTTTGTTCGGCTCGTTAAAAGTACCAAAAATTCATCCCTTTTGTATTGTTTTATACTTTTTCAGACTCAAGAGATTATATGACGAAAAAGGATTATTGGAGCTTTCTTTACGTCCCTTTTTTTAGACTCTCTAAAATTGAAAAGGACCGAGTTATCTTTGTCGTTAAACTCGTTAAAATTCAATAGCGACAAACTCGTCCATACAGATAAGAACGAGTTTCACTATCGCCAGGCTCATTAAAACATAACGATGGGTTTGCCTGAAGGGCAAATTATAGAACAAGCATATGTTATCCTCCTCAAGCTTGACAAAAATAAAGAGGTACTGGTCACTAATGACTGGGGAAAAATTAGGAAGAAAACTTGAAGAAACTTTATTGGTAGCAAGTCACTCATGAACATGACACTTTCACTCTGCATCCGAGTCGGGTTAGGTTGTTTCGTTCACTGGTCATATCACCATGGGTCCATCACACCATCCATATTTGGGGCTAACGCTACCAATTCATCATGTCAGTGTCGTCGATATGTTCAAGAGAAGACGCTCAGAGAATTCACCTGTGTCTCATCCACTGCAATACATTTACGCTCCATCCTTTCATGACTGCCACCCTGAACCTTATATCATCAGATAGTTTTCACCTCCATTAAAATCATTTTCTCCATTCCATGTCATTGATGTGGGATTCACTAAGGCCCTCCTATGATGGATCGCTTCTTGTCGACATCATCTCATTATCCAGGAAGTCGATCTAGGAACAACCCTTTCAGTACTTTGAAGCTTGCATGCCTCAATGGCAAGTTTCTCACTTCTGGCGACAGGTTTACATCAATGGCCTTCGACCGAAAGATTTTGCATGGTGTTCAACGCCAAGTCCCTTATTCACACCACGTAAATTGTATTGTAGTACCTTGAGGGTCATCATCATTATCGGTGATTCCTCTCGCGCCTGTTAACAACATACATCATTGGCTGGTAATTAGGCAATGTCTTTCGATGTTCAACTCCAGAACATCTCTCACATGGATCGACTTGTACTTTGAGTGAAGATCGAACGAGATTGAAGACCCTGGATCTAGTTTTTTCCATCTGGGCTGCGATATATATTCAAGAAAATAAAGACATCAAATGTACATCATTACTGCACAGATAATCATCCAATCCAAAGGATGATGGCTCCACCAGAATCATCAGTCTGCACTCACACGATTGTCTGTCTTATGTACATGAAAATGAATTTATAAAGTTGAGCATGGGAATGCCCGCCTCAGCTAGATCAAGAAAATATTATGAAGATAATATATTGTATTTTATCTTATTACAGGTCGCCTTCCAGCCCGAAAAAACTTCAGATCCTCATGATAAAGTATTTCACCCGACATCAACAGATTAACGACCTCATGCTTTAGGGGGCAACTGTTATAGATATTTTTGTGCACTGCAACCCCAATCATAAATGTCCATAAACCAAGGGCTCTTGAGTCCCTAAAAGTGTTGTTCCAACCTCTAAAAGAACAAACTCAACTAATTACATCTTCTCCCAGAAGTTCTCCATGAAAAACTACTCAGAACTGGTCAAAAATGGACCATCTCACTTGCTCCATGGTCAAAGTGCGCTGCATCCCACCTAAATACACACAGGAGGTTCGATGCATATTAAAAATCCCTTCTATGGGGTACGATGGGCGAGAGTAGACAAATGGCAGGGTCAATCTGCCAAGTGGAGGATCATGGAATCTTCTAGAAACTTCTCCTATGACACTTGCCTCTCTGCATTCGCCCACGGATGATTAAGAGATCATCAATCTCCAAGTGGAATCAAGAACTATCAGAGAGAGGACACTAATCAAATCTCAAAAGCTGACTCACCCCCTTTGCAAACATCTATATATGGGTTCCTCATCCCAAAGATCCAGAGGCTAGAATTTTGTATCTTGTAAGGAAGTGCTGTTGGTTTCTTGGTGTAACATCATAGTGTTGGGTGATCTAAGCTTTTCATGAGGTGAGGAAGGGATTTCTTGCTGAGAGGATGATGCTGGGTCAGAACAATTGGTTGTAATCCTCTTTGCTATTCTTGATTATTAATAAAGCTATTCAAGTTTTCCTCCACATTCTTGTATGATTAATGATATATCCATTTTTGTGGTCAATATATATTGGTTCCTATATTGTTTATGGTAGTAGATCTATGTTCTTGGATAGTGTTACGCTGCTTTGATTCTACAGGTGCTCTTTGAAGCTGGGTAGACGAGGAAGTGAGTGGCAAAGATCTATCAGAAGGGAGAGGAATCAAGCAAGGAACCGAGCGCAAGACAGAGGTTGGTCTCCTTCTTTCCCGTCTTATCTACTTCTCATAAAGGAAAAAAAAAGTGGTTTTAG
Organism: Pinus tabuliformis; assembly: GCA_031772625.1. Lineage (NCBI taxonomy): Eukaryota > Viridiplantae > Streptophyta > Pinopsida > Pinales > Pinaceae > Pinus > Pinus tabuliformis. The sequence goes on along the minus strand of CM062808.1, from coordinate 856,257,120 downwards.
TTTTTTTTTTTCTAAGGTAGCTACCAGCCTTAGTGGGACTAGCATCTCTACATAGACACTACATTTCCCGATAACACCTAGTACATGATGTACAACAACATTAAATTGATCGTCAGTTGATGTAGGTATGGAACAATTTGCCACATAATTAACCCATGGCAGGGATGTTACCATTGGTACAAAAGGACCACATAGGGAAGATGGTTGACTAGAAGCCATATTTGGACCAGGAAATGAAAGATGGTCAACAGTGACAATTCTGCCATCATGAGGGAAACAAATCACTTGAAAGAGTGTTGAAACAATAGCTCCCATGCCATAAACATAGTCGTGCCCAAGAAGTAAATTGTAATCTAAAGGGACTGGGACTACCATCACATGCAGATAAATGGTTTTTCCTCCCAAAGTAATAGGTAACTGAGGGAGGATCCCTAATGGTTAACTAGTTCCTCTGTCAAAACCCAACAAATTTTCGGTAACGAGCACAAGCAGCGGTGAACCGAGTGCTTGCCAAGCAGTTGACGAAAGGATACTCACTGATGCACCTTCATCTATAATAGTGCTAGATACAGTCATATTACAAACATGTACTATGATCTCGAAGGGCACATTAGAAGGAAGACGAAATCTAGCTAGTCGATTCCAATCAAAGGAAGTGACCAGACTACTTGGAGGGGATACTATAGACATGGGAGAATTAACCACATGAGTTATGAGAATGGGAGGATTTTCCTCCTGTCTCGATTGAGGTGGATTGACCCCAAGCTCATTTGAATATGAAGAAACATAAAGGACCTGAATGGTATCATGTTCACTCTCTTCAGAAAAGGTACAATTTGCTGAAGGTGAAATCAGGTCAACTATTACCTCGACTTGTTGATTTGGGTTAGGTATAGACTCAGATGATTCAATTTAAGAGAGAGTGGGTTTGAACGACGGTTGATTCCGGTGAGTCAATTCATCAACTAGTGAAGGATTTAGGGACAGTTTCCTGTATCTAGATGGAAGTCGCTACGGTGAAGCAGGATGGTTACCCAACACTTTTTTGCTTCATCCAGATAGGGAAAAAGGTGAATTGGATGATTCCCTTCACATAACCTACATGGAAACTTAAATTTACCCTTATTTCCATGAACTTTTCTACCACTAGTTGACGTTGTGTCACCAACATGATCTCCAAAGTTTGATGACATAGGATGATGTGAACAAGAAGACCATTCTTCTAAGATTTGAGGAATATCAAGACAAATTCGAAGAAGATGGTTGCGTGTACAAAGTTTACATGGATATCAAACTTTGTGAGGCTTGATGAATGGTTTCTCATCTAATGTTGCACTCAAAGAAATGGTTGCTTGGTTGGCACTCTGCTAAATTTGCGTCTTCTTCGTCTTCTTCCCTTTTTTCTTCTTCTTAGCCACCTAGTTACTAGTACCAATACTTTCTCCAGGTAAAGAGGAAGAAGGGGAGGAAGAAAAAATCGAGGAAGAAGGTAAAGGGTCAACTTTAGGATCAACTGGAGGTTGATTTTGTCGAGTTGGAGGATTACTCGATTGCAGAGAAATCAAGAAATTTTGAACCAAGGAAGTTGAAAACAACCATACTGGCAAACCAATGGTAAATCCTGGAAGGGACAATGTAGCCATATAAGGAGCACCAATATTTCTGAAAGGAGGAAAAGGACTAGGAGTCCCATCAAAATGAATTCCTTAATTGGTGGACTCCGTATTTGTTGCCATATGTTTCAACCTAAGATCAACTAAGAAGCGAGCGAGGAGGATGTTATATGCAGTCAATTAATTTTTATGAAACTGGAACACAACTTTGCTTTTTCATTTTTAAAGAGTCGAGAAAAAGAAAAAGGTGACTTTAGTCACTTTTAGTGTTTAATGAGCCTGAAAGGACAAGTTCTCAGATGATCCTTTTACTTTTACGGAGCCAAAAAGGAACTGAAGTGACTACTCTAGAGATTCCAGACAAGAGGCTTTACCAGACTAATCGCAAAACTGCTATATACACCTTGGTGATAAATGAAATAGAAAAGACCAAGGACTTTATGTACGACAATCAATCTTCCTAAATGTTATGTTCGGTGCATTGCGATCAGTAAGGCGACAAACTCAACTTCCTAGGGATAAAGGATTTCGACCTATTAGGGTCTTCCACTATATACTTGACAATACAGGGAACACGAGTCTGTACTAGTACTTATCGAATCAGAGAGGAGGAATCCCCCAACCTCAATGAAAACGACAACCACTAGGTTTTAAGACGCTGGAACACGTCTCTAGCCTAGACCTCTAGATTTTTTCGTTAATTTCCCATGCGTTAATTGATGTAAATTTTAGGTTGATCTTGCTTAAAATTTGCCTTTAAGGGTTCACGATGAGATGTTTTTCGAAATTCCTAAGAATGCAACCAGAATGAGAAGCACTCCTTTCCTTTTGTTTTCAACAATAAAAATCCTAGCTATGAGGGATAGAGCATACAAGTACTTTTTGAACAAACAACAAAGAGCACAAACTAATGCAATTCCCTAAACCATTCCTTTTGAACACACAAACTCAAACTCTAAAATGCAAATTGCATGTATTTCTTTTTCTTTTCAGTTTCTCTTAATGTGAATGATGTAATAAGAAAAACCAATGCAAAAATGATTCAGAAACTCTTTCACAAAAAATGTCGATTTATGACAATTTCTCTTAAAGGGAAAGGAAGACTATATGACACATTCAACTTTAAAGAAACGAATATTTTTGACACTTTTAAATGAAAATATGAATCAAATGCACATTAATCGATTATTTATGAAGGAAGACATTACGACACTTCATTTTTAACAAAACAATCAATCAAAACTACCTTTCTATAATGGACTACAAATGATAAAACAAATACATAAAAAACATCCAACAATCCAGTCTAAATTTGGTCGAAATAAGGAAACAAAAATTGTTTTCAGAGACAAGACCTCATTTACATCCAACACGCAATTCAAACTGCTAAAAAATGACAAAAGTTTTCAGTTCCTAGATGGGAAAAATGACCCTAAAGGGATCAGCACAGGCCACAGTTAGAGACAGTGCACTGAATCACACTGAGTCTATGCAGAAGGTGCACTGTAGTGCACTGTGTCAGTCATAGAGGTGCACTGATTACAACAAGACAATTTTATGCTCAAAATTGACTCACTTTTCAGTGAATTGGACTTGAATTCAACAAATGACGCAAGGTGCAATATGTCAAAGTGTTTTAATAGATTAATAAGCTACTACAAGGGATAGGATTGTTCCCCAATGGAGTCGCCATTTTTTTTTGGGAAAATTTAGTGTTTCTACAAATGCCTAACCCTCTAGACCTAGTAGCTAGTCTAGAAACAACAGACAAAGTAATTCGTTGCTTTTCCTATAATCAACAGATAAGAGAAGGAGGAAAAGAAACCAACCTATAACTTTCGCTTTCTCCCTCTCTCCTCTGACCAATTTCGCCACTCCTTTCCATACTTAACTCGCTTGGAAAGTACTTGCACACAAGCCAAGATAGAAACCCATCAAAGAATACAATAAAGATCTGTCAACTAAACATATCATAGAATCTAGAATACGATATACATCATATAAACACATGAATGGAAAAAGAATAGAATTCTTTATTGATAAATGGAAATATTACAACCCATGAATATTCATGCTTGATTTAGTGTCTTCCTTAAAGTTTCAATCCCTTCTCTCCTCATGAAGAAACAATTCAACATCATTACAAGACTCTTACTAATCTCATTCAAACAACATTTCCTTAGCTCAAGAACTTCCAACCTCGACCAACCTTTGAATGCTTGGTCAGTTTATAACTGAATGGAGGAGGTTAAGCTATTAATGACCCTCATGAATGCTCGGCCAAAATTGGGAGTGGTTCCATGGAGGAAGGGATAATGGATTGAGGTTCATTCATCTTCTTCCTCATCCAAATGCGAGCTCAATCAACCTGGAAACTTCCAGAAGCATCAATTAGATGAGGAATCCAATGGATTCATTTAAAAAAATCAATGAATCTCGCTCATCACATGTGAAACAAAGGCTAAGTGCATTATAGTGCACCCCGTCAGTGTTGTTTTTGCATTGCAATGCAGCCTGATAGAAGGCTACCTATGCTGATCTCCTTAGCGGCATTTTCTGGATGAATGGTGTCATGGAAACTCTTAGGATGAAAAAATGATGTAGGTTGACCTCATTAGGGAATGAAAACAACTGAATTATGGCTTGATGGACCCTAATAATACAGATCTAGAAGTCAGGATTGATGTGCTGAAATTGACCTGTAACACCTAGGGATCTATGATGGATTACAGTAAAGTCTGGCTTTCGTTGATGAGGGTGAGGTGGTTTACCCTCGGTATGCCTTGGTTGGTTCTTTTGGTTGGGTCCGACATTCGTGCTTGGAATATGACACCGAGGCGAATGGTTGAAGCGAGATTTGGCCCAACCATTCTATGGTCTGGTGGAATGTGGTAGTCCCATATTTGGCTGGTTTACTTCATTCACTAATGAGAAATTCATTCCCTTGATTTTTATGTGCAAATGTATTGATGTATATGTGGATTTTTACAGTTGATATGTTTATGGTAATTTTGTTCCTATTATGCACGTTATATGTATATGTTATGACAATGGCTATATATGGTTGTCAACATGCTTTTACTTGTAAATGAATGGATAGTGCATCTATGACCTAATAGATGATAATGCAACAAATGACATCAGGGAACAATGGTTCGTAGTGGTTCTCAAATAAGTATGAGATCCCTACACTTAGTAATGATGTTTACACCTATAGATTACATGTTGAAGACTTCTTTGACGAAATCCATGTCATGGCTAGTAGCAGTCTCATTATGGACTTGTTCATCTTATTGCTTTTGCATCATTGTTTCCCTGTAATTTTATTGATTTCAAGCTATCACTCCATTATGGGTACTAGCTTGGGCTTTAGGCTTCAAAAAGTGGCTTAAATCCCAGGGTCTCTAGCACAAAATTGAAAATTTTGGACTCTCGTCGCTAGAAAGCAAACCAACAAGAGAAACTTTAGGTTGTTGGTTTCTCCCTTTGGCATAACATGAGAGCGAGTGGTACACAATATTTTGTCACATTCGCAACTCTATACCTAAAGTGTCATCCTTTGTGCCATTGTTGTCACAAATGTTGTAAAGCAACGAACATTATGTAGACTCATTGACCATGTATTATATGCTCAATACATCCTTGAAGATATGGAGAACTAATGTCTTGATGAAATTCTATTAAAACTTCTGAAAAACCCTAATTTGGAAGACCAGTGCTAGTTTTAGTAGGAAAAGTTGTGCTGGTAATCTTTTGTCTAACTAGTGACTAGTGCTGGCAACATGACTTTTGATAGGAAATTCTGCATTGGTCCTCTTCACGTAATTTCTCCAAAAATGGAGCAGAAGCTTCTCTTACTAGAAGCCTCAAGAATGGTGAGCTGGTAGTTGTTGGATGAAGATATGGCCAAGTACTTCCATTTATATCCATTGATCCTACCTTTAGGGATATTACCTCTTGGATAAGGACCCTATTCCAACTTTTATGGATCTCTCACTCCCTCTCCTCACTATAAATCCATTCTTCACTTTCCTCAATGGGTTAGTCATTGTTGGTTGCCATTCTTCTTCTCGATCATGCACAGATGCTGCCATTTTAGTGAGAAAAGAAATGAGAGCTTGTTAAATTTGGCATGGACTTGGAACCATCCTGAAGGAGGCCTTCAACATCAAGGCACCAATTGTATGATTCCCTCTTTAATTTAATCATTAATAAAAGGCATGTTTTACTTCCCATAAGCTTGTCTATGATTGTTTCCTTAGTACAATACTCCCTAATTTGTTGTATAACATATATTGGAATGCATATGATATGATCTCTCTTGTTGTTGTCTTTTGATCTCTCTTACAGGTATTTAGACAGAAGGAATAGCGAGGAGTGAGCCTGTGAGGTAAAGGGTCGGGATCGTAATCAAAGGTCGAGCACATAGGAGAGAGGTAGGCCATCTCACTTTCTCATTTTTCATTCTGATCTAGGTTAGGCAAATTTTCTTGTTTTATCATGGTTGTTCCCAGACCCATACATTGAGCTAGAGGGATCAATTCTATCCATAGAAGGGATTGTCTGGTTAACAAATTGGTGACTTCATTGGAGACACCTACACCCTTTTCATCCTCCTTTCACTTTTCTCATTCTCATTAAATTTGTCCAATAGTTGAAAGACCCTGTCTTTGGTTTGATTTTTAGTCTGTACTCTGAATTTTTGGTTTCTTAAGGGACCAGCTCTAGAGTTTCTTCCTGAGTCTTTCTTGTTTTTCCTAAAATTTCCTCTCCCAAAGCATGTTTTATTAGTGACCATCACATTGAAAAACTAGTCTTCCACTATTTAGCCATGATGAAGGCCAGCACAGTTTTCTATGAAAAGTAGTGTTTCCAACATGGGTTTTACTATGAAAAATAGCACTGATAACCTTGTCAAAATGTGTTTTTCTATATAAATTAGTGTTGGTCCTTGAATGTGAGAATTCTTAGGGTATCTACTGAAAAATCTAGTGTGTCATGGTCTCTGAGGTCTCTTGTTTGCTTTATCTGCATCATTCTTTGTTTGTATGCTTCTAATTTCTTTGTGGAATGCAAAAGATTGTCTCTTTCTTGAAGTGGTAAACAATCATATTTTGATTAAGTTTTTTCAAGTTTTGAGTCAATTGAGATCTTTGTTTATTATGTGTGTGTTTGATAATTATTGATTATTCTATTAATTAAACAATGATTTCTCTTTTGCATGAATTAGAGGAATCGATTTTGAATTGAGATAGTCTTCATTTCAAAAAAATACTTTTCGTTAAAATTGCATTAGATCACTCAATGCATGAAAAGTTATTTTTTGGAATTAATTATTGTAAATAGATCAAATTTTTCAATAATTTAAAGCTAAATGGTGCATTAGTTTCATTAAATAATTTAAATCAAGAACAAGAGCATAATTCATATAAGTGCATCTTAGGAAAAGTGAAAATCATTTGTAATTTTTGGCATTGCATTTGGAAAGTGAAAGTGAAACAACTAGTTAAGAAAGCTTTGTTTCATGGATTATTGATTGTGGCATCATTGTTTGAATATATTCCCTTACTATATTAGATTTCATCAAAATGGAAAGAATCCTTTTCTCATGATAGTTGCATCATAGGAGTTCAGGTGACAACGTTTTTAGCCTTAAAACTAAAACTTAATTGAAGATAAACTTAAAATTTACCTCAATTAACATTGATAGGTCTAGGCTAGGATGTCTTCTCATGCCATTAAATGTAGGAGTTGTCATTATTTTCTAGATTTGTATCTCAGGGGAAAAATCACATTCCATGTATGGAAGTGTATAGGATCGTTCTCTAGTACTTTTTGGTATATCGGAGGCTCTCCACGCATGGTAAGTATATGGGAATGCTTTCACCGAACAGCTATGCATTAGACATCACTACTATGGAATGCACTCCCACGTACCATCACATTTATTTTTGGAGTTACCTATAGGTTTCTATACATCCATAGTTAACCAATTATTCCACCTTGTATATCGTGATACACCGAACACAACATTCAGGGAGATTGGTTCTCATGCATTAAGTCCTTCATTCCACCAAGGTGTATATTTCAGTTCATTGTTTCTTGCTAAACCTTTATGCCTAGTTACCCCTTTTTGATTTATTTGTTGTTAATTTCTAAAATTAATTCACCACTGAATAATATTATTCCTATGGAAATACTCCTTAGTAAATATTAGGTGGAGACTAATGGCAGCAATTCCTGATTCTACTAATCAAGGAGACTCCCCTAAAAGGAATCCTAGTCCTTTTCCTTCTTTTGGAAATATTGGTGCTCTTATATGGCAATGTTGTCTCTTCCTATATTTAGCATTGTTTTACCGGTTTGGTTATTTTAGACCCCTATCGTTCCAAATGTCCAAATTTTTCCTAAACCAGGCTCTCCTCCACCTGAATAGTATCAACCTCCGGTTGATTCTAAAGTTGACATTTTTCCTTCTTCACATGTTTGGTCTTCTTCCTCTTCTCCCTCTTCATCTGGTGAAATATTGCAAGCTTGTAACTAGGTGGATAAGAAGAAGAAGGAAACGAATATTAAGAAGAACCCAACAACCATTGCTATTGATGTAACTGATGTTGAGAAACATTCCAATCAACCTTGTAAAGTCAAATTCCATTTCAAGATTTTTAACGGTGACCACATTCTTCGAGAATGTCCTGGTATTCCCAAGATATTAGAAGTCTGGTCCACAAGTTCATATCGAACTTTGTCATCAACCTCTAGAAATCACGTTGGCAATAAACTTTGAACTAGTGATAGTAAATCTCATAGGAAAATGGGAAAAGTCAAATTTAGCTATAGGTTATTTGAAAGGCATCATCCTATTCACCTTTGTCCTTATATGGATGAAGGCTCAAAATTATTAGATAACCTTACCACTTCTAAACCTCATCTTCCGACTTGTTATCAGATGCTTTCCTATGACACTCCACTAGTTGATCAAGTGATTTATCAGAAATCATCTGTGGTCAATCCCACTCTCTCTGAAAGTGAATCCCATGAGTGTATTTCTGACCAACCATTAGTCGAAAATATCATTGACCTGATTCCCCTTTTAGTCGATCATATCTATCCTTTAGATATTGAAGTTTGTACCTCTCAAGTTCTTCTGGTTTCTTCAAATTCCAAAGAATTAAGGAGAAATCCTCTTTTTACTATGGTACAGAGGGGTCGATCCTCCTATTCCCATGGTACAAGTAGGCGATCCTCATGTTCTTGTAACAAAAGGGGGTAGTTCTCCCATTCCAATGGAACCCCCTCCAAATAGTATGGTCATTTCCTTAGATTGGAGTCAACTGGCAAGATATCTTGTACCTTCTTATGTTCCATTCCAAATCACAGTGCAATATTATATATGGTTGTACATAGCACAATTATAGATGAAGGAGTGTCTGTTAGTATTCTATCCTCTATTGCCTGGCAAGCTTTAGGTTCTCCCCAACTTCTACTCGTTACCTAGAATTTGTTAGCTTTTAACAGAGGAACCAATCAACCATTAGGTATCCTTCCCTAGCTGCCCATTACTTTGGGAGGAAAAACCATATATATAGATGTGATGGTTGTCCAAGGCCCTTTAGATTTTAATATACTCCTTGGTCGTGCCTATGTTTATATCATGGAATCTCTTGTCTCTTCTCTTTTACATGTCATATGTTTCTTGACAATTGATTAGCTATCATTCATTGGTCCTAATTTTGTTCCCAGCCAACCATATTCCCTAAATGGTCCTTACATACAAGTGGTAGCTTCCCCACCATAGTTTAATTATATGGCCACCTATTCCATTCTCGTTTTAACTGATGATCTATTCAGTGATATAGTGCATCGTCTACTAGAGACATTGGAACCTGATATTTCCATCAGATTCCTTAACAGGTGTCCCTTCGAGAGTGTTGTTCTCCCATCTGATGAAAACCTCTTGGAATTCATGGTCTCTTATAGTCCATGATCAAGGTGTCATGAGGATAGTTCTTTTACTATGTCAACCTCGTTAAAAAATGAAATAGGTCCCCATGAGGATAGTTCATTTACTATGTCAACCTCGTTAAAGTCAAATAGGTGCCCATGAGGATAATTCTCTTACTATGTCAACCTCGTTAAGAAATGAAATAGGTCTCGATAAGTATGGTTCCTTTACTACATCAACTTCATTAAAAAATGAAATAGGTGTGGAGCACAGTTCCTTTTCTTGTGTCAAGATCCTTAAAAAATGAATCAAGGTGTCATGAGCATGGTTCTTTTCCTATGTCAAGCTTGTTAAAAAATTAAACAAAAACCCTTCGAATTTGATTCTTTGATTAGATCTTGTAAAATCCCAGTCAATTCTTTCACTTGATGTCGTAAGTGAACATTCATTCCATCCACATGTTAGTAACTAGGAATCTACTTCAGTGAGTGAAATGAATCTTGTGGGAAATGTACCTCGAATTGAGTCATTATGTTAGAGGCATGCAAAATAATCTCAATCATAGTTTATCCTTGTTTCAATCTTGTGTAAAAATGAAACCAAAACCAAGCATATTTTGTCTCTATTTCAAGATTGTGGAAAAATGAAACCAAATCCAAGCATAGATTTTTCCCACGTTTCAAGATTTTGAAAAAATGAAACCATCTTCAATTATACTCAAGCATAGCTTCTAATGTTTGAGGCTTGTCTAAAAGTGAGACCATTTCCATTTTACCTCTCATGATTTCCATTTCTATCAACTTATTTTTGCTAGATGAGCCCTGGGTTTTTCATTCCATCGTCGCCATCTCTTTGGATGAACATACGCTTTCACTTGGTTGTTTTACCCTTTCTTAAGGAACATCTATGATCAATGGTCTTATTAGTCAGCCACTCGACCTTTACATGTTTTGAGTAGTTCCACCATGACTGGAACCAATTTCTATCCTTTTATACGACTCATTCCTCCAGGTGGAGTCCTCTTTCAACTATTTTCAGACTCCAAAAATATGAAAAGATTATCAAGCACTTGCATTTTGAAACTCACAAAAGTAAATGAAAAGGCATCTACTCAGCATAATTTTAACCCTTTTTTGGACTGAGATAAACTCTTGTACGAAAAAAGGAAACCTTAGTTGACCATGACTAAGATGTTCTCGCAAATAGCATTTTCTACCTTTTCGGTTTCAAGAGACTATCTACAAAAAGGAACGCTTGGATTTTTCTTTTTCACCTCTTTTTCAAACTCTATAAACATGAAAAATACATCGAGTTACCCCTCCTTCGGACTCGTAAAACTTAAACAACACAGGACTTGTCACCATGAAGAGACCGAGTTACTCTTTCCTAAGGCTCGTTAAACTTACTAGAATCGATTCATTTGAAGGATGAACTTATACGACAAGCATGTGGTATCCTCTTCAAGCTTGTAATTAAAAATAAAGAGGTACTTGCTAGTGATAGTGGGGAAAAATGGAAGTAAACATGTCTTGAATTTTGTGTAAAGGCAACATGTTACTCTTGAACATGACACTCATATGCATCTTGTGTTGTCTTTGGGATATATTCTCTTAGCCACTTTCCATCCTGGGTTAGGGTAATCCTTTTTTCTCTAATTCGATCACCCTTATTTTCATTATGACCTCTGATTCCATTTTGAGTCAAGTGTTTCCAAACTCCAGAGTTGTGTTGTTGATATGTTGAAGAGAAGTCCTATCTGCAAAATTCAAATTTCTTCTACCTATGTGACCCTTTCTACAACAATCGTGAATCACTCCTATCATTTTGAGATATCCTATGTTTGTTGTTGATGATGTGGGAAAATTAGGGCCCTCCTTCCAGTGATCACCTCCTATCGACTTCAACTCATTATCTAAGAATTTTATCTAGAAACTCCCTTTCAATATCTAGAGCTTGTATGCCTCAATGGAAATTTCTTCATGTTCGACAACATGCTTACATCATTGGCCTTTTATTGAATGATTCGACAATTGTTTGAATTCAGCTCACATATTTACACTTGTAGATTGTATTGATGTACAGTGAGGGCCATCGTCATTATTGGTGGTTTCTCTAGTGCATGTTAACAATTTACATTATCGACTGGTAATTAGGTGGTTTCTACCATTTTCGTCATCAACACATCTATTCACATGGTTAGATTTGTACTTTGGTCAGGATAGAGATGAAGACCATGGATCTCATCTATTAAAATATTTGTTGCGAGGATTTATTGAGTATTAATGATTATATACATGATCCTTTTCATATGGATGGTTGTATCCATGACGTGGATCCTTAGACATGATCCTTTTCATATGAATGGTTGTGTCCATGCCGTTGATCCATAGGCAATATCCCTTTTAGATGGATGGTTGCATCCATACGGTCGATTCATGTATTATATTTTAATGCCTATTCAGATGTATTATCAGGAATATGTATATATCAAATATGGCATATATTGTATCATGTTTGATTTGCAGGTTTCCTAACGGTGGTATACTAAGTTCCTTAGCTTAACTAATAAAGCACTTCAACCATCACTTCATGTTCTAATTTCATGCTTTAGGGGAGTTTTTTACACAGTGTTTTGTCACATTCCCATCTTTATACCTGAAGTGTCATCCTTTGTCCCACTGTTGTCACAAATGTCGTAAAGCGACAAAATTTGTCTAAACTCATTCACCATGAATTATAGGCTCAATACATCCTTGAAGAGATGGAGAAGTAATGTCTTGAAGCAATTATGGAAAAACATGTAAAACCCCCAATTTGCAAGATGAGTGCTACTTTTAGTAGGAAAATCCGTGTGGTAACCTTTTGTCGAACTAGTGACTAGCGCTAGTAGCGTGAGTTTTGATAGGAAAATCTACGTTGGTCCTCTTCAGGTAGTTTCTCCAGAAATGGATTAGAAGATTCTCTTATTAGAAGCCTCGAGAATGATGAGCTAGTAGTTGTTCGATGAAGATATGTGATGAGCCTTATCATTAGGTAATTATATGGACCTTAATTCACCTCCTAGCTTAGTCAAACCAACTTTTCTCATAATTTATTACCTATTTTTGATTATATTTTGTTTATTAGGTGAGTTAGAGTTGGATATTATGCTTAGTGGGCTAGTATTAATTGAATGCAGGATTAAAGGAGAAAATCAAGGAATTTTGGCAAAGACTAAGGTCAAAACACGAATGGGACAAAGGAGGGAGATTTCAGGAGGTAAATACTCCTCATATACTACTCCTCCATTCGAATATTCCTCCATTCATCACATCAGCTCAGAGTGCAAACAACCAAATCATGAGGATTAGAAGGCAACCGAGCAAGTGAGAGACAAAGAACCATTTTTATCTTGAGTTGGGAGCTGAGACTCCCTAATTTTAAGGAATTCGTTGATTGCTTCAGTTGTATAAGTAGAGAGGCCTAGGAGATCAATAGGATTTGGAATTTTATTGTAAAACTCTAAGCTATTTTCGAGTTGCAAGACTTGTGAAAGTTCTATTGATGTAATTTGATGTTTTGGTAATAAGAATGAGTTTTTTTCTTTTCGAGCTAGCATTGAGTTAACTCAGAGCACTAAAGCTCTTGGGTTAGGGCCCAACCCTAGCATCCAAGGCTCCTCTTTTTCGTACATGTATTTTTAGTGTAGTTTCATAGCTTCATTGATTTGCTTTTTAGATGCATTTCCATTACAGGTAGTGTATATTAGATTGGTTGTTTATTAGTTTGCTTCCATTTGTGCCTTATTTCAGGTAGCAGGTTAGCAAGGAGAAAAAGGATCACTACAAGGTTGTCAACATGTGTTCCAAGCCTCACTTCCTCCCTCTAGGATCATGACTTTTGGAAGGGACCCTTAAGTAGCACCAAAAACACAGATTTCTAGTTCTTTTATGAACTTCGGAGTTTATTGTCTTTTAATTAGTATTTGGTTAGTTTTTCAAGTTATACTTCCATTGTCATCTTTTTCATCCACATTTCTACAGTAGATCTCATCCAAGCTTTCATTACTTTCAGCAACCTTCCTCATTCATTAATTCTTCTTTTCTAGTTTATGAAAATGTATAAATTTTTGCATGGATTTTTTGAAGATATACAAGTTTTATGCAGAGGAGGTGCTTTAGGAGGAGACTAAGACTTCATAGCCAGTAGCCACCTTCCACTCCATCCACCTTAGCCATCCCTTGTTTTCACCATCACCTTCACTAGTTTCTCATCATTTTACATATAAATTCTTCCAAGCACATTGAGCGAATCCAACCATCTACTATCTTGGATATTGACTTCTGAGTGACCCTATGCCTTCTCCCACTCCATTCCACCCATCACACACCTTTCCTAAGCCTCCCATCACCTCGAACACCTCACCTTTTTCTCTTAGTTGTATCCTGTAGGTTTCCTGTAATTCCTACGGGATCATCTTGTAGGTTTCTAGTACATCCTGTAGGTTTTCCTGAAATTGCCTGTTTTGAGGCCGAATTGATGGAAAACCTCTAGGAAGTCAAAAAAATCCACCCAGGGGTCCTCCACACCAGCCAACCATCTCATAACCCTTCCATCCATCCTCAAATATCCTTAATTCACTTGTCACATCCACGAAAACAATTAGTTTTCATACTTGATTCTGCATAAAATGAGAGAAAAGAAAAAACAGATTTAGTTGAGTCTCTTTACTTTCACATTAGTGATGTTTGATGCTTCTTACTTATACAACTTAGATAGTATCATTTTTTTCATGTTGATTTGGCATTTTTTCCTAGCATAGCTTCTTAAATGGTTAATTAGGGAATGGTCTGATTTAGCATTACATGTCGACCTTCTCCGTTATTGCAGTAGAGTAACTCTCTCGTAGAGTAGATTTAACTTTCTTCCATCAAAGAATCAAGCTTCTTCTGACTCCACAGAAGTGTGGCTTGGAACCTCAGTGGTCTCTTTCCAGCTAAACAGAGACAACAGGTAGAACCATCACTTTTACTTATGGATACAGCACTGTCACCTCCAAGTTTGTACGAACCCTGGGTTGATAAGTAAAGTTGGTAGCCGAGGAGTTGCAACATCCTTGCTGTAATACTAGTGCTCATCAATATGGTCAAGTACTCCCATTTAGAGCCCTTGATCCTATCTTTAGGGATCTTACCTTTGGGATAAGGACGTTCTTCCCCCTTTGGTGGATCTCTAACTCCCTCTCCCTCACTATAAATTCATTCTTCACTTTCACCAATGGGTTGGTCATTGTTGGTTACATTATTTTGCTCGATTCTGCTTAGATGAAGCCATTTTGCTGAGAGAGGAAAGGAGAGCTTCTTAAGTTTGGCTTGGACTTGGAATGATCCTAAAGGAGGCCTTCAACATCAAGGAACTAGTTGTATGTTTCCCTCTATGATTTAGTCATTAATACAAAGCATGTTTTACTTCCCATAAGCTTGTCTATGTTGGTTTTCTTAGTACCATACTCCTTGATATGTTGTATAACTTATATTGGAATACATATATTATGATATATCTTGTTGTTGTATTTTAATCTTTCTTTCAGGTATTTAGACGATCAGTATCATCATCAATGGTTGATCACATAGGAGAGAGGTAGGCCATCTCCCTTTCTCATTTTTCATTCTCATCTAGGTTAGGGAGGTTTGATTTTTTTGTCACGGTTGTTACTAGACCCACATATTGGGCTAGAGGGGATCAATTCTATTCGTAGAAGGGATTTCTTTGTTAACAATGACTACGGCCTAAGAGATTTAGAACATTAGTGGGACCGAGGGACAAGTTGTCTGAGTGGCTGACTTGTCTCCTGAGGGTTTTTTTGATGATGTCAGATGACTGTGTGTTGTTTTTTATGATTCCACTTCTTTAAGGTCACATAGGAGGTCGAATTTGATCATAGTAGCCTCCCGTCTCATGTTTACCCTTGTTAGCATGATTACATGGGTGGATGTGGGAGGAGGGTGTTATAGAGTGGTATCAGAGCATGGTTCAACTCTCAGACTAGATGGGCAGTCTGTGTTGGTCATGCACGCATGTCAGTTCCATGTGTGTCTCTTACACTTGCATTCTATGTGCTTGTTACATTTGCTTGATGTTAATCATGAGGATAGTAAGGTTTTTATGAGGAACTTGATGATTTATTTTGTGGAATTCATTATCATGTGTATATGATTAGTTACATATTGCTACATGTCACTTACATGTTGATTTTATGTCGCCTACTTATTGTTGGTTTTTGGTAGCATCGAAAGTCCTCTAGCCTTGAAAATTGGTGGAGATGATAATGAACATGAGTTCTAAAGAAACTAGAAACCATTTGGTGAAATCCTGGGAGGATTGTATTTTATTAAAATAATTAATATTTTTAATGGAGTTCCTAAGTCTAAACTTAGGGAAATTAAAATATTAATGGTTATTAATCAAAATATGGGTGAGAATGATGTGGAACATAGATCAAGTCATGTTTTAATCTCAACCATTAATTAGATACTTAATCTCGACCATAGAAGACTCAATAGGAAATGTATAAGATAGAGGCTTAGGGTTCATTTGGAAATGCATACAGAAACTGAATTGATCTAGAGTTCGATTTCTGGGGCTAGAAAGCTCAGAAATTCGAACTAAGTGATCATTTTGCAGCAGAGGGGCAGATAGAATCTAGGATGGCTTTCTAGAGAATACTGACAAAGAGACAAAGAGAGATTGTAGAGAGGCAGCATAGTAGATGGGAGGGTTGAGGTTGGGCTAGTCTAGGCCGACATAGCCTTGACCTAAAGCCAGAAGGGCCAACCCATAAGGGAAATATACCTATCACAAAGAAGTCAGAACTTCTAGAAAAACTGGGATAGCTAAAACAACACTGATATAGATTCTGAAAGGGTGAAGCAGGGCCTATCCAGGGCCAACGCAGAAGTAGCCAAGAATAGCTACTCTTCTTGCCAGATCAACTGGAATTATGTCAGGTGAATTGAGGTAAAAATCACTCAAATTTTCTTCCAGTATTTTTCTCTATAAAGGATTTATAGATAAAAATCCTAGATTTGTATTCAGATATTTCATCTTCATAATAAAAAACCCTCAAAGATGTCGCACAATTTTTTCCCGCATTGGGTTTTTCCGGGGACTATTGTGTCCCAAAATAAGTGTGTCATATGTATCTGGTTCTTTGCTCTATTTTCTGTTTCCTGAGATCAAATATTAAATTAGGGTAGGCTAGAGAAGTAATTTGATCTAGTATTTAGAAGAATAACTTAATGAATGTAATTTAAAATCAAGTAGGTGAACTAGATTCAGATTTGTTGTAGTAGGGGTTCCTTTAGTGTAGGAATTTTCACATGGTATCAAAGCATTTATTTTGAAAAATGGAAGAGAAGATCTAGTGCTAAGTAGTGAAGCCAAAAGCTACACTTGGCAGCAATTCGAATCCCCTTGAAGTGATTAAGCAGTGCTTGCCAGGAAGCATATCCAAGGAAATCTCTCTTTGAGTGAGACAACAGAGAGGTATGATTTCCAGTTTGTGAGTTTCTAGAGGCAGAGGGAGTGACACAAAGCCTTAATGCGGTACTTGAAGGGTTTAGTTTCTGTTGCAGCAGAAATTTTCTGGGAAATAATGAAGACACATAGAAGGGGAGTTTTATCCTCTGAGAACTTTCCATTGGAAAGTTCAAATTTCTCACTTGCTGAGCAGTGCTAAGTAGTGACTAGAGGAGTTAGTTTGACTATTGGGTGAGATGGCATCAAATGGGATCAAAGATTAGGATAGGTTGGAAGGTGCTTCCAACTATGACATATGGAACACCAAAATATTAGTTGTTCTGGAGGATTATTATCTCAAGGCCTACGTCAAAAGTGTTGTAGTTGTTCCTGCTGACAACAATCAAAAGAAGAAGTACAAGGCCGAGCAGGGTAAGCCAAAGAGGCTCATTCTCGATGAATTTTGAGATCATTTGGTCTCACACTTGCAGGGCAAGGAAACAACATGGGAGATGTGGGAAGCCTTTTCATCTCTGTATGAAGGCTCTTCCGAAAAACAGATGATGTATTTAGAACATAAGTTGCAGCAGATCTTGACGCAGAAAGGAGAAGTGGTGAACCTATATCTTTAACGTCTCCAAGACACTAGATACTAGTTTTATACAGTGGTGTACACTCCTCATTCAACCACGATCATCGGGATAACCTTCAATGGAGTCTTGGATGAATGGCAAGTCTTCATCCAAAGCATATTGGGCAGGGAAAGTCTACCTTCAAGGGAGGAGATGTGGGTGACTCTTTAACAGTAGGAGTTAAGGAGGAAACTAGCAAAGGTCAACCTCAATGGAAATAGTGTGAGTGGGACAAAGGCGAAGGAGGAGGAGGAAAATGTAGCTCTAGCATCAAAGGGATAAAAGAAGAAGGACATTTCAAAGGTGAAATGATTCATATTTGATGAGATGGGTGACTTTGCATCTCAGTGCCATTTGAAGAAAAAGGATAAGGATGCTAAGCATGATCCAAAGGTTGCAGCCATGAATATAGACAAGGATGATTTCCCCATGAGTTCCCATGCATATCCAGGAGGGAGATGGGGCGATATTGAGTTGTAGTAAGGAGGACTACATGTGGGAAGGATCCTTAAGGATTCAACCTCTTGGATTAATTCCTTGCTACAGGTGCCCAAGATTCAGTAGTAGAAAGATGGACTTAGTGTCATATGTTGTAGTGAACTGCTTGGAGGATAGATGCAATAGCTTGTCTCCAAAGATAAGTTAGCACATAGCAAGGTTGGCAGCAGTGTCATTGGCATAGTGCATAAGTCAGCAACAACACAAATTATTTAGAGGGTTAGAGACTAGTAGCAGTTATATTCCAACATTCATAGTATTATACTGAACACAATTAAGTTTAGCTAATTTTAGAAGTTTTTTAGTTGCCTCTCTCAGTAGCTGAGTTGCAGTATGAGTGCAGTGTTAGCAGTGGAAGTTCTAGGAGCGTAGTAGATGCAGTGTTTGAGAGGGAGTTGTAGTACAGATGTAACAATGGCAGTAGAAATCTCATGGGAATCAATACAAAAGCAACAACAACACATTTTTGGTGGAAGCAACAGTGTAGAAAGAAAGTGCTTTAGAAATAGAGTAGCATGCAGGTGGACTTTGTTATAGAGCACTTTCCCTGCTAAGAGGGAGTGTTATTTTTTGGTAGAATCAGAAGTGATCTAGCCTTGAAAATTGGTGGACAGGCTAAGGCACGTGAATTCTAAAGAACCCATAAACCATTTGGTAAAATTACACTTGGATTGTATTTTATTAAAATAATTATTATTTTTAATGGAGTTCCTAAGTCTAAACTTAGGGAAATTAAAATATTAATGGTTGTTAATCAAAATATGGGTGAGAATGATCTAGAAGGTGAATCAAGTCAAATTCTAATCTTAGCCATTTATTAGATACTTAATCTCAGTCGTTGAAGTCTCAACAGAGAAAGTGTAAAATGGAGGCTTGGGGTTCATTTGAAAACACACACATAGAGAAAGAATTGATCTAGATTTCAATTTCTAGGGTTAGGAAGCTAAGAAATTCAAACTGAGTGATCATTCTACAGTAGAGGTGCAGAGAGAATCTGGGAGAAGGACTTTCTGGAGAATACTGATAGAGAGGCCGAGAGAGATTGTAGAGAGGTATCACAGTAGTCGAGAGAGTTGACACTAGGCTAGTCTCGGCTCATGCAGTCTTGACCCAGAGCCAAAAGGACCAGCGCAAAAGGGAAAGTTGTCTGTCACGCAGAAGCAAAAACTTATAGGAACTATCGAAATAGCCAAGAGAGCTGATGTAGAGGGAATAAAAGATGACATAGGGCCTACGCAGGGTCACCGTAGAAGTAGTCGGGGTTAGCTAGGCTTGTTGTCGGATCAACCAGAATTTTTCCTAGTGAAGTGAGGTAAAACTGACTTAGATTTTCTGCTAGTATTTTTCTCTGTATAAGATTTATAGATGAGCATCCTAG
This sequence comes from Pinus tabuliformis, assembly GCA_031772625.1. Taxonomy (NCBI): domain Eukaryota; kingdom Viridiplantae; phylum Streptophyta; class Pinopsida; order Pinales; family Pinaceae; genus Pinus; species Pinus tabuliformis. The sequence continues at coordinate 856,237,557 of CM062808.1, read as the reverse complement.
ATTTGTATTCAGATATTTCTCCTATATAATAATAAACCCTTAGAGCTACTGTAGCGGTTTCCCACATTGGGTTTTTTCTGGAGATTATTGTGTCAGAAAATAAGTGTGTCCTATGTATCCTGTTATTTTCTTTATTTTATGTTTCATGAGATCAAATATTGAATTAGTGTGCACTACATAAGTAATTTTCTTTAGTATTTAGAATAATAACTTGATGAATGTAATTTAAAATCAAGTATGTGAAGTAGATTCAGATTTGCTGCAATAGGGGTTCCTTCAGTGTAGGAATTTTCACACTTACATTATTTTATGTTAGGTTACATTGTCGAATATTTGATTACATGTATCGATCTTGTACGTTTATTACAAGAATTCTTCTCTTATGTTTGTTGGGACAAGGTCGCCTAGGGTAAATTTTGTAACTAATTTTGTTAATTATGTAAAGTCTCCACATTTTGAGGGAGGGGAGAGCGAATTTCATAGGAGTCAAAGGGAGTTTAGTCCCTTACTTTAAGGATGTTTTGAGACCCTTCCATGGTTCGCGAACCATGGTATTGCAATGGAAGAAACTATATAAATGAGTCTTATCAAGTCATAGGGGTGTCATGAAAGATAATAGAAGATGATGGTATGGGCAAGCAGTCTAAGGTAGGAAAGTATGTTTTATATACATAGGTTAAGGGGAAGGCTCCTGCAGCTGTGTGCGCTGATCTCTTGGTAAGTCTATAGGGCAAATGCATGGGCCCCTGTAGTTGTGTGCATGGGGAAGAAGATTATGTAACAGAAAGATTATATCAATAAAGACTTCTTGTAGAGATATAATTGTGTATCTGTGCCTTTATCTTTATGTTAGATGATCCAAAAATAATTTATTATCATAGGTTATAAAATTGAAATAAAATAATTATTAATTTAAGAAATTAAATTAATAATTATTATTCTAGAATGATTAATTAATGGAGACAATTAGAAATTAGTATATTGTTGTAACAAGATATGACTCTCCAAATGTGTCGTATCTTAGGCTCTATTTTAGGAGATTAGTTAGCTAGTTGGTTTGAATAGCATTTAATGTAAATGGACACTTTTTATTTAATAAGTGATCCATAATTAGAGGTAGTTAGGACATGGAGATTATAAATAGCTCATTGCAAGAGTGTTTGGTTGTTCGGGTGTAAACTCTTGCAAAATCAATTATGTAATTGTTTTTTTCTGATTAATAAAATTACGTGTCTGAGGACACTTCTGCCATTATTGTGGTATCAGAGCTCCAGTAATGCTGCAGTTGATTTGAGGAGGAGATTCCAGCTCTATCAGATCGTGGAAAAACTCAACTCCGTTGAAGTGATCAGAAAAAGATTGGTATGAAATTTGCAACAAATTTTTTCTTATTGATTTTAGATCTGCCAATTCTAAAATCATTTTTAAAAAAAATAAGCAGCATAGAAGCCTGAAGCTGCATATTAACCTAGAACTACACGTGGGCAAGTATATATATATATATATATATATATATATATATATATATATATATATATATATATATATATATATATATATATATATATATATATATATATATATATATATATATATATCATCATTTTTCTGAGCGCCGAGCTGGATTACTTGTTACTGTGTGCATTGGCCCTGATAAAGTCTCCATGCGAATTGATAATGTGGAGTTGAAGCATTAAATCAAAGCCAATATTGATATTTGTTGTGTTTAAAATGCATTTTGGTGTTGGAGTTACGAATTGGAATTATTGAGGAGTCAACAGAATTGCACAGCTATTCATTAAAATACGTATTGAGCCTGCGTTAAGAAAAGAATTGTGTTGAAGTCCCTGCATTGAGTGGAGATGCATTGGTATCTTGTGAAGTTTTTTTGTTGGAGCTTTTAAACAAACAAGATTATGTGAAGCAGAAGAAAGCCTGCGAGCAATAAGGAGCTCCGTCCATTACTAGGCAGAAGGCCAGAAACCGTGGATCCCGTAGCCAGTCTTCCAGTTATCCAAAGATATGACCTTTTTCACCGCCCAGAAGGAGACAACCATTGTGATTAGCATGAGCAACCTCTGCGCGTTCTGGCTTTTCACATAAACCAGAAAATGCGTGACAAAGGCGAGCAACTTTTTGCGTTGATTTCCTGGGAGATTGTGAAAACAGAAATCTAACAAATTTTAAAGTGATTTATATAGTTCTTGGTTTTGCTGTTTGAGAGACTACAATAGCTTTTTCCTGCACATCACCGTGGGCCTGTAGCTTAGTGGCAAAACATTTAACAGCTTCATATTTTTCTGATTTATCTTCTGACAGAGGAATGACCTGCTTTTCATGCGACTCAGGGAACTTGCTTATGGCATTCTCCAGCAGAGTAATAGAAATGGTCTTGTTATTCACCAGACCTGAATATTTCTGAGTGCAAGTTGTAAAGTTTTTTAATCTCTCTGCTAAATGGAACCTTGGCGCTACGATTGGCTAAAGAAAGCAAGAAAAGGGATGAAACCGGTTGCCAGTCTTTGGAAGGGCCTCTTTTGTGGGCGATCAATTGTGGGTTTTTTAATACAGCTACAATGAATTTTTGATTCAAATATACATAATTTTTTGTAATGTTTTATTATTGGAGTAATAAGGGTATTGTAACATTTGTTAAGGTGATTTAATTTTTTGGAGCAATAAGGAGATTTTTATTTTTTATTTTTTGAAGGAGATAAGTGTAACTCAAAGTAATTTTACTTTGAGCGGGGGTAGATTTTTTTTACCAGATTGTGCAAAAGCACCATTGTAAAAAGTCAAATTTTGAAAGTTGCCTTGTAAAAATTTGAGAAATTGACTAGAGCCAAGTGCAAAGATCAGTCAATTTTCTCTTGTTTTGACGACTATTCGAGGGTCAAGGCCAAGCCCCGATAGATCATGTTTTTTGTGTGGTGTGTTGTGTTGACTATCTTGTCCTTTCTGTTCTGATTCTTGGTGCGATGCTTCAACGCTAAAATGTCTAAGTTGATTAATTTGTTTTCTGATTCCAACAAACTAGAAGTCACCAAATCTTATAAAACATGGCATCGACTCATCGAAAGCACACTCATTTACAATGAATTATGGCAGGGAATATGTGATGGAGATGTTAAGCCGAATAAACCCACAGATGCAGATGCACTGGCAAAATGGGAAATCAAGAATGCTAAAGCCTTAGCTCTTATTAAATCGTCTGTGAATGATGAAATTTATGTCCATATAGAAAATTCTTTAGATGCATGGACTGCCTTGAAAAATTTTAAAGACCTCTTTGTTACACAGCCTGAATCAAATAAAGTCGATTTACAATTAAAATTGTTGCAAAAAAAATTAACTGAAGACGGGGATATTCTTGAATATCTCTCCAGACTTAAGAATATTAGGCAGGAAATTATTAATGCTGGTTTTCCCGCAATTGATGATAGCTTTATGGTCACAATTGTAATTGCTGGGCTTCCTTCTTCCTATACGCATTTTTTAGAGACTTTACAAGTAACTAGGAAATTAGAAAAACTAAAGTTTGATGAACTTTGTGAAATGTTAAGTCAACATGATAAAACTTTTGGGAAGAAGAAGAAAGTTGGTGAAGATGTTTTTCTCACAGAGGCCAGCACTAGTAAGTCATCAGCAGATAGTTCTCGAGGAAGAGGTAGAGGGAATCAGAATCAAGCAGCACATAATCGAGGCCGAAGCCAAAGCAGAGGCAACAATTTTAATAGAGGAGGAAGAAATAATTTTCAAGGTAGAGGAAACAACCAAGGAAGAGGCAATTTTCAAGGACAAGCATATAATAGTCAAGGTAGAGGACAATTTCAAAATAGAGGTCAAAGCAAAGGGAGAGGACAATCTTCAGGAAGAGGAAGAGACTTAAGTCAAATTGTGTGTCGACGATGTAACAAAGTTGGCCATTATGCTGAAGATTGTCAAACATCACTTAATAAAATTCCAAAGTTTCAGCAGCATTCAACACAATTTGCAAATGATCAAGATGAAGATAACTCAGAATATGTTTTTACTTCCTCACCAGCATCACAAATTTCATCCCATCTTAGAAGTGACTATGAAGATGCCTGGATCTTGGATTCCGGGGCAACTCAGCACATGACTTGTCGATGTGATTTTTTCTGGAATTTTCAAGAATGCCAACTTAATTCCATTTTTCTTGCTGACGATACAAAACATACTCCTTATGGAAAAGGAGTAGTAAAAGTTTTTCTCCCTGACATTGGAGAAAAAATGATTTCCAATGTATTGTATGTACCCAGTTTCAAGAAAAATTTGCTCTCTTTAGTCACGATTCGACAAGCAGGACATCAGGTGATTATGGAAGATGGTTTAGTGAAGATTAATTCAGTGAAACAGAACTTGAAAACAATCATGACGGGTTATGAAGATGGAAAACTGTTATGGATGAAAGGGACAGTTATTCCAAGGCATTCTGATTTTGCAGGGGCAGTGACTACAAGTATTTCACCTATGAGACTATGGCATGTAAGATATGGACATTTGAATTTTGACAGTCTTTCTCAATTGCAGAAACAAGGAATGGTTAAAGGACTTCCCACATTCAAAAGGGAAAATGCAAAATGTGAAGCTTGCATTTATGGCAGACAAAATCGAGAAAGTTTTCCAACAAGTTAATGGCGTGCAAACAGGCGGCTACAACTACTTCACAGTGATGTTTGTGGTCCACTACAAACTTCATTTGGTGGTTGCAAATATTTCTTACTATTCATTGATGATTTTAGCAGGATGACTTGGGTTTACTTCTTGAAGAACAAGCCAGAAGCATTTGATAAGTTTAAAATTTTTCGCCAACTTGTTGAAAATGAAGTCAGAGAAAAGATAGGTACTCTCCGGACGGATAATGGGGGAGAATTCACTTCAAATGAATTCAAAACTTATTGCATTGAAAATGGCATAAGACGACATCTCACTAATGTTTACACTCCACAACAAAATGGAGTAGTTGAAAGAATGAATCGCACTTTGTTAGGAATGGCGAGATCCATGTTAACATTCAAGAGGTTAAGTCCAACATATTGGGCGGAAGCAATACATACAACTGTCTACTTAAGAAACAGATCTCCAACTGCTTCTTTAGACGAAATCACCCCTTATGAAGCTTGGTTTGGTTTCAAACCTCGAGTTAAACATCTTAGAGTTTTTGGGTCAGTGTGTTATGCCTTAGTTCCGAAAGAAAAACGAACTAAGCTTGACTCAAGAAGTTTAAAATGCACAATGATTGGCTATTCTGATGAGAAGAAAGGGTATCATCTTTTGACCAATGGAAAATTCATTGTGAGCAGGGATGTCATTTTTGATGAAACAGAGAGTAAGAGTGCTAGAAGAAATTGAAAATCTTCTTCACAAATTAGAAACTAAGGGAAGTAAAAGAAATGGAAAAATGCAAATTCAACCAACTTCACCAAATTGGTATGAACTTGATTTTCCTTCCTCTGACGATGAGTCATCCAGTCCATCTACATCAACAACATCATCTGGGTCTTCTAGCAGTTCATCCGCATCTCCAAGCAGCAGCAGTTCTTCTGACAGTGATTCTCCACATTCTTCACCTGAACGACGAACATCAGTTTATATTAATCCTCTTTACAATGATGGGGACTTTACAGAAGCGCAAACGAGCACCAACTTCCGAAATGGGCAGTTCAACTTTTGAAAGATGTAAAGCCTGATGAACAGAATAAAACTGGCACCAGAAGGGCACATAGAAGTGAAGGCAATTTTGCCTTGATAGCAAATGATTTTACTGAACCTTCCACATACAAAGAGGTAGTAAAACATAAAGAATGGCAATAGGCTATGGTTAAAGAATATCAAGCAGTAATTGATAACAACACTTGGAAACTTGTTGATTGTCTAGCAAATGTTAAACCCATAGGCTGTAAATGGGTTTACAGAATTAAGTATAATCAGAAGGGTGAACTTGAAAAGTATAAAGCACGACTTGTCGCAAAGGGTTTTGCGCAGTAGGAAGGCATTGATTATGAAGAAATTTTTGCTCCTACAGCTAAATGGAACACTATCCGATTAACACTTGCATTGGCCGCTCAAAAAGGATGGAAAGTTCATCAAATGGATGTGAAAAGTCCTTTTCTCAATGGGGATTTACAGGAGGAAGTGTATATGACCCAACCACTAGGTTTTGAAGTTGAAAGAAAAGAACATAAAGTCTGCAAATTGATCAAGGCTTTATATGGGTTAAAACAAGCTCCCCGATCTTGGTATGCAAAGATGGACGAATACCTTAAGAAAGTTGGTTTTCAAGGAAGTGCATCTGATGATACTTTGTATGTGTGACAACAGGGAAAATATCTGGTAATTTTGGTTATGTATGTAGATGATTTGATCATTACTAGCAACCATGATGATCATATTGCACAGGTAAAAAAGGAGTTACATGCAAGTTTTAAGATGACAGATTTGGGATTACTTCACTACTATCTTGGAGTTGAAGTCTTCAAACGTCCACATCATATTTTCATTTCTCAGAGTAAGTATGCCGCAGAGGTTCTTCAGCGATTTGGCATGCAAGATTGCAAGCCCGTTCTCACCCCCATGGAGCAAAACTTGAAACTTTAAAAATTTGAAGGGGGGGAAAAGGTGGACAGTACAACTTACAGACAGTTGATTGGCAGCTTGATTTATTTGACAAATACTCGTCTTGATCTATCGTATGCAGTTAGTATTCTTTCACGTTTTATGCAGGAACCACGAGACAGCCACTGGAATGCAGCCAAAAGAGTTCTTCGATATATCCAAGGAACAAAAGATTTTGGTCTTCCTTACACAAAGACTAAAAATTTTGTACTTGGTGGATATTCTGATGCCGACTTTGCTGGGAGTATTGATGATCGAGCATCAACATCAGGTTATTTAATGAACATGGGATCTGCAGCAGTATCTTGGAATTGTAAGAAACAAGCTATAGTGGCCACTTCTTCAGCAGAAGCAGAGTACATTTCAGCATGGGAAGCAGCATGTGAAATTGTTTGGTTGCGCAGAATTTTGTAGGACTTGGGAATTTTTCAAGCAGAAGCTACATCATTATTCATTGACAGCCAGTCAGCCATCAAACTTGCCAAGAACCCAGTTTTTCATTCAAAGACAAAGCATGTGGACACCAAGTATCATCATATCAGATCTCTCATTGCCAAAGATGTCCTCAAGCCAGTTTATTGTCCTTCTGAAGATCAGATCTCCGACATTTTCACGAAACCGCTTGGTAGAATAAAATTTACTAAGTTCAGGGATGAACTTGGTATCTGTTGTAATGTATCTTTGGATCATAGGGGGGAATGTTAGATGATCCAAAAATAATTTATTATCATAGGTTATAAAATTGAAATAAAATAATTATTAATTTAAGAAATTAAATTAATAATAATTATTCTAGAATGATTAATTAATGGAGACAATTAGAAATTAGTATATTTTTGTAACAAGATATGACTCTCCAAATGTGTCGTATCTTAGGCTCTATTTTAGGAGATTAGTTAGCTAGTTGGTTTGAATAGCATTTAATGTAAATGGACACTTTTTATTCAATAAGTGATCCATAATTAGAGGTAGTTAGGACATGGAGCTTATAAATAGCTCATTGCAAGAGTGTTTGGTTGTTCAGGTGTAAACTCTTGCAAAATAAATTATGTAATTGTTTTTTTCTGATTAATAAAATTACGTGTCTGAGGACACTTCTGCCATTACTTTACTTATGAAATTTATGTGTATTCACTTTGTTTTCTGTATTTGTTTAAGGAACACTTAATTGGTGTACAAAAGTTGCATATATGATGGTTTATATTCTTTTATGAATGTTTTAACTGTTCCGCGAAGGGTTAGATATTGTTTCTGGAAGTTACTGTGATTTCTACACTTAAATTGTTAGGGTTTGCAAAGGTCAGGATTAAGCCTTAGACAAAATAGAAACCCATCACACAGACCTCTAGATGCAGAGACCTAGTTTTGTCATCCCCTAATACTACTTTGGGTGATACTGCAGTCTGATATACATCAGTTTTTGCTGAAAGGGCCAAGAGTTACGGTTCTGTTAGTTGGTGCAACTAACTATAAACCTCGGTCAAGACCCTCAAGCCAAAAAATGGTTCCATTGTTAGGATAAAGATCTCTCTTAGGGATTTGTGATTTCGAATAAATGGTTCCCAAATAAGAAAGAAATTGAGAAGTGGATAGTTCAGAATATGCACGAATTTACAGCTCAGGAAAATAGGAATCCACATCTGTCAAAGGAAGAGTGGCTGAATAGATATCTCTAGATAGATGAGCACGAAATTTTCCTTTTTTCTTTTCCATGCAAATTAAACCATTGGTTGTGAAAATTGGTAGATAGTCAGGGTATGTGGAATTTGGATAACCCTATTGTGTGGACTCCAGAGTTGGTAAGACATCTGGAAGCTTCAAAAAACAAGATCGTGCGAGTTGTCGACTACTGGATCACTAGAATTTTGGGTGGATTCATCGTTGAATTCGTGATCGATACATCAACTATAGTGAAGATGAATGTAGATTGCTCAAGGGACCAAGAGGTAAGTATCTGAAATCCCTGAAGACTTGGATTAAAATGCTATTGTGTGAGAAAAGGGTTATGCCATTGAATTAATCATTAGAAGAGATCTGACAGGAGCTACACAAAATGGAAAAAAAATCAGAAGAGGCCTAGATTGAGGTATTGAATATAGTTTAGATAATCTTCGGCAAAATCACATAACCAATCTTTTGTCGACGCGTTTCGAACCAACCAGTGTGGTTCATCGTCAGGACAAGTTGAAGAACAGATCCAGCTTAGCCTGTTTAAATAGCTAGAGCAGAGACACCAACGGTTACCTAGCCAAAGGTTGACTTAAGGAGCAAGGTCAAATTTAGTTAAAATAGGTAAGAAATAAATAAATATATCAATGATAAAATTATAATATAATAATAAATAAATCAAAAATAAATAAATATATATAAATTTAGTTAAATTAGGTGTGAGATAACTAAATAAATATATAAATAAAGTAATAATAAAAATAATAAAGTCCTCTGTTGGGAGAATCTAAGAGTGATGAAGAAAGTAGTGTTTTGAGGACACCTCGAAGTGCACTATAGGAAGTAAGGCAAAGTATCGCGTGTAAACCAAATCCATCCACTCCACCTCCCCCATCAACCCTGCCTCACAGTCATACACCTACACCTCCACGTCCACCATTAAATATGTCCAACATGATGAATATGCCCAAATTCAAAGGTCTGGGATATAAGAGCCTGAAAATTTTTTGTATGTAGCAAAATCTATGTGGAAGTCGCATTAGGTTACAAATTATGATTTGAAGAAAGAGGAGCTAGTTACAACACCATAGGATAGAGTGCCAAGTTGGTATATTAAGTATTGTTTAAGACATCCAAATGTAACACTAGATGAGACGAAGCAGGCACTCAATAGTGAATTTAAGAAGCCTAAGCCACAACTCCAATTAGTGACAAAGCTCAAGAAGATCCAACCGAAGGTTAATGTGTTTGTGTGCGACTTTGATCAGAGACCGAATTGTTTGCTCCAACAAGCTCATATGCATATCACAGATGATCAACATAGGGATTGGTACCTTTCTTCACTGCTACCCCATCTGATATTTCCATTATCATAGTAAAAAATTAGCACATGTGTTAAAGCCTTAGATATTTCTATGATATTGGAAGCTTCACCCATTCAGTATATGAAACTGGGAGTGTAGCAGATTTAGTCACAGTTGGCTAGCCTGCACATGCAGTTATAGAGCCTGAAGAAGGGAAAGGAAGTCCAAACAGAGGTTCACATAGAATTTTGGTGCTTGAAATGAAAATACCATGGCCACGATAAAGACCATTGCTCAGTTTATCATAATTATCTGATTGGGGGAGGCCTTATCCCCATAAAGCCAGAAAATACCGTTGGGCCGAGCACGTGAGTAGAGCATTGTGGTACACTATTTTATAGGTTATAGGACAACATATGGTAGATAATTGTCATCTACTACAGAAGTTTGTATAGACCCCCCAATAGTTGTTTTGAAATTTCTACAAATCTCTAGGTCATGATGAGCGCCATTGTCGAAGTTATGAAGTAATGATGGATAGAACCCCCAAGTATAGAATCAAGGATGAGACTTGTCCTTAATATCAGGGCACAAATGTGGCATGCTGAGGGCTCAAATGCCAAGGAAGAGAGAGAGGAGGAGGAGATGGAAGGGGTCATGGTCAGATCGTCTATTATAGTTATGGGGAACCAGGTCATTTTGCACATGATTTTTGTAATCCAAATCACCATTCATGTCAATATTGTTGACAATTTAACCATTTCATAGAATATTGTCTGGTACTTATCGCGAAGATGCAAGAAAAGAAGACTTAGACCCAATAGCCTAAGTAGAACATCCATATGATGAGGTCTGAGCCTCACGAAGATGGGCATAGTGTAAATATTATTATCTGAAGCAGTGTGCCTACTGGAAGAAATAAGGGAAAACTTCCAGAAGCTGATGTGTGGGTTCGCAAAGCTGCTAATAAGGAGACAAGATTTTTTTAAACACACACATGGAAGCAACAGAATATGAAAGATAAAACATGAGAGTACATTTATTATTAACAAATGATACATTTATAGTACATGGTGTGACCCTCGGATTCATATTCCAAGTGGTCTCTTCGACTCTTTTGGTTGTCCTGATTCCACACTAACCCTTAGAGGATTAGGTGTCCAACATTTCCCCCTTTAATCCAAAGGGTTATGTATGAGTCCAAGAAGAGAGCTGTAATACAAAACGCGCAAGAATGCATGGCAGCACTAGGCTCAATGTGCTCTCTGAAATGTTGGTATAAAGGGCAGTGGTTTAAGAATGACAACCAACAATGGAATGCTTAGTACAGTTCCCGTAACTCTTCCAAGTCTGGCATGAAGCTTAGGTCTTCTGCTAGAGGAAGTGCTCCTGATGTTTTGAAGAGGGAAACCCTCAACCAATAAAGGGAGGTCTCACCCCACATAAAAGGGAGAACTTCAACCTAGAAAGGGAAGTCTCAACCTGTGATGGTTTAAGGATGACCAACAACTCTGGATTGCTTAATACAATTCCTGGAACTCTTCCAAAACTCACAAGAAGATGAAGTCTTCTGCTAGAGGAAGTGTCCTTAATTCTATTCCTTGAACTCTTCTGAAACTAGCAAGAAGCTGAAGTCTTCTACTAGAGGAAGTGTTCCAAATTACCAACTGAAAGCATGCGCAGGGGCATCCTTATCTCTCGCTACAACTCTGAATCTAGTATGGTAGGTTGTGGCTCAGGCTCGCTTGATGTGAATTTGAAGCTTGTAGATGACCATCATTTCCCCCTTGTCAGATACAAGGTGAGATGATGGAGGAAACTCAACTGCAAAACTTTTCAATACTCTTGAACAAGTTTTGACATGTCACAAAAATATCTTCTTGGCTGTTGATGCCCATTGCCAAGAAGCGATCCATCCAAGATGAATTGTTTTTCTTGCAGGAGGTTTGTTTCTGAAGCATGTGTTTGAAGAATGATTGGTTTTATGATAGTGCTTACATGGATGAATATAAAAACAATGATTTTTCAGATGGTCAACTCAGTCATAGTGTTGGAATTTCACAATCTGTTGTGGCTGCTGTGGAAGAGGGGCAGAACCTGGAACAAATGGAGGTGAACTGTCATGAGGAGCAGGTGAACTCTCATGAATGAATCTAACACTTTGAAATTGGACTGGTTTGGAGTAGTCTGGAATATGAAAGGACACGTCCTTGTCATATCGAAGACCATTTCTGTGCTTGTTGTGGACAAGCTCTTCCCAAGGTTTTATGATGGGCTCGGGAAGTGCAAGCTGAACTTTTTCATTTGCATGTAACCTTGTTGGTTTATTTGAATGAACTGTGACATTATTGTCTTTCTGTTTATGGGAGTCTATTTTAATCTTCTGAACATAAACAGGTTCAACATGATGACTCCACTGCTGTAATTCTTCCTAATGTAGTTGAGATTCAAGCTGCAAAAAATCAATCTGTTCTTTTGCATATTGTAGACATGTCTGAATTTCAAAGAGAGAGTCTTTGTTGATTTCGACTATGTTTTCGACACTAGAATGTATTATTGTACTCAGTAAATCTAATACTCCATAAAGACTTCCCATTTTATCAACAAATCAAATTCTATAAATGTGGAGTGTCAGCTTCAATTAAAAGGTACACTTATTTAACTTATTTTCAAAGATATTAGAAGTTGCTCCAATTTCGATTTGCACCAAGTTTTGGCAGAATGGTGAAATCATACAACTTTTGGAAGAAGGAGATAACTTCTATATACTTTAATACTCTATGGGAACTTCAACACTGAAGACAAAAACCATAATGAGTTTTAAATACAATGCCACAATTGGGGCAACAACAACTGCAAACTTGCTTAGATCCTTCAAATACTCGTTCACTTTCTGGCCTAGTGGAAAAAAATAGTGAAGTTCAATAGTGACTCCTAATATATTCTTGTGACCATCAATGATAACATGTGGAACATCCGTAATTGTGGGATAACTAATCGCCAGAGAAAGAGCTATCACACTAGAAATACCAACAACAAATTTCTTTATTAAATCATTGTCTCTGAGATCAAGAACTTCACGATCAAATACCAATCCATTGTTGTATACAAATTGCACAATCAATCCATAGGAAAATGGCCAAATACTACACTTTTCCAGCAAAACTGCCTCGGAAGAACCAACCTTGTCTCCTTTCTTAATAAGCTCCAATCTCCAAATTAGTTCAAATATCGAAAACCCCACATGCTATAACTCTTGGTCATGATGATCGAGATCTGGTGGAGAAACTGTTGCATTATGCACTATTTCACTTTATATAGAGTTGTCAAAAGAGATATGGCCTAGGTTGAACAATATGAACTTCATATGAATGATATTGTACAGTTCAGCTGACATGTATCTTGATTATTCTTTCAATCAAGGCCATTTTATTCTTTCTATGTAAGGGCACGAAATCGATCATGTTTTCTATATATTTTACATGAAAGCCATCCCACGATTATTGAGGGCTACATCCTTAACCAGCAAATTAATCTTCATCCTTCCATGTGCACTGCAATGGCCATTACAAACCATTCCAAACACACTACAGATACAAAACTATAACGTCCACCTTCATATTTCTGTGATACAGTGATCAATGTATCTTTTAGAACTGTGTGAGATATATATGTTGAATTGATGAGTAGTGGATAAAGATATTGAAGAAACCAACCATCTCTAAGATGATGAGAAGTCGATATAACATTCTATAATAACTTCCAGTACATCAATATGGTAAAGCTCAATCCAGTATTTCATTTTCTAACAAAAAGTTTGGTATGCATTGGGAGTAGCTAATGACAAATGTCTTTGCAATTAAAATCTGGGAAGGTGAAAAGGAATGAAACATATTTCTGGTGATTATGGGGGAGACATCTGTCCCAAACTGCCTCCTTCATATTCTAAGCTTGGCCTTTAGAACGATGGGTTGTGAGGGCATTATTAACGAGAGGATAGTGATAATGGTTCCTTAGCAAGTGAACTTATTACAAGGATTTCATTGCAACGTAGATCCTTGCTTCTATTCAACAGCTTAACATAGAGCCCTTAGAGAAAAGTCACAAAAAAATCAACATAAAATACGTTGATATTTTTCTATTGACTGGACTGTGTATGCACAACCAAAGTATTTGCACAATAATATTATCCCCACAAAAATTGGTTGCTCATTGTGTAGCATTTGGGATGTTATATCGACCCTCTAGCCATCATAAACATTGAACTCATTGTTTCAACAACATACTCCATTTAACACCCAATATTACACTTGTTTCAATGCACATAAAAAATTCAATTGGAAGAGCAGTTGAGTCAAATGAAGATGAATCAATGCCACTTTTAATCCTCAATGTTCAATTTAATACATACCATTCCAAATATTGTATATAGCAAGAAATCTCAAAATGTTTAGTGCAGAACAATTTTACGAGAAAAACTAGATTTTGAATCAAATGAGTTGATTCAGTGCTTGCTCCACATTGTGTCAATCCTTGACAGCCTTTCCGTGCATTCCTTCAAATGCATCTTTCCACTCCTTAGATAGAATTTTGACGATCCAGTAGTCTAATTGCAGCAAAGGATGTAACCTTTGGTCTTGTGTAGATCCTTAATGGTTCCCAAAAGCGTATTAATTGGAGTAGCAACGCAATGTGGAGGTTCGAGGCTTGAGCAACGAGAGACAGTAAGAAATCTTAAAGTCTCCCAAAACAAGGTTGGAGGCAATACATCACCAGGAATTAGCTGCAATAGGCTGCAAATTTGATGTGGAGGAGAAATTTTCATTGAGTCAACTTGCATCAACCATAGCTATACACATTCGTTGAAAGAATCTAGCAACCTTAATATAAACTGTGTATCAATGGTAATGGATAAATTCCAACACATGCAACATTATACCATTAAACAATGTAGATATAATAGCAATCAACAGTGTATGGGAAGAGGTGAGGACTGGTATGGCAGTATTCAATGAAATGGTATTAAAACTCGCCATCGGTTGTATTGTTTAACACAATTGGGAATATATAAACTGCGGAGTTGACAACATATGAAGAAAATAGATTTCGATACAATATTTAAAGGGTTCAATAGAATACAACAATGCTTAATGATGGCGTGACTGTGAATCTCTGAGCGTGGATAGAGAAGCAGTGTGAAAACAACACAGTGGGTCGTATAATAGTCTCAATGCACATTTTTCTGTAGCAGAAGCAGGTATCGAGCAACGACAGGAGAGTTATGTCAAACCAGTGGAAGCGTTAGCATGAGGTAAGTCAGAATTTTTCTTTTTGGGGAATTGTGTGCAAAGAATGCAACTAAAATATGGCTAATAAAACATTCATGAAATGCAGGACTGACCTGCACAGAAAGGCCATAAAAAAAATGACTCAAATTAATTACGAAGGGTAGGAATAGGCCTGCTTTGATACCATGTTAAACACACACATTGTAGCAACAAAATATGAAAGATAAAACATGAGAGAACATTTATTATTAACAAATGATACATTTATAGTACATGGTGTGACCCTTGGATTCATATTCCAAGTGGTCCCTTGGAGTCTTTTCACTATTCAGCTTCCACACTAACCCTTAGAGGATTAGGTGTCCAACATATTCGATGTAAATAAGGTGAAGTAAATGTTTATGGAAGAAAAAACAAGCTTCACGGACGAAGGAGATTCTACATAAATTACTCAAAATATGGGAAAGTGTGAAGAGACCAGTATTGCGCAGGAGACAAATCCGTCATTGTTAGCATCATTTTTGAAAACTGGTATGAAACTCATAAGTGATAAGAAGGAAGTAGAAGGACTATAAGGATTGATAAATAATTGCACTAATAAGAATAAACCTCTACCAAAACAATGTGCAATACATAAGGTGGGAGAAACAAAGAAGAGAACTGGTTGCGAAATGATGTTGACTGCACAAATTAGAGAATAAGAAATGGACTAGGTTATTCTCGATTGAGAGTATGATGAAAATGTTCTACTGAAGAAAACCTGGGGAAGAATGGGAATACCAATGCAATAGTGGTCACCGATCTAGTTGAAAATTGAAAATCAGTAGAAGATTATTCCTATGAGGCACCTACATGGAGAGACTGTGGATAGTGAAGGGGAACAAGACATAGCCATCTTTGAAGTGATCGAAATCATGGATGACAGTAACCCCTATCTAGTGCTACTTGGAATTGATTGGCCATTTGATATGAAAGAATTCATCAATTTGAAGAAGGACATTATGACATTTGAGAAGAAAGAACTAAGGGTGATTGTTCCATTTCATCCAACCGAAGGTGCTGATTCAGTCCATGATTATGAGGAATATGATGACATTGAGAATATCTATAAGAAGATTGCATGGGATGAGGATTGGATCAATCTTACGGCGGAGGGGTGAATCACGTGTGAGAATAACAACTCCTCTAACTAAGATTAAGATGAGGAGATCGAACACTAGCAGAACTAATTGCATGAAGTATCATCGTTGTGCTGCAACGGGCTATCCAAATTGTTACGATCTATATCCACTGAGGTATGTAATTTACTATATTAGGATGGTTTAGAGGATGTCAATTTATTTCTGGATAAATTTGAAAGGGATTTACAGGAATAACATATTTTCCAAGCACTAGATATTACACTGTGAGATACGCCTACAAGTTGGTGGGGCACGCATAAGAACAATTTCACAGATTGGAAGGAGTATCGAATAATCATGAAGTTAAGGTTTGGGTACACTTATACCCACATTACGAAGAAATACATACTGAAGGACAATCCACACAAGCACTTAGCTCTTTGGACAAAGGCACAAGGAGAAGAAGTGCAGCTAGAGTGGGTTCATATCTTCTGCCACTCTTTGGATACAATCCCGATGAATTGGTATCTGAAAACGGAGTTGCAACATGGGACTATATAATGGGATGTTTTGAAAGAAATTTTTCTGCCAACTTTTAGCTTTGAAGATTGGTTTGAATGTGTAGATGAAGCACTATAGGAGATTAAAGTTGTGATATTCAAAATTGTTGAAGAACCAGTTAAATGGGTACAACCAGATTAGGGTACACAGCTACGCCATGTGCTCAAGTGTTACAATGTGACCGTGGAGTATGGGGAGTAAAACCACAAGAGAATCCACATTCCTGAGTCTGAAGGATAGTGTGACGTCGAGGGATATAAGGTAGAAATCCCTGATATATTAGAGCCTTTAAAGACCAAGTAGGTGAACATTGGATCAGAAGCGAATCTGAAGTTCGTGAATATAGGTGACTATTGGGATAAAGATATAGTGGATAAGGTCGCAGAGCTATTGTGAGAGTATCAAGACTTATTTCCCACCAAATTTTCTAATACAAAAGTGATATTAGCGGATATGGGAGTCATGAAGATCACTTTGAAGCCAGATGGAAAGCCAATGAAGAAGCATCCCTACTGATTAAATCCCAAGTACAAGGAAAAAGCACACAAGGAATTAGATAAAATTCTTGAAGTAGGCATCATTGAACCTGTCAAAGAGTTAGACTCGGTTAGTCCCATGGTGATTCAAGAAATGAAGAAAGAGGGTGAAATTTTGATATGCATAGGCTTACAGAAGTTTAATGACACGTGTTCACGATCCATTCCCTACGCCATCCACGGATGAGGTCCTAGAGAATGTTGGATGAGAGGAAGCCTATTCCTTCATAGATGGATTCTCAGGGTACCATCAGATCAAGATCGAGCCAAAATACTAGAGTAAGACCACCTTCATGACTGAATGGGGTTTCTTTCAGTGTACAATGATACCTTTCAGGCTTAATACTACCCCTACAATTTTCTCTAGGGTGGTAATTGAAGCTTTCAAGGAATTTATCCATAAATTTCTTAAAGTCTACTTCAATGACTGGATAGTGTTCGGAGTAGTAAAGAGACATGTTTCTAGTGTGCAACTTATGTTGCATACTTGTCAAAAGCATCAGAGAACCCTTAATTTGAAGAAATGCATATTTTACATATCCTATGGGATAATCTTGGGTCATGTTGTTTACAAGCAGGGATTAATGGTAGACCCCAAGAAAATTTTAGTAATCGTCAATTTGAAAGCACCAAAGAATGTTAAACAAATACATGCAACACTGGGCCATATGGGATATTATCGAAAGTTCATCAAAGCATATGCACAAATTACTACACACATGGAAATATTGTTGAAAAAGGATGTGACATTTTACTGGGACGAGGACTGCTAGGAGAGTTTTGATATTTTGAAGGAGAAAATGGTCACCATGCCCATTTTATTGTTCCCTGACTGGAATAAGGAGTTCCACGTTCACGTAGATGCTTCCTGTATCAGACTAGGAGTTGTACTGACCCAACCAGGAGAAGGAGATATTCACCATCGAATAACATTTTCAAGTAGAAAGTTGTCAAAGGTGGAACAAAACTATTCAATCATGGAGCGTGAAGGTTTGGCTATGGTAAATGCACTGTAGATATTTTGTCACTATCTATTTCGTGTGCACTTCAAGATTTATACCGATGATTCTTCTCTAAAATACCTGGTCAACTAGCCTGTGTTGGGGGCGAAGTGTTGTAAATGTTCGTTATTGTTCCAGGAATATCATTTTGAGGTAATTGTGAATCTAGGGTGTCTCAATGTTAGTCTGGATCACCTATCATAAATTGAGAATGGAGATGAGCCTACGATTTTGGAGGAAGGGTTGCCTGATGTGAAACTTATGATTGTTTAGGTTGCAGATGATTATTTCATTGATATATAATTCAATTTTTGTCTACAAGTACAACTCATGAAGGGTATTCGATGCAACAAAAGAAAGAGTTGGTGGTCCAAGCTACAGATTTCTCTATTATTGTTGTACATTTATATAAAATGGGATCTGATAAGATACTGTGCAAATATGTTCCAAAGTGTGAGAAGAAAAGTATTCTTGCAAAAGCGCATGGAGGACTACCCGGAGGACATTATGCAGGACGAGAAACTGCATAGAAGATCCTACGCGCATGGCTTTGGTGGTCGACTGTGCATAAGGAATCCAAAATATATTTTAGGGCATGGGATTTCTATAAGAGGACGAGGAGATCATCATGAACAGATGAATTGCCATGAAATCTGCAAGTGATCTTGCAAGTGTTTGATAAGTTGGCAATCAATTATGTGGGACCAATACAACCACTAGGAAAGAAGACAGAGGGTGAAATTCAGATATGGGTACACTTAAGAAAGTTGAATGACGCCTATGTTGACGAACCCTTCCCTACGCCATTCACGGATGAGGCCCATAATGAGGGCAAGGTGTTTCACTATGCTTGGTTGGTTCCGTTGATTGCCTTGGTGGCATGTAGGATGCCCAGGAGATCCAATTGGCTCAGTAGGATTTGAACCTATCAGAGGCAGCGAAGTTTGCTTTGCTGTCAGCTACTAAAGACCACACGTGGGTAATGGAGACCAAGATATTTGGGGTATTGTTTGAAACGAAACTCAAAATGATGATCGACCAATGGTCAAGGCTATCACCCACGTTGCATGCGTAGTACACTAACATCACTAATTTTAAGGTACATTTCCACAATCTACACATTCACGCAAATAAGGATACCCGAGGCATATGGTACAACTTTCCCTACTTTATTTCCAAGGAAGATATAGTAGGGGTTATTAGCAAGTGGCCAAGTGACTAGATCATCCCTGCTAATGCTAGTGCATGTACGAGCATGGTTGGTGAAGGCTTAACAGCACATACCATGGTAGTAGAAAAGAAGAAGAAGGGACAGAAAGCTATCACTCGAGAAAAGGCTACACAGGTGAAAGAATTTGTCACGAGGGAGAAAGAAGTTACTAAAGCAATGACCAAGGAAAAGGAAGTGGGGCAGGAAAAGACTACATCGCAAGCCACCATTGATGTTGAAGGGTTAGACCCCATGGAATCATAGGGGGAGGAAGAGACCAAGGTGGAATAAGAAGGGGGTGCAAATTTGGAGCCCCTCTTCGTTGTCAAAAATAGCAAGAAGAGGACTTCCACATGGTCATGCAAGAAGAAAAAGTTCAAAAAATTAGCAGGCGTGACACCTTTGGTCCTCACAGAAGGGGACTTGGATGAAATTGGAGATGTGGTCTATGATACGATAATGGATCTCATGAGCCACTTTTAATAGTAGTACCAGTAGTCGCTCAATTAGGTACAGTAGGGCCTGTGGGATTGATAGGTACAAACATGTTTAATTCAAATGAGCTAAGGACAAGCAGGGGGGGAGGAAGCAAGCCTGAATCAATCAAGTAGGTCAGTCTTAGATGCTGAAATCACTATGGATCTCCACATGGTATCACTGCCAAAAGGGTCACTACATGGTGACTTAGCTGAAGCGCAGGCACAACTACTCTAGATGAAGAATCTCAGTCTCAATTTGGTCGCAGTACCCATTTAGACTATGCATGAGCTACACCAAGGGGTGTCTGACGAATTAGGGATACAAGAGAAATGTCCCCTGTGTGTAATCAATGAGGTAAAGACTAACAACCATAAGATATTTGAGGAGAAGGCACAAGCCCTCAATGAAAAGGAGGATATTACAGTGCGAAGCTAGCAGCTGGAAGCAACGATTGCAGAGGCCTCTAGTGAGTTTCCATAGCTCAAGATCCCAACAGAAACAACCTCCACAAAGAAGATTCACAAGCTAGCCACTACATTGAAGGAATCTAAGGACAAAATTGGTCGAGTCAGGTTTTAGCTACATCTGTAGATATTAGAGTTACAATTAAAGTTGTAGCACACTACTCCTCCAAAAGTTAGAGAGGAGCGTGGAGCTACTATTAAAGAATGCATGGCCACCTTGGAAGATGCAGCCAAGGGTTGCACTGAGCTATTTGAGCAGACCATGGAGTTATGGAACTCGCTGTAGGAGGATCCAACTCTACAAAATATTGGAGCAGACATCAAGGAAAAGCAGAGTCAATTTGATGAAATCCGCTTGACTTCCCAAACCTTGGCACTAGTGCAAATGCTCGATAGATTTCAGGAAGTAAAATTCATCCATAATGAAATTAATGAGCCATGTCACAAGGAAGCGATTATATATTCAAGGATGCAGACATTGACATAAGAGGCCAGCTAGTTGACTCTGTCAGTAGAAAGCAAGATCAATGGGATGCATCAAACTAAAAGGACCACGGGCCTTGTCGTTGAAAGCCTAATTACTGAAAAATTTGTCGAGGAAGTGCAACAAGTTGCTACACAAGGAAAAACAGAACTACAAGTTCTGAGGATCGATTTTAGTGAGCTACAAGTGAAGATCGAGGTGCCACCAATAGAGCGACTTGAGGATGAGTCACAAAATTGTGTTGGGGCTCTATTGGGACAGGGTCCCTAGGGTAAATTTTGTAACTAATTCCTTTAATTAGGCAAAGTCTCCGCATTTTGAGGGAGTGGAGCACGAAGGTCATAGTAGTCAAAGGGAATTTAGTCCCTTAGCTTAAGGATGTTTTTATACCTTACCATGGTTCGTGAACCATGGTATTGTAATGGAAGAAACAATATAAAGGAGTCTTAGCATGTCATATGGGGTCATGAAAGATAATAGAAGATCATTTTATGGGAAATTAGTCTGAGGCAAAAAAGTTTTTTTCATGTACTTAGGCGAAAGGGGAGGCTCCTACAGCTGTGTGCATGGAGACCTTGGTAAGTCCACTGGCTAAATGCCAGGGCCTTTGCAACTATGTGCGCAGGGAAGAAGAGTATATATCAAAAAGATTATATCAATAAAAATTATTTTTGGAGATATAATTATGTATCTGTGTCTTTATATTTACTTATGAAATTTATGCGTATTTACTATGTTTTCTGTATTTGTGTAAAGAACACATAATTGGTACGCAAATGTAGTAGATATGATCGTTTATATGATTAAATAATGTTTTCACTATTATGCGAAGGGTTAGATATTGTTTCTGCAAGTTATTGTGATCTCTGTATTTAAAGGGTTAGGGATCGCAAAGGTCGGGATTAAGCCCTAGAAGTAATAGAAACCCATCACACAGACCTCTAGATGAAAAAACATGCTTTTTTCATACCCCAATACTTATTCAGGTGAGACTGAAGCTTGGCTATGTGGGTTGATGCCGAAAGGGCCAGTAGTTAGGGCTTTCTTGGTTCGCACAACTAACTCTAAACCTGGGTCAGGACCCCTCAAACCAGCAATGCTTGACTACATGCGTCTAGGTGTATGTGTAGTTGATTTGGCATTTCTTATGCATGTTGATGGTTATGTGTGGAAATGTGTACAATGGAGTAATGGTTTTTGTCATGCATGATCTCATAGCATGGATTTTTGATATGACCATGCATTGATGAGTGGACCCTAGCTAGAATGATGTTTATGTGTTGATGCACTTAATGTTGTGTATCTATATGTTATTATGTCTATGTTATACATGTATCATGGCGATTTAGTGATCTTGTACACATGGTATCCTCCTTGAGCTATACTGAGGTATGTCGATATATTGTGATTTGGTTTATCTGACATATTATGCATTGCAAGTAAGAGATCAGATGCCTAGCAATATGGTTGACTATAAAGGCTCTCCCTATGAATCTGAAGAGTAGTATGGTGTTGGGAACTCTTCCAAATTGGGCAGTTAAATTGAAAAGTTTGAAGGAAGATATAATGAGTTGTAGGGTGGATAATGACTCAATCATACATGCACAAGAGAAGAAAGCAAAGATTAATTCTATACTTCTTCACAGTTTGTCGGAATTTCCGTGACAAGAGTTGCTTTGGATCAGCCATGGACATGAGGATAGAACTAATGGGGCATATGGAAGTAGGTCTCATGGTAGACACAGGCTGGATAGATCTGATATAGTGAGAGATGGAAAGTTGTTGGACACTCTGAATAAGAGGGGAAATGAGTACAGTTCCTAATCTAGTTTTGGTTCTAATAGACATCATGACCGTCATCGTTATCATCCTTATAGGATGAATGATAGGGGATACCTCCTAGATGAATTCAAGAAAGAAAAACCACCTACTTTATTGGAGATATGAAGAAGCTGGAAGGTACAGAGTCTTTGATATTTGGGATGAACAAATTCTTTGAGTTTCATGATTACACATAGAACATGAAGGCTAGAGTAGTGATCTTCAACTTGAAAGGTAAAGAAAAAATTTGGTAGGAAGATCTTAAGCAGGTTAGAGACATCAAGATAGATGATTTGAGATGGTCGCAGTTCAAGAGGATTTTCACGAAGAAGTATTTGTCATAAAGGTACTACGACAGTAAGGCTAAAGAGTTCTATGAGCTAAAGATGGTATCAATGATGCATGAAGAGTATGCGACTAAGTTTCTAGAGCTATTGAGGTATGCATCATATCTTGTTGATGAGAAGGATAAAGTTGAGAGATTTGTCATTGGTTTTCCATTACCATTTATAACTCAGAATGAGTATGATGAGCCTCAGTCACTTAAGGAAGTTATTAGGATATTGAAGCATTTCTATGAATAGTCAAAGTGTCAGAATGAATCTCATCATGGATGGGAAGGAAAGGAAAAATGTAAAGGTAAATGGGAGCTTAAGAGGACAAGGCCTTTGAATGTAGATGAGAAAGATAATGTGGCACCACAAAATGGATTTAATGCAACTAGACAAGGACATGGATCACATAAGAAGAATAAGCATAAAGGAGAGGGCACTAGTTGGTTGGAGCATTTGACATGCGGTAAGGAGCACCTTAAGAGAGGTTGTCCACAGAATCAAGTTGGTAGGCCTCTGATATATGGTACAAAGGATGTGTAAATTGTTGGGATTTTGGTCAGAATATTCCATGTATCTATGTAACAGTGGACAATAGGCAGGTAGAAAAATAGGTATCTACCATAGAGATGGATGGTAATATTTGTGATCAAGTCATTTCTATTTTGATTGACACTAGATCTAGTTATAGCTACGTTAGTCCTAACTTGGTGGATAATTGTAATTGAGTAAGGAATTGCTTGCAGAGTATTAGTTAGTAAATTTGCCTATAGTTATGAAGAAACAAGTTTATCATTGGGTAATATCTTGTGCATTTGACTTGAATGATATGTCTATCATAGCACATTTGAATGTATTATCAATGGGTTCATAGAGTATGTTGTTGGGGATGGACTGATTTTATCTTCATAGGACCAAGGTAGATTGTTATGACAAAGCCATGGAGTGCGTTGATGAAAATGGGGAACAAAGAGTCATGTAGGGTAAAAGAAAGCCACATTAGTTAGGATGGTGACAGCTCTGCAACCAAAGCCAAATCATATTCATGGGAAAGGGTGCAGGTTATTTCCAATGCACATTTGTAGTGATAAAGGTAAGGAAGTTGAGGATGCAGATGTGTTGAGAAGATACCTAGTTCTACGACAGTTCAAGGATGTATTTCCTGAATACATTATAGAGTTTCCACCTCAAAGGGAGGTAGATGTTTCTATTGAGTTAGTGCCAGGGAAAGCTCCAGCATCAAAAGAACCTTACAGGATGAGCACTCCTGAGTTAGTTGAGTTAAAGATACAGTTGAAGGAAATTTTGGACAAAGGATACATTAGGCCAAGTGTATCACCTTGGAGTGCACTAATCTTGTTTGTGAAGAAGAAAGATGCTACTCTCAGATTGTGCATTGACTATAAGAAATTGAAAAAAGTGATTATCAGCTGAAGGGAGTAGCAGTGTTGTCGAAGATTGACTTGAGATCCGAATACCATCAAGTATGCATAAAATAAGAGGAAATTTATCATACTGCATTTAGGACAAGGAATGTCAATTATGAGTTTGTTGTTGTTCCATTTGGAGCAATTGATGTCCAACTACATTCATGTGCTTGATGAACAGTGTGTTGCATCCATATTTGGATAAGTTTGTTATTGTGTTCATTGATGATATGCTGGTATATTCTAAAAATGAGGAAGAGCATGTTGAGAATTTAGCAATAGTGTTGAGGTTGTTGAGAGAGCATCCGTTGTATGTAAGTTGAGCAAGTGTAGTTTCTTTCACACTGAGGTACACTTCTTGGGACATGTTGCATCTAATGAAGGCATTGTAGTAGCTTTGAACAAGATAAGGGCCATCATGGAGTAGGTAGCTCCTAAGGGTGTGGATGAGGTAAGATCTTTCATGGTTCTGGCAGGATATTATAAGATGTTCATCAGGAACTTCTCACAGGTTTCTTATCCCATCACATCATTACAAAGGAAAGGTAAGAAGTTCGAATGAAAAGAGGAATGTGAGACTAACTTTGAGTAGCTTAAGAAGTTGTTGATAGCTGCACTAGTGCTACAGATTGCAGATCTAGACAAACAATTTGTGGTATGCACAGATGATTGCATGAGAGGGCTTCGTGGAGTCCTTATGGAGGATGGATAGGTGGTATGTTATGAGTCCCAGAAATAGAACAAGCATGGGAAAAGCTACCCAAAACAAGATCTTGAGTTAGCAACAATCATACATGCATTGAAGATGTGGAGGCACTATCTTCATGGCTAGAGGTTTGTATTGATGAGTGATCATATTGGGTTGAGGTAATTGTTTGACCAATCAAATATGAATGCCAGGCAAGCTAGATGGTTGGATGTGATCAGTGAGTTTGATTTCAAGATCAGGTATACAAAAGGTAAAGAGAAAAAGGCAATAGATACTCTGAGTAGACCGGTACAAATACATCAATTCGAAACTATGAGCTCCTATCAGACAAACTTACATGATAGGATCTTGCAGGCATGTCAATAGAATGTTAGGTATATTGATTTTGTGCACAGGTTGTAGTAGGGTATAGGTGCAGAGACAAGTATAGGTACAGACATAGGTGCATGTGCACGGGGTAGCAATGTGGCAAAAGTATTCATCACAGATGTAGTTAGACTACACGATGTTCTAAAGAAGATTGTGTCATACATGGATTTGAAGTTGACTTCCATGTTTTGGAAGGATTTATTTGCAGGTTTGGGCACAAATTTGGCCTTTAGCACAACTTATCATCTACAGACAAGCGAACAAATATAGAGGGTCAACAAGATATTGGAGGACATGTCGAGGATATATGTGATGCATCAATATAGGAAGTGGGAACAGTACCTCCCTTTGGTAGAGTTCACATACAACAATGGTTATCATGAATCATTGAGGATGAGTC
Source organism: Pinus tabuliformis (assembly GCA_031772625.1). Lineage (NCBI taxonomy): Eukaryota > Viridiplantae > Streptophyta > Pinopsida > Pinales > Pinaceae > Pinus > Pinus tabuliformis. The sequence continues at coordinate 856,211,743 of CM062808.1, read as the reverse complement.
CTTTTGAGGCATTGTATGGGTGGAGTTGTAACAAACCTATCAGTTGGAGTGATCCCATTAGCAGGGTAATGATTGGAATAGAAATGTTGGAAGACATGGAATAGGAAATGCAGGTGATAAAAAATAATCTAAAGGTAGCATAGGATAGGTAGAAAATTTGTTCAAGTAGGAATATGTTGATCAAGGAGTTCAAGGTCGGGCAACATGTGTACTTGCTCATCAAGCCAAAGAAGAGCTTATTGCGGAATGGATCATGTGCCAAGTTGGCACCATGATTTTGTGGACCCTTTAGTATCATTGAGAGGATTGGGCCAGTAGCCTGTAGACTTGCACTGCCCCCCGACAATGAAATTCAATGATGTTTTCCATATATCTTTTCTTAAGAAGTATGTTAAGGATGCCAATCATCTTATTGACTAGTCTGCATTGCAGGTGGAAACAGATGGAGAATTGCAATCGAAGCCTTAATTTATATTTCACAAAAAATGGCACATGCTCTAGAACCGATAAATCAAGAAAGTTAAAGTGCAATGGAAGCACTTTGGGCCCAATGAAGCTACATGGGAGATGGCAGATTAGATGCAGGGTATGTATCCTTCCTTGTTTTCCAGTTGAGGAAAAGTAGCTTCGATATGGTGGTGCGGTATATGCTTTATGGTGGTTTGGTATATGCTTTGTCATGGTTTGATATATTCTTTATGATTATTTGATATGTGCTTAGATATGGTGTTTGTATAAGTTTTAACATACATTTTGGTATATGTTTTGTTATATATTCATGGTGATTTTTCTATATGTACATATGTATATGGATGTTAATACCACCATGATCTATGATATAAAGCTCCACTATGTGGTAAGATGTTATGCATTAAGATTATGTTGTTATGTTACTATGCTATCATGTGGTTGTGTTATCATGATGTTATGATGTGCTATGGAATCCCACTAAGTACGATGACCATTGTAAATACCATAATGAGTTGTGTTATAAATTTCCATTATGCGGTATGTTATCATGTTGTCATGATGTTTTGTTGTTGAGTAGGTCTTTCATTGTAAATACTGTAGTGAGTTATGTTATAAAGCTCCATGAGTACTAAGTCTTCTTTTAGTATGTTGTTGTGGTACATTTGTGATTGAACACCGAGAACGGTGTCTCCCAAGGGGGAGGGTTCTACAACAGCCCTCATGAAAAATTCCATGTAATAGAAGTTAAAAACAATAACCACGGTTGATGGGAATCTTATTCCAAGGTGAATGTTGGGCAGGACATCCGAGGGTGTGTTCATTTGGGTGTTTATGGCTAAGGAAATTGACAAAGGAAATGACTAAGGATTTGGAAAGGAAAAATGGTATTCTTAGCACATTTATTTATGAAAATAATGGAAATTAGGATAAAAGGAATGCGTTGGGATAGGGTCCCCAGGATCAGTTTTGGGATTAGTTTAACCCAATTTTGTAAAAATTTTGTAAAGAATGTAAAGTCTACATGAAATGTGGATGTAAACTGCACAGCTAGATAGGAGTCAAAGGGGCTTTTGCCCCTTGTTTGGGTAAGTAATAGGTCAGTTTCGTGACCAACCCATAGGTCCCAGGCCATGGTATTGTATGCGAGAATGTTATATATGGTTGAGTCATAGTGAGTCTAAGAGGTGGTAGACAAGTAACTAAGTCAAGATAGAGATTGTTTGGGCAAGTGCTAAGGAAGGAAGGCTCTACTTGCTATACTTATTAGAAAGGCGAAGGCTCCTGCATCTGAGTGTGCAAGGGGCCTTAGTTGATCCAATATGGATTTTGAATAGACTTCTAAGTCTAAGTGTTCTTCATAGAGGAAAATGAAAGTCCATGGATGATACAGGAAATAGTCCCATTGCATAGATATTTTCTTTCTGAATCTACTGTAGTTTGAATGGGCTAAAATGGACTTCAGATGCAGAAGTTATCGTAGAAAGAAGATTGCCTTTGTCCTTTGAAAAAGGAGGCTTTTCTCCTAGAAATGGCATAAAAGGCTTTATAAAGGAAAATCTCATCGGAAGGTTTGAGTGGAGGACTTAAGGCAAAGGCAGAAGGAACCTCCGATTGCAACCTTTGACTTATTGCATTGGAGGTAGGCCTTCACCCAATGTCGGGACCCTGGGCGCTGCGATATGCGATTGCTGATATCGGTGTCGACGAATCAGTGTCGGTGTATGGCAGATGAAAAGACTCAGGTTGCAACAAATGCAATATGCGATAAAATGATTCGCGGCGTGCGATCTCAGATGTCGGATTGGGAAAGGAGATCGATGACAAAGAATTGATCAGCGGTGGGAGATCGGTGATCCCCAACACAAAGGGCTGATGTGATAGCAATACGCGATGCGATATGGACCATCCGATCAGGGAGCAGATCAACAGTCCATATTTAATCTGTGATCGGTGATCAGTGAACCTTGATGTCAGGGCCCATGTGATTGTGATAGTGATATGCCGATTAGGGCCGGACTTGATGGGAATTATAAGCCCGATTACATAATATTTGCAATCTAGAAATTTAGATTTTCAATGTATTTCCCATGTAAATGGGGTTTTGGCCATTACGAGATGTGATAGTGATTTGCGATAGAATGGTGGACCCGAAAGGTTTATAAATGTAGCCCTATAAATTTTGAGTTCCGTGGTAAGTAGGATTTTGGGCGGGCCTCAGGTGGTAAGTGGTATTGGACGGGCTCCACCTGAACCCATACACTGGCTGACACATGGCATGGCACAGGAGAGAGAAAACTGCCTTTTCGGGCAGGTAATCTCTGTGCACTTAAGACACCTGAAATGGATTGTCAGTCGTTGGATCGGAGATCACACAGATCAACGGTGGGCTTGCGATAACCATAAAAGGTGGACCTTAAAGGTTTTATAGGGGTGATTTCATAATGTTTGAAGTCTGAATTTCGTGCCCGATAGTGTAATTTTTGGAAAATCTCTGTGTATTGGAAATTTTTTCCATTTTTGGGTTTTTGCCTAGAAAAATGCCTCGATCACTTTGTAACAGCTCCTGATTATTGTGCTACACTGTAAGCAGTCATTTTGCAGACGATGATGGGTTTGGGAACGCGTAGAGCCACAAAGTCACAGAGCCAGATGGCCAGTCGAACAAACAAGGAGCAAAGAAGCCGCAGAGGGAATGATTACATGTAGAGAAACGACTGGGGAAGCTATAGAGCTAGAACAATGCCTCGAGAGAGACAGAGAGCCCAATTAATGGGGAATTTGGTGAAAAGCGAATGCATAGAGCAACTGAGGGAGTCTTGGAGTCGCTTGGAGGTCAAGTGAAAAAACCAGAGAGTTGAAAGTTGCCAAGATGGCCGCTTGGAGGTCAAGCGGACTGCTGAAAGCTCACAAAGCTAGAGCCGATGAGTAAAGAGCCAAAGCTAGAGCTAGAGCGAAGAGCGAGAGCCAAAGTCAGAGCCAAGAGCCAGAGCCAGAGCTGAGAGTGAGAGGCAGAGTCAAGAGCAAGATCCAGATCCGAGAGCCAGAGTGAGAACCGAGAGCTTGAGAGCTAGGGATGAGATGGTGTTCTAAGCCCATTGTGTTTTGTGTAAACCGGTGGATTTGAGCGTGGAGCTTGTAAAAGAACTACTGCCATAATTCCAGAGAGCCTAGTTGAGTTGTCTAGAGCTTAAGGAGGCATAGTCCAAGAGTTTTGGGTGAACTCCAAAGTAATATTGCTATTATGTGTGTTGTTTTATTGCTACATCTTGTTGTTATGCGTGTGTTGCTTATTGCCTTATTTACTTACTGTCATCTTCATTTTATATCAGCATAATCAAGTGAACTTAAAGCACATAACCAGTTTTAAAAAAACATAAGCATACACATATTTTCAAGCATTATTAATTCCACATTTGCTTAATCACAATATCTTTGGAGTATTTAAGCATTGAAAGTGGGAGAAACTCTTGTAAGCATGACAAGAAGCCTTTGGTTCCCGATTTTCAGATCAAGTGGCATCAGAGCCTGAGATTGATTAACTACACCTTCGAGAAGGTGATATCAAAGCTGATTATACCAGAGAAAGTGGTATCATATCAGAATGCTTGATTGATAGAGCAAAGATTGCTTGTCTGAAAGGTGTTCAAACAATCAGAGGTTGATTGTATGCTTGTTTGCAGACTGACTATTGTTTGAGTTTGTAGAAGTGAAGGGAAAGCTATTGATAGCTCAGTTGAGGAAGGACAACAAGGAATAAGGGCTAAAGGCATTATTCTATCCCAAAGGACCTTAAGGCAATCCTTGAAGCACAAGAGGTTTGCTACAAAAAGTTGCTGAATAAGCTTGTTTGAAGTTCTTTTGTTCATTGGCATAATGACTACTTCTACAAGTGAGTCCTCAAAATATTCTTTCTTCACAAAATTCTTTGATGAAGACATGAGGCAAAACTTGGCCACCATGATGGATATGGTGAGAGAAATGTATGAGGATGGAAGGAGGAGTAGCATAGTTAGAGACAAGTTGAATTCCATGGAGGAGAGAAGTAGATGCTTTCTGACAGATTGCAGGAAATGGAGAGGCAACTTCATATTGCAAATATGAACCTAAAAAGGATGCATGAGTTGGAGTCACAACTATTTTTTTCCAAAGAAGCCTTGGCCAAGTATGAGCTTGAAGAAGAGGTAAACCATTCCAATTTGTCTTCAAATTCTTCTAAGAATGCTTGTATTGGTTCTTTTGAAAAGAATACTAGAGGCATAGGTTCCAAGCTAATATCCAAGATGGGCTATGAGGGAAAAGGTTTGGGTAAGCATGCACAAGGTATTTTTGAGCGAATAATAGTTAAGGAAAGGCCTAAGTATTTGGGTCTTGGCTATGGACAAGCTTATGGAGAGAGTTCCAAAGCCACCATGAAGGCCATTGAAACAGGCTCTGAGAAGGAGTTGCATTGCAGGTATTCTACCTCAAGAGTGTGAAGATTGTATTCAGGAGGAATGCAATAGCTTGAAACATCATTTGTAGGATGTAGGTGTTCAGAAGCACACACTTGAACTAGAGAGTTGTGGAAACTCTTACAACCTCGAAGAGATTGATGGTGTTTCAAAGGTAGCCGCTTCTTCATTTGATTCACCTTCTCATGAAGTCAATAAAGGTGAAAGAGAAAGGTATAAATCTGGTTCTAAACATTTTCCTTTTGATTATGTTCAGCATGATAAATTTCCATGTAAGCATTGGAAAAGAATTACATGTTCCTTTTGTGGTTTGGATAACCATAATGTTTCTAGATGTCGGAAGAGAATGGCCACATACAGGAAACTTTTGAAGGAAAGGAAGCAAGAAGCCAAAGGTCCATTAGACGAGGAAAATCATGTTGTCAAGAGGATGCACATGTGTTGAACTTACTGCCATAAGCAAGGACATCTTGTAGAAAAGTGTTGGACTCTGAATCCAACAATGCTTCCACAAAAGCTAAAGAAAGTGGAAAGAGAAGATGGAAAAAATGGAAAGGAAGATTTCATGATTGATGTGGTTCAAGATGATTCACATGTTGATGCTGATGTGCAAACAAAGGAAATACCTTTGAAATGGATTGGTAAGAAATGGCTAGAGTTATTATCCAATTAAGATTGCATGTCTATTGATGCATCTATTTGCATTTCTTTGTTGATGAGATGCAATTTGTAGGTTTCTACCAAGAAGGTGAATGGAAAAGTTGAGTAGGAGGCTCACTTTGTTGCTGCAACATTATATTTCACTTCATCTTCGAAAGTACAATGTGCTTAAGAGAAAGTTGAAGGATGAAATGCATGCATGAGCATGATGTGCATGAACATAGGGATACTGATGATTTCCTTGTATTGGAACATGTATGTGCGATTAAATTGTAGGCTTGACTGCTTTGTTGTAAACATGCATGTAATTTTGACTTGCGAAAAGTTAACTTGGTCTCCAAGATGGAGATAATGATGAAGTGTTTCATCTTTTGGAAAAGAGTCCAAGTGGTCTTTTTCTACATGCTTGACTTGAAGGGTCATTTGTTTTAAGGGTATGCTTTGGGAGCTTGTTATCTCGTCCATCATTTGTATGAAGATCTAAGATATGGAGGTGTTCACAAGATGTGAAATCTATTTCTTTTGTTAAAGCAGGAGTTTAGGCCATCCAGTTGTTGTCTATGTTTATGTTGTTGTTAATAGTTGTTGTTGACAGCTTTTCAAACATGTACAAATGAATTTTTTTTGAAGCAAATGCACTTCACATTTGTTTGAGCCATTTTGGATAAATGATTGAGGCAGAAAAGTTCAAACTACCTTCTATGACCAGCTTAGCAGGAGTTTTGCAGGAAGGATAGGAGGAAGGTAGTTCCTCCCAGGAGGACCAACACATCTAGGAAGGAAAGTGGTCAAAGGCTTTGGTTCAGAGGAACTATGAAAGGCAAGTGTATGGAGGCTGAAAGAGGAGGATGTTGTTACTCTCATTTACTGTTCAGATTAGTATATCAGTCTTTTGGGGACAAAAAGTTCTTTTAGTTGGAAGGCGTGATCCAAAATGGATTTTGGATAGACTTCTAAGTCTAAGTGTTCCTCACAGAGGAAAATGAAAGTCCAAGGATGTTCTTGGAAATAGTCTCATTACGTAGATCTTTTCATTTTGAATCTACTACAATTTAAATGAGGCTAAAATGGACTTCAGATGCAGAAGTTATCACAGAAAGAAGATTTCCTTTTTCCTTTGAAAAAGGAGGCATTTCTCCTGAAAATGGCATAAAAGGCTTTATAAAGGAAAATCGCATCGGAAGGGTCAAGCAAAGGACTTAAGGCAAGGGCGGAAGGAACCTCCAATTGCGACCTCTGACTTATCGCATCGGAGGTAGGCCTTCGCCTAATGTCAGGACACTGGGCTATGCGATATAAGATTGCCAATATCGGCGTCAGCGTATGGCATATGAAAAGACCCGGGTCGTACCATATGTGATATGAGATAAAGCGATCTGCAGTGTGCGATCTCAGCCATCGGATCAAGAAAGGAGATCAACGGCCAGGAATTAATCAGTGGTGGGAGATCGATGATCCCCAACATAAAGGGCAGATGTGATAGCAATATGTGATGTGAAATGGATCATCCGTTCGGGGAGCAGATCAACGGTCCAAATTTAATCAGCGATCATCGATCAGCGAACCTTGATTTCAGGGCCCATGCAATTGCAATAGCGATATGTTGCTCATGGTTAGACCTGATGGGAATTATAAGCTTGATTACATAATATTTGAAATCCATAAATTCGAATTTTCAATGTATTTCCAATGTAAATGGGGTTTTGGCCATTACGCCATGCAATAGCGATTTGCAATAGAATGGCGGACGCGAAAGGTTTATAAATGCAGCCTTATAAATTTTGAGTTCTGTGGTAACCGAGATTTCGGGCGAGCCTCAGATGGCAAGTGGTATTGGACAACCTTCACCTGAACCCATACACTGGCTGACACGTGGCATGGCACAGGAGAGAGAAAATAGCCTTTTCGAGCGGGTAATATTCGTGCACTTAAGCCACTCGAAATAAACTATTAGCTGTTGGATTGGAGACCACGAAGATCAATGGTGGGCTTGCGATATCCATAACAGGCAGACCTGAAAGGGTTTATAGGGGCGATTTCATAATGTTTGATGTCCGGATTTCTCCTCATAGTGTAATTTTCAGAAAATCTCTGTGTATTGGAATTTTTGTCCATTTGTGAGTTTTTGCTTGGAAAAAGGCCCCGATCCCTTTGTAACAGCTCTTGATTGTTGTGCCACACTGCAAGAGGGAATTTTTGCAGACAATGATGTGTTTGGGAATGTTTAGATCCACATAGTCATAGAGCCAGATGCCCAGTCAAACAGAGAAGGAGTAGAGAAGCCACAGAGCCGTAGAGGGAGTGATTACATGCAGAGAAATGGCTAGGAGAGCCACAGAGTTGGAAAAATGCCTCAAGAGAGCTAGAGAGCCCAATCAACGAGGTAGCTAGAGAAAAGAAAATGTGTAGAGTAGCTGAGGGCGTCTTGGAGTCGCTTGGAGGTCAAGTGGAAAAACTAGAGAGCTGAAAGCTGTCGAGACAGTTGCTTAGAGGTCAAGTAGATTGCTGAAAGCTAACAAAGCTAGAGCCGAAGAGCCAAGAGCCAGAGCCAGAGCCAGACCCAAGAGCTAGAGCCAAAGCCAGAGCGAAGAGCCACAACTAGAACTAGAGCCAAGAGCCAGAGCCAGAGCTAGATTGAATAGCCAGAGCTGGAGCCGAGAGCCAGAGCGAGAGCCAAGAGCCAGAAAGCTGAGAGATTCAGAGCCATGGATGAGATGGTGTTCTAAGCCCATTATGTTCTGTGTAAACTATTGGAGTTGAGCATGGAGCTTGTAAAATAACTTCTACCATAATCCCAAAGAGCCTAGTTGAGTTGACTAGAGCTCAAGGAGACGTGAACCAAGAGTTTTGGGTGAACTCCAAATTAATATTGATGTTATGTGTGTTTTTTATTGCTGCATCTTGCTGCTATGCGTGTGTTTCTTATTTTCCTCTTTACTTACTATCATCTGTATTTTATATCAGCATAAGCAAGTGAACTTAAAGCACATAACTAGTTTTAAAACAAACTTAAGAATACACCTATTTTCAAGCATTATTAATTCTGCATTTGGTTAATCATAGTATCTTGGGAGTATTTAAGCTTTGGAAGTGGGGGAACCTCTTCTAAGCTTGATAAGAAGCCTTTAGTGCCCCATTTCTAGATCATTAGTAAGCCCACAGCTGAGTGTGCGAACTCCTATAGCTATGTGTGCTGGGTGGAGAAGTCTGTCAAGTGAACATTGAAACTTAACAAATATTGATTTTGGAGAAACACCTTGCCTTTCAGTGATTCTTAATTTTTTTCATATTATGTTCTATTGGTCAATGATATTTTTTTTGTGGAATAATTTATGAATTCTAGGAAAATATATTAAATCTATAATATTTATGCATGACTTAAGTAATTATCTGTTTCTACGAAGTTAAGGGTTACTTCTAGTATGATTTTTGATGAATTGGATAGATCTATGTGATGGCAGATCTAGGGTTATTAATTAATGTGCAAAAGTGGATAAACAACTTCTTTTACACTCCTAAATTCTGATTGTAGACCTTCGCGAAGGTCTAGAAGGAATTTTCGTAGAGCTATAGTGGCGGGTCATAGAAGGATATCGATCTACGTGAAGATAGATCTAGGAGATGAAGGCTTGAGAACCACTTATCACACTATCTTTGGATGCAGAAAGATGGTTCTAGCTTCCCCCAATATTGCTTTGGGTGAGAATGTAACCTGTGCTATGTAGGTTGTTATTGGAAGGGCCAACGGTTAGGATTTTTTTCACTTGAACAGACAACTCTGAACCTGGGTCAGGTCTACTTAATCCAACAAATGGTTCCATTTCCAGGACTAGGATATATCTAAGAGATGTGTGACAAATGGTTTCCTATGAAGAAATAGATTTATAAGTGGATTGATCGAAACGTGCACGCATTAGAGGCTCAAGAGAATAGGAGCCCTAAATTATCCAAGGAACAATTTTTGCAGATATTTTTGTACACAGATGAGACTGATGCACTCTTCTGTTTCTTCCCTGAGTAACTATTCGAGTGGTTGTCTAAGTTGGCTGATAGCCAAGGGATGTGCGGGTTTGACGGTCCTATAGTGTGGACCCCACAACTAGTGCGACTCGTGGAGGCATCAGAAAGTAATATCACACGGGCTGTGGATCACTCGATTCATCAGACATTGGGAAGTTTTCTGACTTATTTAGCGATCAACAGAAATATCGTCTATAGCGAAGTGAAATGAAGGCTCTTTAAAGAACCATGAGGTAAGTATTTGAAATCATTAAAAGCTCAGATTAAAATGTTGTTATGTGAAAAGAGGGTTATGTAGTTACCTTGATGTTTGGGGCAATGCGAAGTGGGAGATTCTTTAGAAGGAATGAAGGATCAAGTCCAAAATATAGTCCACTCATTGAACCCCCTTCAAGCAATGACAAAGGGACAATGTTGACTACGCCGTGAAGTGCAGTTCAGTTAATTATGCACGGTATCCCAAGGATATCTCATCTACCCACTCCACCTCCACCTCCACCTCCACCTCATACACCTACATCTTCACCCCCTCCACCTCCATTCCCACCCTTCAACTTGGAGAATGCAATGAAGATGTTGATTTTTAAAGGAGTAGGGAGCGAAGATCCAGAGTAGTTTTGGTTTTTCACAGGAGCTGTTTGGAAAACACAACGGATTAAGGATGATGAAATTAAGAAAGCGCAGTGGGTTACAACCTTACATGATCATGCCTTAACATGGTACATCAATTATTGCACTGATAACCCCAAACACGAAATTGGCAAATACCCAGCAAGCTCTGAACATGGAGTTCAGTAAGCCTAAGTGAGAGGCTCAGTTAGTAATTGAATTTAAGGATATTAGACAAAAGATGAAAGAGACACCTTGGGAATTGTAGGCCAATAAGTTAATCACAGATTCCCAGCATCGCGAGTGGTATATAACATCGCTCTTGCCACATTTAAGAGTGCCTTTACCATAGAAAAATATAGCCATGCAAGCCGAAGCTTTGGAAATAGTGATGAGTTTGGATGCTTCGCCCATACATGATATGAATATTGGAGTGAAACAGATTCACTCATAGATGGAAAGCCTGCACTTGGATTTGCAAAGCCTGAAGAAAAGAAAGGAAGCTCAATGCGAGATACATGTTGAGGTTTGGTGTTTGAAGTGTAAGAGCTATGGACAGAATAAGGACCATTGCCCGGTCTATAAGAACTATATTATTGGAGGAGGTCTTGCTCCCCTGAAACCAAAGAATAACATTAGGCTAAGCAGGAGAGTTGCACTGTGGTGTGCTATTTGTCAAGTTACAAGACAAAACGCAAATGATAATTTCCATTTACTACAGAAGTTTGTACAGACCTCTCAGTAGTTGTTTTGTAGGTTTTCCAAATCTATGGGCAATGATGAACGTTGTTGTAGAAGCTATGATCTGATGATGGATAGAAACCCTACCTACCAAATGAGGGTAGAAAATTGACCTCAGGATCAAAGCGCATGAGCAGCGCAGAGGATTTCATGGTTAAGGATGAGGAAGAGGTGGTTGACCAGGTCGAGGGCGTGGGAAAGTCATATGTTATAACTATAGGGAAGAAAAGCACTTCGCATGATATTTTGCAAACCCCAAGCATCCCTCATGTCTGTATTGTCAATAGCTTGACCATGTGATAGAGGAATTTTTGGTACTTATGGAAAATATGCGAGAAAAGAAGGCCCAACACCAACAACCTACAACATTCAAATGATGAGGGTTGAGCCCCGCGGAGAAGATCATAGCATAAATATAGTGACAAGAGCTAGTACGACGACTGGCGCAGATAAAGGCAATCATACTGAGGATGATGGATGGGTGTGTAAGGCTACTGAAAAAGAAGTATACTTTGATCTTAATCATGCTAAAGAGACCATCATGGAAGCAAAGAAGAACTTCATTGAGGCCTCTACCTCAAGAAGTGAAGAGAAAATTTTAGAGACTAACGCGATGGAAGAAGTAGATCCTTTAGTACTAGCTACTTTTCTAAAGAATTGTATGAAGTTACTATGTGATTAGAAAGTAGTAGGTGGGTTGCAAGAGTTAATTGACAAGTGCATAAATAAATAAAATAATCCTACTGATCAACGCATAGTGGGAAAAATTAGTAAGCATAAGAAATGCATGGGGCATGAGATGAGACTAACTTCACAGATAGAAATGGACCAGGTAATCTTGCATCTGGGGTCTGATGCAAATGTCCTGCCTAAGTAGACAAGGGAAAGGATGGGGAGACTTCGACTGAAGTGGTCTGTTATTCAGTTGTGCATGGAAAATCAGTAAAAGATTATCGCTATGGGGCACTTATATGGTGTAACGATGGACATTGAGGGCACAAGCACACTGGCTAACTTTGAGGTCATTGAAATAGTGGATGCTAGTAACCCATACCCCATAATGCTAGGAATTTACTGAGATGTTGATATGAATGGGATAGTAACCTTGAAGAAGAGGAAAATGACATTTGAGGAGGAGTCACTCAGGGTTGTAATACCATTAGACCTGTAGAAGGAGCGCATTATACTGAACCTATTCGCGACTATGTCAAAATTGACAGTGACCTAGATCAGATATACAATATAACAATGCGAGATGAGGATTGGATCAATCCTACAACTGATGCACGAATTGTGTGGGATAGGGTTAGATCCTGCACCTCAAATTTGGATGAAGAGCTTAAGCACTGGCAGAATCAGTTGCATGAAGTATCTATGCTCCACTGCAATATGATGACCAAATCATTGAGCAGTGTCTCGATTGGGGTAAGGAACATTCCACATTGTGATGGTTTGACTAATGTGGAGATATTTTTGGATTAAATTGAAAGGGAAGTACCAGAAGAACATCGATTCTAGGAATTAGAATTGGTGTTGCACCCTAAGCCTTCCCGTTGGTGGCGTACACACAAGGAGAAATTTGTTGGATGGAAGGAATATAGAAGAATGATGAAATTAAGGTTTGGATATGCTAGTACTCAGATGAAAGAAAAATACTCTGGGAAGGATGACCTGTGTGATCATTTGGCACGAGGGACTAAGGCCTAGGGAATAGAACCACAACTAGAATGGGTGCACATTTTCTATTATACCTTAGATACAATTCCAAAGAACGGGCATCTGAAGACAGAGCTTCGCCATTGAACAACTCAATGAGACATATTAACAGATATTTTTCTATTAACATTCAACTTTGAGGATGGGTTCAAGAGCATTGATGAGGCATTCTAGGAGATAAAAGTAGCTATTTTCATAACACCAAAGGAACTGATAGAATGGGCTCAACTAGATTGGAGTACACAGTTGTGCCATGCGTTAGAGTGTTACAATGTGATGGTCGAAGAAGAAGAAGAAGATCCATAGAGTATCACCATTCCAAAGACAAAAGGACAGTGTGAAGTGAAAGGACCAAAGGTGGTGAACCCAGATATATTAGAACCTTTGAAAACTCGATAGGTCAACACTGGGTCTGAAGCAGAACCTAAGTTTGCGAAGATAGGTGACTATTGGGATGAAGAAATGGTTGATAAGGTAGCTGAGATACTGCACGAGTACCATGATTTATTCCGAAAAAAATTTAGATTGGAAAGGAATCATCAGAGATTTAGGTGTTATGAAGATTACATTGAAACCGGATGTGAAGCCTACTAAGAAGAGGCCTTATTGGCTAAATCCAAGGTACAAGGAAAATGTGCGCCACGAATTGGATAAAATGTTGGATGTCGATATTATTGAGTTAGTAGATGAATCAGATTGGGTAGGCCCAATGGTGGTCCAAGAGAAGCAATAGAAAGGTGAAATTCGTATATGCGTAGATTTGAGAAAGCTGAATGATGCATGCATGCATGATCAGTTTCCAACACCGTTTACTGATCAAGTATTATAGAATGTTGGTGGATAGGAGGCTTATTCATTCACTGATGGCTTTTTGGGATATCATTAAATAAATATCACATCGAAATATCGAAGCAAGAAAACCTTTGCGATGGAGTGGGGTTGCTTTCAATATACCATAATGCCCTTCAGATTCAAGAATTCACCTAAAATTTTCTCTCGAGTAGTAATCGCAATGTTCAAGGAATTTATTCATAAATTCCTAGAGGTGTTTTTTGATGATTAGACTGTGTTTGGGTTGGTGAAGCACCATGTTGTGAGTCTACGCCTTATGTTGGATACATGTCGAATGTATGAGATCATGTTGAACTTGAAGAAGTGCATATTCTATGTGCCTTGTATGTAAGAAATAATTGACAGTGGATGCTATGAGGATCACTGTAATTGTGATCTTGGAAGCTCCTAGGAATGTGAAACACTTGTGTGCAACATTTGGGAACATTATGTATTACAGGAAGTTTATTAAGGCATATGCTTAGATAACCATGCTGATGAAGAAATTATTAAATAAAGATGTCATGTTTTGCTAAGATGAAGAATGCCAGCTCAATTTGGATGTCTTGAAGTAAAAGATGGTGACAACATCTATTTTGGTGTTTTTTTACTAGAAGAAAGAGTTCCATGTGCATGTAGGTTCCTCTTGCATTGCGCTGGGTGCAGTATTAACACAGGTGGGAGAAGGAGAGATTGATCATCTGATAGCCTTCATGAGTAGAAAGTTATCCAAAGCTGAGAAGAATTACTCCACTACAAAGCATGAAGGGCTAGCAATGGTCTACGTGCTGCAAAAGTTTAGGCATTATTTGTTGTGTGGACACTTTAAAATGTATATAGATCACTTTGAGCTGAAGTACCTAGTCAATAAGCCTATGTTGGGGAGGAAGATATGCCGATGGCTACTGTTATTTCAGGAATATGACTTTGAAGTTATTGTGAAGCCTGAAAGACTTAATGCAGGACCATAACATTTGTTATGGATTGAAACAAGAAAAGAACCAAATAATTTGGAGGAAGGATTGTCGGATGGGCAGATGTTTGCGGTGCATGTCACGAATGAAAATTTCGCAGATATCATTTAGTTTTTAACAATGGGGATGACCTGAGAAGGCTATTCTACTCAACAAAATAAGGAGTTAGTAGTCTGCGCTGCAGATTTTTTGGTGATTCTTGGTCACTTCTATAAGATGGGAATGAATGAGATACTGCGAAGGCATGTTCCCAAGTTTGAATATGCTAGTATCTTAGCTAAAGCACATGAAGGAGTGGTAAGAAGTCACTACGTAGTCACGACCTACAAGAAGTTGACCAGCCAGACACCTTTTAGGTTGTTCTATGGAATTGAAGCAATAATGCCCATGGAGTACATTATGACAAGTTTGCGTATTACAATGTTGAGAGAGATGGTGGATCGCAAGATCTTGGAGGAATGGCTCACGCATATCATGGAGTTGGAAGAGAGCCACTTTCTTGCAGGATTTCACCAGACAGTACAAAAGGAATGTGAGAAAGCATGGAATGATAGGCATATTAAGCTGCACACTTTGAAGATCGATGATTTAGTGTGGCTATATGACAGTAAGTTCACCAAATTTCCACGGAAATTTCAAATGCACTGGTTGGGGACATATGTTGTTAAGAAGATCACAGATGGTGGCACAGTTCAACTCGTGAGGTTGAATGGCAAACCATTTCCTAGGAAAGTGAACAGTAATAGGTTGAAGTTGTACACAGGGGATCCTGACCCTACGCAATGAATATATGGAAGCATGACAAGGTTAGTAATCCAGGCAACCGTAATGGATTGCAGGACTATAAACTACGCTACCTGATGAGGTAAAAAACATCGTAGGGAGGATGTGTGACATAAGATAGGAGTGCAACAGGTGAAGTTGCACTGCATGAGTTGTACCATGGAGGATGGTACTGCGCAGATGGGTCCAAAAGTCACTATTGGAGTTACTATTCATGATTTTATGGAAATAATTATGTTAGGAGGAGCGGGTGGGTGCCATTTATGGTGAAATTTTTTGAAGATCTACCACCAAAGACGCATTTATGATCATAAATTGGAGGGAATGGTCAGATTTGAATTCAAGACCCCCTATAAATTGAGCACATTGGTCCACCGAAGAACACTATGCCATCTAAGAATTGTCTGTGAATTGTGCTATATTGAGTTTATGAGTTATCAATTTTGGGAGGACTTAGCTTCTAGCCCATTATTTGTAACATTACCTAAGTGGAACCAGAAGATCGTTCTTGAGAAGATGTCTGCGTCAGTTAGTTCAGAAGTTATTGTTTCTGAAGAAAAAGGAGCCAAGGTTATATCTATGGAAGCTACACCTGTTGTAACTATGGTACCGAGGTCATCTAGGCCAAAGCAAGTAGCTGCCAAGGAAAAGAAAAAGAAGCCTATGCCAGTGCGACAGTAGCTAAGGAAGAATTTGGGGTTTCGATAGAAGGAGAAGAAGGGTAAGCAGTCAAAGAAGGTTGTGGACCTAGAGGAAGAGGAATTCCAAGGAGTGGAGGAATTAGATGTTGAGGAGGTTGAGCCTATTACACGACTCCTAGAGTATATCCCTCTATGTCAAGGGAAGGCCAAAGTTACAAAAGACCCTGATTCCAATAATTTTATAATCTTGACAACCCTATTTCTAGAACAGGTGGGATTTGAAGGAACAACCTTAGCACACATTCGAGTGCTGAAAATGGAGGATTGGAATCTTGCAGACCATGATAGATTCTCTCATTTGACCACTAGGAAATATATGAAGAAGATATACTATGAAGAGGCCAGGGTTACATGGTTGAATCCCATGAAATGGCAGAGAGGTGTTGAGTAGGCTAGGTTGTTGCACATGCTCTGCATGTTACATTTTCATAGATCAATAATCAATATGGTGTGTGTGTGCCAGCTACTCACACTGGTGCACGATGGGTGCGTGTGGCTTGAAGAGCCCATCCCGATCACTGATATGCTAATTCATTGGATAACGAAGCTTCCCTACACTCTAGCTATTATCCCATAATATGGGTAATTTCCCTTTACATGTTTCCAATGAGATATTAATCCAAGGAGTGTTGAGTTGCTCAAACAATGTGTATATTGTTTAAGTGTTCCATAAGGACCCTTTCCTAAGGTTGTTACTAGTCATGAGAGAAATGGTTTTCTTAGAAATGTAAGGCCCCACAGGCCACACATTTACTAATAGTTGTGAATTAACCTCATGAAAACCCCTTCAATGTTTTCTCCTTAGGTTTGTTCTAGAGTTAGTTTTTAGAAAAAACACAAGATAACTATGGCCCTTTTGGATCCTAGGCTTGTAATATTTCTTAAAATTAATAAAACATTTTCTTTGTCATTTCAAATGTGAGCTTATGGCCAGGATTTATAATTTGCTAGAAGAATGCAGAGAGGTCAATTTATTTTTTCTTATTTATTTTTCAATCATAGTGGTCATCTTTTCTTTTTAAGTGAAAGTAAAATCAACTTTGTAACTGCAACTTAAACTTTACAACTTATTACAAATTTTTTATATTCATTTTGTACAGTCATTTTCGCTCCCTATATCCTTCCTTCCATAGATTGAGTAAGGCCATCCTTTGTTTCATATTTTACCATGCAATTAATGTAAATAGGCATTTTTCCAGTGCATGTAATTTAAGTTTCTACCCACATATCTAATTAAATACAATATAAGGAGTTATATGTATTTATATCATAAAGGAAAGGATTATTTTCCGTGTCCAACACTCTTAGTTTTATTTATTTTTTCTTTTTGTAACCTTACACTAGGGTTATTCTAAGAAGTGACACAAGTGTCTCCCAATGAGACACTAGCCCTTCCTTTTTTATTTATTATTTACTAAATGATAACATCATTTTTTTTAAGAAAATAAAGACTAAATACAAGGGAACAATTCTCATGCATACATTTATAATTTATAGAGACTATACAATGCTCTTTTAGTTTAATGAGATTTTGAGTGTACAAATGTTTTAAAAAAATTGTGTTACCTAATTATTCCGGGCTTTCCCCTATTGTACCCTTTCCTTTCTCATTTGGCATGTAATCTTTCTCCCCTGCACCTGCCCAATGTTTTCTCTTCCTATAACATAAATTTCAAGATACACAATACAAGCATGGAGGCATTTATTCACTAACAAGCCATATACACCCACCATAGTTTTCTAACTACATAGACACATTAGCTTTCCCATTTTTTTTATTATTTCTCTTAGTTAAAAGGAACTTCTAGGCCTCTTGACTTCCCCAACCATCTTTCCTTGGTAGTAGTGCTTTCATGGAATAAATATGTTTTCAATCTTCCAATCCTAACATTCAAGAGCTTTTTCACAAGTATCTATCTCCAACTAGGGTATTGGAGGTTGTTATCTTTCTCTTCTACAATAGCCCCAATCAAGAGTAAGAATGATGACATTCATCTCCATCCAACATTAATCTTTTGAACTCCTTTAGTAATTCTTTGCCCAGCCATTTCCTCTGTTGTTCCCCCTTTCTCTTCCTACCTTCTCTTCTTCCTTTGAGCTTGGGCTTTATCATAGAATGTTGATATTATATATGTTGCATTGCTTTCTGGATTTGTTCCTCTCAAATATGATTCATGCAGTACCCCAAAGAAAATAAAGTTCTTGTGGGAGTTGCTCCTTTTTTCTCTTTTTCTTAGGGCATAACTAGGTCATTAATTATTTTTCACTAAAAAGGGAAGACATTTAGTAAAGATATTACAAAAAAATAAAATTAATGAATAAAACAATTACATTATATTATTTCAAACATGAAACCTATATTACTTAAAAAAAACAACTTTTAACAATTCAACATCCTTAAAATTTACTATTTCATAAAATAATTTAACATTTTGTTATTTCCAATAAAAAAATTACTTTAAATTTAAATCTAAACATTTAAAATAAAACTTGAAAACAAAATGATAATGACCTAAAATGCATAATATTTTGATGTATTATAGTGTATTAATTGTAGTGACAACATCTTTATAAAAAATTAATTAAACTAGAAATCTAAAAATTTAAAATAGAACTTAAACACAACATAATCGTATCATAATGTATGAAGTACAGTGGCGACATCCTTATACTTCCAAACTAGACCAGTGGTACATAAACAAATCATATGCAGATTATTGATGCAGGAGCATCCAGCTCAGGGTGAACAAAATGAAAGTGTTTGTCTCATAGGATTGATAGGTTGACAGGTCATTCGTATCTGAATCTTTTAACTTTATTTAGTTTGTATCATTTAGGACTTAACAACAGGATATGGTTCACTTTTGTTTTTAATTTCTTTTAGTTATTGTTTTAAATCAATTATAGAATTTGGATGAGAGAAAAATTATTAAATGTAACTACATGTAACTGATTGACAGTTCTTGAAATTGTTCAACATATATTACAAAAATAAAAAACATGAAACATTGTAGGGTGGTTATCCAACATAATAAAAATAAGAATAGCATTATCAAATTTCTTGTGAACATCTGAATCCATCGTAGCATCGAATTACATATATATTTTCCTATTTAAAGACTAGCTTGAGTGTGTTCCTAACAACAGTAACAAAACAGTGAATGAGCTTTTTGTTTCTTAACAGACAATGACAATATCAGACCCAGCAAGCAAACAAAGTCTCATGAAAGCACAAGCACCAAGCAACAAGGACGAACAACCATTTGGAGAATCAAATACTACTTACAACAAATAAATATAGTTCATAAATACCACATAAAGTGTTTGAAAAAGGAAACTACAGCTAAGCGAAGGAGGGTTCGAGAGCACCCTTGAATACAATCACAGCAAAGAGAGTACGTGAATTTTCAGGTACAATATAAAACTCAATACATCTTTTTCTTTCCTTTACAAGCATATTCATGTCCATACATAGAATGTCCAAGTGCTACAGCTTGAAGACAAAACTAAAAATACATTGTATGTCAGTAGAGGAGCCGGGTTCGAAACCCCAACATAAAAACCCTACATACAAATTATAAAAGTTAAAGAATCATTGAACCCTGACTTGAAATCCCTGACTAGCAAGTTTGGAACTGCGACCTCATACCAATCTAACCACTTGAAGAACAGTGAGGGTTTGTAAGCCTACGCTTACCCAGGAGCAGTGTCGAGCCAGAGGAAGGAATCAACAGGTCACCAACCAACAAGGGAACCCTGCTCACAAAGGAGCAAGACCCTTAGCACAACAGGAAGACCAATTGCAGAACTAAAGTAGAGAACGATGACTTATATTTGGTAGACAACGAGTTTAAGTCGAATGCAGGGTCACCTGATGGCTATGACCTGAAATCACCAAACCAAATAACAAATTACACTGCAGAACAAACACAGTGAGCAAAGAAAACAATACAGGAGCAAATGTACTCAGGAGAAAGCAACCGTAGACAGCACCCACAAAAACCTCGGGGCCAAGGAACCCATTTGCAAAAGGCAGAGTGTCGAGCTTCAAAACCCTTGAGCTAACTCATGGATAGAAGAGAATAGACAACGCCATTATATCAATAAAACCCAGCTAGCAGAATAGTGCCATGACTGAATAGTGTAAACAAAGTCCAATTGACAGAGTCGAGTCAAGGATGGAAGCAGAAATAGAGAGGTCACAAACCTCCTGCAGAGACCCGAGTGAACCAGAGCACCACGCGAACAAGCCAACGTGAAAAAGATGGAGCAAACAGAGCCATTAGGGTTCCATAGAAAAATACAAGGCGGGAGGACAGAATTCGAGACAGAGACGGGTTTCTCCCTCACAACGAGCGCATACCAATGAAACAAAAAAGAATCAAAATAATATCTAGCCGCCCTCAAATCACACATTTAATAATTTCATTAATCATGATTCATAAAATTTCGTTAATCAATATTCATGTCCGAACTATAGGACAGGGTTGGTCCCATCAATTTTGGTATCGGAGCCAGGTTTGAGTTTTGTTTTCATAGAAATAGAAGTTGGAAGGCGAGGTCATGGGAGAGCTAATGAAAGAGTAGCGAAAGAAGAATTGAGAGAGGAGATTAGGATCCTGAATGCCCGACTAGCAGTAATAGAAGCAGGAAGAAGAAGGGATCTGGAAATGGGGGATAACAGTGAAGAAGAAACTATAGTTAGCGAAAACCTGAAATTCTGAATTATGATGGTAGTTTTTCCACAGAAGTGTTGTTGGACTAGATTAGTGAGCTGGATAAATATTTTGAATGTGAGGAGGCCAGCGAAGATAGGAGAGTTAGATTTGCTGCTACCAAGCTGAAAGGACTCACGGCCTTATGGTGGGATACTGTCTAAGCAAAGAGGAGAAGATTGGATAAGTTACCAATCAGGAAGTGGACCAAAATGGTCGCCAAGATGAAGGGCACGTTTTTGCCAAACGATTACCAAATTTCTCTGCATTGACAGTTACAAAATTTGAAGAAGAGAGGAATGGTGGTTAAGGAATATACCGAAGATTTCTATTGGGTGAATTTGAGAGCTGGTTATACTGAAGACACCCTAGAAAAGACAACAAGGTATGTGAGTGGCCTAAGGCCAGAGATATTGGATGAGACAAGTATTATTTTTCTGAAAATTGTAGGGGAAGCATACTAGA
Organism: Pinus tabuliformis; assembly: GCA_031772625.1. Classification (NCBI taxonomy): domain Eukaryota; kingdom Viridiplantae; phylum Streptophyta; class Pinopsida; order Pinales; family Pinaceae; genus Pinus; species Pinus tabuliformis. Next base: position 856,190,606 of record CM062808.1, on the reverse strand, counting down.
GTGCCTTAAAGGCAGAAGAAAATATCACAAGAAAGCAGAATGCTCGGAGAGGATGACGAACTAGTAGAGGGAGAGGAAAATCCTTTGGCAGAGGAAAAGCTACCAACAACAGTGAAGAGGGCAGCAGTTCAAAGACCTCAGGGACAGTAGAGAAGGATAGTAGCACTAGGGGAGGAAGGCCATACTAGCACGAAAGAGGTAGCGGTAGAGGCAGAGGAGCTGTCATTAAGTGTTACGGGTGCCACAAGTGGGGGCAAAAGTCCTATGAGTGTCCTGATGGTGAACAGGCTGGAACAAGAGGAGCATATGTTGCTTAGATGGAGGAAGTAGAGACACCACCTCAAGAGGTAGAGAATGTGCTAGAGATAGGCGAGGCCTTAGTTTTGAATAAGGTTCTGCTGAAACCATCAAAGGAGATAGCTGAACAAACCCAAAGAAAGGCGTTATTCCATATTTTTTGCAAGTCACATGGGAAATGTTGTAAGCTAATTATCGACAGCGGGAGTATGGATAATCTAGTTACCACAAATATGGTGGAGAAGTTGGGCTTGAAATTGTTGAAGTACCCTACTCCTTATAAGGTGTTGGGGTTACAAAAAGGACATCAACTATTGGTTGATGAACAATGTGAGGTTGAGTTCCCTATTAGTAGATAGAGGGACAAGGTTATTTGTGATGTTATGCATATGGACGTGTATCACATACTACTAGGAAGAACATGGAAGTATGACAGGAAGGTAGTGCATGATGGAAATACAAACTGTTACAAGTTTGTCAAGCATGGGATTAAGCACATGCTTGTACCCATCAAGGAGGAAGAAACAACATAAACTAGTTGAACCAAAGCATTGTTTATGGGAAGAAAGGAATTTTTGAAACATATTGAAAACAACGAGATAAAATATTTTGTTGTAAGGAGGCCGAAAACAGTGTTCTTACACACTGAAGTTGCAGATTTTCCTGAAGAAATTTAGGACATGTTGTAGGAGTTCGGTGACATTGTAGTGAATGATTTGCCAGATAAATTACCTCCTAAGAGAAGTATTAGTCATCAGATAGACTTTAGACCCGGAGCTAGTTTACCAAACAAGGAAACATACCGAATGAGTCCTAAGGACAATGAGGAGATTATAAAATAGGTAAAGCAATTGCTTGACAAGGGTTTGATAAGGGAGAGTTTAAGCCTCTGTGCAGTTCCGATAGTTTTAGCTCCCAAGAAAGGTGGACAATAGTGAATGTGCACAGATTTGAGAGCCATCAATAAGATTACCATCAGGTACAGGTTTCCATTGCCACAGATGCATGACATGATGGACTGCTTAAGTGGAGCATCATATTTCTTGAAAATCAATCTGAAGAGTGGATACCACCAGATCAGAATCAAAGAAGGGGACGAATGGAAAACAACTTTCAAGACTAATGAACGACTGTATGAGTGGCTGGTGATTCCATTCTGGTTAAGTAATGTCCCGAGTACCATTATGCGCCTAATGAATGAGATGTTGAAATAAATCATTGGGAAGTTTGTGATTGTATATCTTGATGATATACTCATTTTCAATAAGACTAAAGAGGAACATTTTCGACATGTCCAAAGTGTGCTAGAGAAATTGCAACAAAAAAGTTGCTAACAAACTTTGTAAAATGTTATTTTTTGCAGAGGAGATTAGTTTACTTGGGTTTTTTGATAGCAGAAAACGAGCTGAAAATGGACCCAAAGAAAATTACAACTATCATTAGCTGGCCATCCCCAAAAAGTTCGTTCGAGGTTCATAGTTTTCATGGGTTGTCAAGTTTCTATCATAAGTTCATAAGGAATTTTAGTGAGATCCACGCACCTATGTTGGACACAATAAAAAAGGGAAGTCAGCCTTTCTGTTGGACTGAAGTGGCAGAGAAAAGCTTCCAGAACTTGAAGACAAAGATCACTGAAAGGCCAATTTTGAGGTCGCCTGATTTTAACAAATTGTTCCAAGTTTGTTGTGATGCCAGTGGTACAGCCATTGGGGCCGAACTTAGTGAGGAAGACAAACATGTTGCTTATTTCAGCGAGAAATTGAATGAAAGCAGGCATAAGTACTCATCTTACGACAAGGAGTTCTATGTTGTCATCCAAGCATTGAGGCATTGGAGACAGTATTTTCTAGGTAATGAATTTGTTTTGTTTCCTGACAATTCTACGTTGCAGTATGTTATGTAGTAGCATAAGCTAAACCACAAGCATGTGACGTGGGTTGAGTACTTGCAGAGTTCTACGTTTGTTTTGAAGCATATCACTAGACAGACCAAAGAAGGTAGCAGATGCAATGAGCAGGAGAGATTTGCTCCTACACGAAAATACGATACAAGTGCTGGGTTTGGAACATCTGACGGACTTGTATCAGATAGATGCATATTTCAAGGAGGCTTATGAAGCCTACCAAAACCCTTTGTTAAGGAACAATAGTCCATGGTTGGACTATAACTTACAAAAGAACCTACCGTTTAAAGGAGGACAGCTATGTATTCCTGACTGTTTGATGAGGGAGAACATCATCCGGGAGAAGCACAGTGAAGGTCTAGCCAGAAATTTTGGCATTGACAAGACCTTGACTACCTCAGTCACTTTTATTACTGGATGAAGATGTGAAGACATGTGCAGCAATTTGTAACTAGGTGTAAAGTGTGTCAGTTGGTGAAAGGACACTGTCAGAATATGGGACTCTACACACCACTTCCTATTCCAAGTAGACCGTGGGACTCAGTCAGCTTGGACTTTGTCTTGGGTTTGCCAAGAACACAACGTGGTTATGACTCTGTGATGGTGGTAGTGGACTGGTTCTAAAAAATGGCACATTTCATTCCTTGTAGAAAAACCAATGATGCCACTCATGTAGCACACTTGTTTTTCACGGAGATTGTCAGACTGCACGGCTTGCCTAAGTTCATTGTTTCCGAAGGGGATGTGAAATTTATAGGACATTTCTGGCCCACCAAGTGGAAGAAGTTGGACACACAGTTGAATTTCAGCTCTGCTTATCACCCACAGACTGATGGGCAGACGAAGGTGGTGAACTCGAGCTTCAGAAACTTGCTACGACACTTGATTGAAGAAAATTCATGGATGTGGGATCGTGTACTTACCCAGGCAGACTTCACTTACAACGATTCACCGAATCACAACACGGGGTACAATCCTTCTCAGATCTTTTATGGCATGCATCATCACGGAGTGCATGAGTTATGAGATCTTGGATAGCTCGAAAGACGGAGTGCTAACGCGAAATATTTTGCCAAAGCAATGAATGACCTACATGAGAAGGTAAAGTCAAAGTTGCAGGACAATAGTCAAAAGTACAAATAGGGGGCAGACCTGAAATGGTGAGAGGTACAATTTAATGTGGGGATGAAGTTGTCACACATTTGCACAGAGAATGATTCCCTAAGGGTGAATACCACAAACTGAAATATAAGAAGATTGGCCCTAGTAAAATTCTGTGTAAATTCTCTGCAAATGCCTATGAATTACAACTACCTCCAGGGATAGGCATATCGCCCATCTTCAATGTGGCAGATTTGTTTCCATACACTGCTAGTCCTGAAGACGACAGTTCAGCATGGCCAGAAAGGGACACCTAGAGGGAAAGTGGTTCTTGGATGAGGCAAGTGCCTTTGGCTCAGCCCCTTGAGATCGAGAGAATTCTCAACACATAGGTGGCCAAGTGAACTCATAGGAAAGAGTACCTTTAGTACCTTGTCAAGTGGAAGAAGTGTCCCAATGAGGACAATTCGTGGCTTGATGCAACACAGATACAATGTGAAGGATATTCTTTCGAGGAGCTCCTAGAATGGAGCCATGAATTTCGTTACCTCGACAGCCTGATGTAGGAACATCCAGCTCATGGTGAACAAAATGAAAGTGTTTGTCTCATAGGATTGATAGGTTGACAGATCATTGATACCTAAATCTTGTAATTTTCTTTAGTTTCTAGCATTTAGGACTTAACAACATGATATGCTTCACTTTTGTTTTTAATTTCCTTTTCTTACAATTTTAAATCAATTACAGAATTTGCATGAAAGAATAGTTATTAAATGTAACTACATGTAACTGATTGATAGTTCTTGAAACTGTTCAACATATCTTACAAAAAGAAAAAACATGAAACGTTGTAGGGTGGTTATCCAGCATAATAAAAATAAGAATAGCATTATCAAATTTCCTGTGAACATCTAAATCCATCGTAACATTGAATTACATATATATTTTCTGGTTTAAAGACTAGCCTGAGTGTGTTCCTAACAGCAGTAATGAAATAGAAAATGAGCTTTTTGTTTCTTAACAGACAGTGACAATATCAAACCAAGCAAACAAACGAGGTCTCGTGAAAGCACCAACACCAAGAAAGAAGGACAAACAACCAGTTGGAGAATCAAATATGACTTACAAAAAAAAATACAATTCATAAACCCCACATAAAGTGTTTGAAAAAGGAAAATACAACTAAACAAAGGAGGGTTCCAGAGCACCCTTGAATACAATCACAATAAAGAGACTACATGAATTTACAGGTACAATATAAAAATAAATATATATTTTTCTTTCAATTTCAAGCATATTCAAGTCCATATATAGAATGTTCAAGTTCTACAGCCCGAAGACAAAACCAAAAATACATTGTATGTCAGCAGAGGAGTCGGGTTCGAAACCCCAACATAAAAACCCTACATACAAACTATAAAAGCTAAATAATGATTCAACTATGACTTGAAAACCCTGACCAACAAGTTTGGAACCACAACATCATACCACTCTAACCACTTGAAGAACAACGAGGGTTTTTAAGCCTATGCTTACGCGAGAGTAGTGTCGAGTGAGAGGAAGGAATTGACAGGTCACCAACCAACAAGGGAACCCTACTCACAAAGGAGCAAGACCCTTAGCACAACAGGAAAAACCAATTGTAGAACTAATGTAGAGAATAAGGACTTACCGTATGTAGATGATGAGTTGAGGTCAAATGTCGGGTCACCTGGTGGTTGCGACCTGAAATCACCGAACCAAATAACAAATTACACTGTGGAACAAACACTCTGAGCAAAGAAAACAATACTGGAGAAAATGTACTCCGGAGAAAGCAACTGTACATAACACCCACAAAACCTTCAGGGCCAAGGAACCCATTTGCAGAAGAGAGAGAGTTGAGCTTTGAAACCCTCGAGCTAACCAACGAACATAAGAGAATAGATAGTGCCATTATATCAATAAGACCCAACTAGTAGAATAGAGCCATGACCGAATAATGTAAACAGAGTCTAGTTGATAGAGTCAAGTCAAGGACGGAAGCACAAATAGAAAGGTCACAAAACCTCTTGCAGAGACTCGAGTGAGCCAAGGCACCGCACGAAGAAGCCAAAATGAAAAAGATGGAGTAAACTGAGCCATTAGTGTTCCATAGTACAACACAAGGCAAGAGGAAGGAATCCAAGGTAGAGACAGGTGTCTCCCTTACATCCAACGCATACCAATCAAACAAATAAAATCAAAATAATATCTAGCTGCCCTCAAATCACTAATAATTTCATTAATCAACATTCATATAATTTCATTAATCAATATTCATGTCTAGACTATAGAACACGGCTAGTCTTATCAATTATACAAGTTGGAAAATTTTGTCCCCATAATAAACTACATCCAAAATCTACTTTGATACCACATTTAAAATTTGGAAATGACTTTAATATATATTTAAAAGCTTAAAGTTCATACTCAAATACAACTAATAATTGATAAGATAAACACAGAAAATAAAAATGATAAAGATGTTAAATATTACTCCAAAACCATAATTATAACTGTAAATATTGATAATAAAATTGTTATAATTGTATGAAATATCACAGTTTCAAGGAAAAGGTCCAAACGAAACACATACAACAAAATAAGGAAAAATACAGGGCATTCCTAAATTTCCCGAAACAGAGAAACTAATCTTTCTTTTTGGATTGTGATGGGTGAATGTAAGGGATGACACGCTCTAATGGCGAGCTGCAAATTTCTTGGTGTGATACTTTTAACCTTGATATCTTTATTGGCATTTCCTGCCAGTTCTAAAACAGCCAGTTCTAAAACATGTGCAGTAACATTCTCCAGAACGCCTGCAACATATAGACCTGCGATAGCTCCTACCCTTACATTTGAAGATACTTGAGACTTCAAAACACCATGGATCAACTGCAATAAGAAAAGCATTTCAGTCCACATATTCCAGGAGCCCTTTGTCAGAGTATTTGAATTGTATCAAAGCTTAAGAAATAAATTTCTCTCAAGGCAAATGCTAGCTACAATTACTTCATCAGAATTAGGATTTTGACATGAAAATTTATAGAAAATAAACAGATAAAAACCAAGTCTAGAGAGTTCAACCTATTACAGGAATTGTGTGGAGTTCTTGTTCATAGAAGTATTTGAGATGTTTCATCTTGAAAACGAATCTCTGGAATTAATTCAGTTGAATCATGAAAATCGATAAATACAAATGCAAGTAAAAGAACTGAAAAACTTGCTCCACATAGTAACCAAGGCATGTTTTTGGATCGTGAAGCATGATATTGTTCTTGCTTGGTGAATTACTACCATAGGGGTTGAGATTTTCATGCTTTTCTTTTTAAATTTTAAATTTTAAATTACTTTTTACTTATTTATAATAATTTAATTTAGAAATATAATTTAGTTATTTTTTAATAATTTTGAATTTGGTATCATAAAATAAAATAAATATACTGATGTTTATTTTCTTTGGGCATATTTATAATGTATATGATTATGCTAGTTTTTAGACATTTATCTAATGCAATATTTAATAAGTTGTTAGATATTTATAGGCTTTCAAAACACTTATCTAATACAATATTTAATAGTGACAAGGTAAGCTAAGGGTTATGTGTTTCTAATTGATTTTGTTTGTTGTGAGTTTAAAATGGTAGGATATCAAAGCACCTATCAACATAGTAGAAAGAGTAAAACAAAAAATAAGAGGAAATATGTGCTCATAATGGATGTGCACAGCATATACCTCATTGGCTAAGGAGAATCCCAACCACACAATTAGTGTTTCAAAAGTTGAATCTCAAGTTTTGACAACACACATCCATAAATTAGAAACAATATAACAAACAAAAGAGGAAATATGTGTTCATAATGGATGTGCAGAGCATATCCCTGCTTGGTTGAGGAGAATCCCAACCACACAATTAGTGTTTCAAAACTTGAGTCTCAAGTTTTGACAACACCCATCCATAAAGAAATTGAGTAGGAGACTTCATGGTTACAAATCCATCTATAAAAGAATGTTGATGTGATAAAAATCACAACTAAGAAGGATATCACTCAATTAATTTCTCTATATCTACTATTGTCTATAATGTTTTGGATGGTAGGTTCACCTATTACAGAGGTCAAGCTGTTTTGTTCCAGGTGCAAAAAAAATTCTCCCTTGGCATTATTAGTTTTGGGAAAAGTAATGATTAGAGGTTAAAAAAAGAACTATTATGGTTATGTTTTAAATGAAACAACTAAGGTTTCCTAAAAAGAGGAGTTTTGATATTACAAAAATTTAAAAGTTAGTCTCTACAAGCAATATAAACAAACCTTTGTAATACAAGCAAATAAATATGTTTTCTTCTCCCAAGATATCATCCTTACAAGAATTGTGTGGAGATCTTGTTCACAGAAGTATTTGAATTATTACATAGCTTCATTGGAGATGTTTCATCCTAAAAACAGATTTATGGAATTACTTCATTTGAATCATGAAAATCCATAAATACAAATGCAAGTATAAGCATTGAATAACCTGTTCCACTTAGTAATCGAGGCATGTATGCGAAGTCCTTGGCCCAACTTGAATCTGAAATAATTGGGATATCTCATTGTGAAAGTTTGAATATACCAATTGAGGATGAATTATCCCAAGGACTGAACCTTTATACAATTACCGACAAAATTGTCACGAGACCAATATATTTCTTTAAGGTTCACCTATTTTAATTGAGAGATGCACCCTGGGCAGGATTGTGACTATTGTAGTGACCGAGGCAGTCGCACCGGTTGGGAAGAATCAGTGGCAGAAAAATCGGGTCAATTGTACAAGAACTGGTTGCATTGGTCGAGGACGATGGAAGCCTTTCAAGTTCATCAGTGCGATATGACTGTTACCAACTCTGTAGCCAATTGTGGATTGATTGATTGAACCAAGATGTGTTGACATAGATCCTATTCCAGTGTATATTTCAAGGTAAATAAGTGCGTGAAGTATCATGAAACTAGACCAGACTAAGTGTGATTGTCGCATGATTTGATATTGTTGTTGTTTTCTCATGAATCCATGATTGGCACACTGTCAAAATTGTCACACTAATGTTTGATGACCAATTTTCCATCTTGACAGGTGCTAAGATCATTCTGGAAAGGTCCTATCTAGCCCCACTAGTCGAGTCAATTTTCCTGAGGTTTGAGTTTGACATTGGTTGAAAGTATTTATCATACTATTATCAAGTTCTTTAGGCATATTGAAGCACTCTAGTAGGCCAAGTTCATATTTTTTCAGTGTCTTCATTGAAAGTCAAATTGTCAAGACAAAGTATGTAGAGCAAAGTGGCATGGCCGAAAGAATTAAAGAGCTTGACAGAAACACTCAAGATTGATAAAAATAGCTAAAACACACAATTACAGAAACTCAAATCATATATTATGCACAAATGGTGTATGTGAAAAGACACTCACACACGGATTTACATTCAGATTGCTCTATTAAATAGAGTTTCTGAGATCCAACTTATTCCTAAATTAGATAGAGAGGTTGAGAGAATTTCTCAACCAACACAAACCAACTTCTTAAATATGGAATGTAAGCATTAACTCCAACATCCCCCCTTAATGATTACATTACATGAAAATAACAAAATAGTCAAGTTTATCAGTAGATGCTCCATCAAGTTGCCTCATAACCCTCGAAAAGGTGTAGTTGGCAAGTTGGATTCCCGAGTTCCCTTCCTCAACTCCCGAATCAAGGACCTCCCGAAGTCAATTACTGGACAGCATCCCAATCTGTCGCATAACCTCATTAGGAAACCACCACGTCTACCACTAATGAGGGATCCTTCCTTAGATCCGCAACTGCCATACTATCTGGACAACCATCCATATTGAGCCTTACTGCTACTTGATCTTTAAATATTGGCATCAGACACATAGTTGAACTGCTGATTATTTGTTGAGACAAAGACCCTATAGTGGTGTCGTTATTAATGTGGAACAAAGTATGCCTTTGACACTATAGAGGAATGATTAAAAAGAACCAATAGAGAGATATCGAACGAAGTAAGACTATTTTAAATCATATATGCCTCTCACCATCTGATCGTTCCAAAAAAAAACCAACAGAGAGAAATCTAACAAAGATGAGACTATTTTAAATTTTGATCGTTCCGCTACTAGGGCAGAAGGAAAGGCACGTTCTCCCTGTCAAGTTGATTCAATCAATTAATTCAATTAATCACTGTAAGGGACTTCAAAAGTTTGCGCCGGCGATGGCAGAACGAACAAGAAACACAACCAGTGATGAAAACAGGGTCATCTGCTCGGCTCAGGTGATTCACTGCAATCTGGATAGAGAGCTGAGTCATCAGGCGAACTACAGAGATCTTGACAAATGATGTGGGCTAGCGACGCCCATGATATGCCATGGCTAGATAGCCCATCGATATGGATATTGTTCTTCACTTTACGATCCAGAATGGATGTGCGGTGTATGAGATAACTCAGCGGGACTTCATCCGGGAACGCAGATCTCGACTTTCGCTCCATCGTAACGTGTATTACCTCGTTGACCATGGCGTTCAACAGAGCCCGTACTGAGCTCATCGTGCCGGCTATCATTCCACTATTCACCATTTTCTTCTGCCTCTCCTCCATTGACAACGACCTCCATATCTCCAACCCGTACACCGTTTCCACCAGTGCCATCTTCTTCTTGCGATTCATCGCTTCTTTTGTCGCGCGACGCTGCGGTTTTTTGGAGGTTTTGCGTCCACGAGGGCGACGAGCAGCTAACGTTCGATCCTGCGGCAAATTAACGAACTCCTCCCCGGTGGCTGGGATGTCCCATGAGAGGGATTCTGTGAGGAGGAACAACCCACTGCTCTTCCTAACGGACTCCATAGCATTAGTGAGATTAACAACGGCTCCTATTCTGGCGAGCAAGAGACTTGTATACTTGTGCCGGAGATATCCAAGCAGCAGCTGGTAGCACACCCATCTCCTCAGCTGAGCCGGAGGATTATCAATGAAAGATTCCAATACGTTATCAGGGTCCAGCTCTTCCATTTCGAACCCCATGATCTGATAAAAATAGCTGGTCAAAATGTTGGAGGCCAAAAACAGCACCACTCAGGAGATCGCTGCTCAGGCAGAACAGAGAAACGCCCAGTTTCAAACGCTCAGGAGATCGCTGCTCAAGCGTATGAAAAAAAAAAAAATTAACATAAGAAATCAATTTTCACTCTGATTTTTCAAGGATTTAGACTCACAATACACAGGCCTCTGATCCTGTGCTCTCATACCATGATAAAAATAGCTAAAACACACAATTACAGAAACTCAAATCATATATTATGCACAAATGGTGTATGTGTAAAGACACTCACACACGGATTTACATTCAGATTGCTCTATTAAATAGAGTTTCTGAGATCCAACTTATTCCTAAATTAGATAGAGAGGTTGAGAGAATTTCTCAACCAACACAAACCAACTTCTTAAATATGGAATGTAAGCATTAACTCCAACAAATACTCTATCAAAGAGAAATATCATTATATTCACAAATACATAGATTAAGCCTACTATGATTTATTTTTCACTAAAACTCCGCTACTCCCGTCCACCAATATTGATGACTCGCTGAGCTATCGTCCTCATACGAACAGGCGATATTAATGTGTTAATAGACTTATACCTATGCTAGAGATCCAAGATCCGGTTATTGGGCATCCTTAGCACACAGCAGCAGTGGAGGACCAGTCTCCTTTGTCGTATAGATCCTCATAGGGGTTGTCGTGGGCAAAGAAGCGCCGCGACAAATGTGTATTTGGAAGCACGTCTACATCTCAGTCAACTAAGAGGTGAAGTTAGTTTTAGTGCCATTGGACGCTGAACTACAGTTAAGAGGTGTTTCTCTCATATATATATAGAAATGGGGTCGTAAGCGTTTACATATATATTATAATTACTTGGAAGTCTAAGGGGATTTGAGATGAGGTATGGGTTTGATATTATTATTTTATACATACATATATATATATATATATATATATATATATATATCTCTCTCTCTCTCTCTCTCTCTCTCTCTATATATATATATATATATATATATATATATATAAGAAAATAAAAGAGTAGAAGGGAAGGGGTTCTAATTTTTTTGGAATATACTATAGATAATGTTTATTTTCTTTAATAAGGTGCTTTGAAGAGATCCAATAAAACATCCAAAAAACATATTGATGAATTAGATAAAATGTATCATCATTTACTCACCAATACTTTTTTAGATGACCATAATGGTATAAATAGAAGAGCTTTCACACTTCGGAAGCCAAGGAAGATATGAGAGGGCTAAGCTATTCACACTTGGATATGAATTGCAAGGAACAAAGTCAATCATAGACCTTCATAAGTTGGAGGAATTAGACATGTGTTTCTCCAAGGTGGGTTGACCAAAATGGAAGAAATCCAGTTGAGTGCTCAAGCCATTCATGCTTGTGTTGATACAACATGAACTCTTAGAGCATCTTGTGAAGAGGTCAGTCTCACAATTTCCACTTGTCTTAGTGAGGTCATATCTCTAACATCGCCTCTACTTCCTTACAATAATGAGCTCATGATGGAGATATTGTAGTTGATAGTGGAAATCCTTCAAGGGTTGAACAACATGGTGCTTGCTACCTTTGAGAAGTAGTGCAAAATATTAGAACCCATGGTAGAGTTTAGATTTGGCACATTCATGCTATGTTTGAAATGTGATGACTTAATCCTTTAGAGATTCCAAAAAAATTACGTGAGTTACATGAGCTCATAGAGACCCTGTCAAAGCAAGCATGCAAAATATTGTGTCCTTGTTCTTAGAAGGATATGCGAACATCTGCAAGATACTAAGATCCAAACTATTGACCATTTGGAGGAAGGAACTAATTGTATCACGAGCTACCTATGATATAGTGAATAAGTAGGTCATGCAAAACATAAAACTTTTTAGACCAACGTCCCAAACTATAGAGTGGGTTTTAGCATTATATAGTGTAAAAGTCTACTTTCTTACTTAATACACTCAATCTATTTGACTTTTTTTCTATAGCAGTGGTGTTTAGACTAGTATCACCTATTTTAATCTATTTATACTAATCTTCTAGTCTCTCTCTCTTTGTTTTTCTTTTCTTCAGGGCTTCCTCAATCAGGTTTACATACCATGATAATACACTACTCTCTCCTTAGGCATAGAATTAGTAATTTTCAATATTAGTTGTATCCCACTTCCTAGGGGTACCTCATCTATTAACCTTATTAGAAATTATTTTTCTACTGGTTATTCCGAGGTTTTAAATATTCCACTAATCCTAGAAATTGTGTTATAAGAGGTGACACTTCATATCTTGAGTGCATCCAAGTCTTCCCTCCCTCCTTAAAAGGTCTAACAGGTGTTTCTGTCCTTCCTATTCTCCTTACCTCTAAATTTTCTATGACATAAACTGATTTTTTATTTAAATTGTTCAACTCTAGGTTGGCCCTTAGGTCTCATATTTGAAATTGTAACTATGATACCACTTGTCACATCTCCGGTGAATATTTTCTTTTGTTTAAGTGTCCACATATACATTAATCATCACTTTATTAGTAAATCACAACCACAAGCACCAAGTTGTATAATAAATATATTAACAATCAATCAAGTTAACTCATATATATATATATATATATATATATATATATATATCTTGTCATGATTCTCTTCATAATTTTTGTTCTTTCCTACATCCCTTTTGGGTCTTTTTTGGTTGTTGTTTCAATTTTCCTCCTCCAAAGTTGTAGCAACTCAACAAAGAAAGCCTATGCTCACTTAGATAGGAGGCGTCCTTGGTCTTGGCATCCCCCCTCAACGAGGGTTAGAGGTCAAACGCATGGCTCAAAGGAAGGTAAAATGCATGGCTCATCTCCTCTATACTCTTATTACATTAGTTTTTTTTTTTTAACTCTTTATGCAAGCAGTAACTTTCTTTCTTATTTCTCGATAAGGGTGCCATTTGCCTCTAGTCGTTGCTCATCCCTCATGGGTATGATGTCCTTTGGTGCTACAAGTCAGATATCAGGTTCTATGGAATATTTTAAAGTTTCTTTATTCAAGGTATTCCTATTTAAGTTATTAACTTTTCTTTTTATTCTCTAACCATTGGAAATTTATTGTGTTTTTGCACCTTACACGAAGGGAGTAGAGAGCACTCTAAATAGTAAGACTCATCTTCATTTCCCTTAATTTATTGGTGACCTAGAATAGGTTCTCATGCTATTATGCCATAATATGGGCTAATTTCCCTTTACATGTTTCCAATGAGATATTAGCCCAAGGAATGCTAAGTTGCTCAAACAACGTGTATATTGTTTAAGTGTTCGTTAAGGACCCATATCAAACAACTAGGGTTGTTACTAGTCATGAGCTAAATGTTTCTCTTAAAAATGTATGGCTGAGAGGCCACAACTTTACTAATATTTGTTAATTAACATCATGACAACAACTTCAATGTTTTCTCCTTCAATTTGTTTTAGAGTTTCTTTTTAGGACAAACAGAAGATAACTATGGCCATTTTGGATATGATACTTGTAAGATTTTTTAAAATTAATAAAACATTTTCTTTGTTATTTCAAATGTGATCTTATGGCCGGGATTTATAATTTGGTGTTGATTTTTTTTTCTTATTTATTTTTCAACAATAGTGGTGGGGTTTCCTTCTTAGCTGAAGGTAAAATCAACTTTGTAATTGCAATTACAAATTTATTATATTCATTTTGTATGGTCATTTTGACTCCCTACATCCTTCCTTCCTTACATTAAGTAAGGCCATAGTTTCTTTCATGTTTTACCATGTAATTAGTGTAAAGAGGCATTGTTTCCCTTGCATGCAATTTAAGTTTCCACCCACATTTAATTAAATACATATTTAAGGAGTTATATGTAGTTATATCATAAAGGAAAGGATTATTTTCCCTGTAGAGCACTCTTTGTTTTATTATTGTTATGCTAAGAAGTTACACATGTGTCTCCCAATGAGGTACTAGCCCTTCCTTTTTTATTAATTATTTATCCTTAATTTTTTTTAATAAAATAAATACTAAATACAAGGGAACAATTCTCATGCATACATTTATAATTTACAGAGACTATACAATGTTATTTTAGTTTAATCACCTATTCTCTGTACTCTTTCTCCCCTGCACTTGCCCATTGTGCAAACAACAATCTCAAGATACACAATACAAGCATGGAGGCATTTATTCACTAACAAGTCATACACACTCACCATATTTTTCTAACTACATACACACATTAGCTTTCCCATTTTTTATTATTTCTCTTAGTGAAAAAGACCTTCTGGGCCTCGTGACTTCACCCAACCATCTTCCCTTGGTAGCAATGTTTTCATGAAATAAATATGTTTTCAATCTTCTAATCCTAACATTCAAGATATTTTTCACGAGTATCTATCTCCAAGTAGGGTATTGGTGGTTGTTATCTTTTTCTTTTAAAGTAGCTTCATCTCCATCCAACATTAATCTTCTGAACTCCTTTAGAAAATCTTTGCACAACCATTTCCTCTATTGTTCCCCCTTTCTCTTCCTACATTCTCTTCTTTCTTTGAGCTTTCCACCCACCCCGCAAAGAGAAGAAAGATCCCGTGGAGGTGAGGAGTTGCTCCCTTTTTTCTCTTGTTTCTTAGGGCATAACTAGTTCATTGATTATTTTTTGACTAAAAAGGGAAGGCTTAACTCCCCCAATGGTCTTTGTCACATTTTCCCAATAAATAAATATATATATATATATATATATATATATATATATATATTTCCACTTATTTTGCTAAGATAAAATATTCACACACATATTACTGTTATAATAATTTCCTATAACATTAACACACATCTATATTACAATATTCCAAATTTGTCAATAAAAAACATGTATATTTTTTCTGTCATTTAATTTGTTCATATCTATTAAAGATTCGAGTCCTAAATCATAAAGTACTTGAGTCTTTTACCAAATATATTACAAAAAAAAAATTACCCAAACATAACATAAAACAATTACATTATATTATTTAAAACATGAAACCTATATTACTAAAAAAACACTTTTTAACAATTCAACATCCTTGAAATTTACTATTTCATAAAATAATATGACATTTTGTTATTTCCAATAAAAAAATTACTTAAAAAATCTAAACATTTAAAATAAAACTCGAAAACAAAATGATAATGACCTAAAAATTAATTAAAACAAAAATCTAAAAATTTAAAACAGAATTTAAACACAAAATGATAATAATGTGTATCACATATTATTTTAAATCCATGCTTTTAAATCCATGGTTGACTAAACATAATTGTATCATAATATATGTACAGTGGCAACATCCTTATACATCCAAACTAGGCGAGCCGCACATAAACAGATCATATGCAGATTATGCAAGTTGGAAAATTTTGTCTCTACAATACAGGACATCAGAAGTCTACTTTGTTACCATATTTAAAATTTGGAAATTACTATAATATCATATTAAAAAGTTTAAAATTCATACTCAAATACAACTAATAATTGATAAGATAAAAGTACAAAATAAAAATGTTAAAAATGTTAAATATTACTCTATCACAATCATTATAACTCTATAAATATTTTCTTATAATAAAAATGGTTATAATTGTATGAAATATCACCAATTTCTGTAAGTTTCAAGGGAAAAGGTCCAAACCAAATCCATGCAACAAAATAAGGAAAAATATACGGCATTCCTAAATTTCCTGAAACAGAGAAACTGAAAAAATAATTTCCTGAAACAAAGAAACAGACAAACTAATCTTTCTTTGTGGATTTGCCACAAAGTGACGGCTGAATGTAAGGGATGACACCTCCACCAGAGATGACACCTTTGATCAAAGTATCAAGTTCTTCATCTGCTCTAATGGCCAGCTGCAAATGCCTTGGAGTAATACGTTTAACCTTGTGATCTTTACTGGCATTTCCTGCCAGTTCTAAAACCTCTGCACAAACATACTCCAGAACGCCTGCAGCATATACTGCTGCGGTAGCTCCTACCCTAACATTTGAAGGTACTCCAGACTTCAAGAAACGGTGGATCCGTCCCACTGGAAACTGCAATAAGAAAAACGTTTCAGTCCATTTCAGTCCACATACTACAGGAGCCCTTTGTGAGAGTATTTGAATTTTTACATTTCAGAAATGATATTTCTCTCAGGAAAAAGCATGCTAAACTTACTTCATTAGGATCAAGATTTTGACATGAAAATTTATAGAAAATAAACAGATACAAACTAAGTCTAGAGAGTTCAACATATTACAGGAATTGTGTGGAGTTCTTCTTCACGGAAGTATTTGAATTATTACAGAGCTTCATCGGAGATGTTTCATCCTAAAAATAAATCTCTGGAATTACTTCAGTTGAATCATGAAAATCGATAAATACAAATGCAAGTAAAAGAACTGAAAAACCTGCTCCACATAGTAACCGAGGCATGTATTCGGATTGTCACGGATGACATTGTTCTTGATTAGTGAATTACTATTTTAGGGGTTGAGATTTTCATGCTTTTATTTTTAAATATTAAATTTTAAATTATTTTTTACTTATTTATAATAATTTGATTTAGAATTGTAATTTAGTTATGTTTAGTAATTTTGAATTTTTAATATAAATAGTATAAAATGTATGATAAAATAAAACAAATTTACTAATGTTTATTTTTTTGGGGTATATTTCTAATGTATGTGATTATGCTAGTTGTTACATATTAGACACTTATCTAATATAATATTTAATAAGTTGTTAGATATTTATAGTTTTTCAAGACATTTATCTAATACAATATTTAATAGTGACAAGGTGAGCCAAGAGCTATGTATTTCTTCTTCCTCTTTTATCTTTTTGACAACACACATCCATAAAGAAATTGAGTAGGAGACTTCATATTTACAAAGCCATTCACAACTAATAGGGAGATCGCTCAATTAATTTCTCTATATCTGTTATTGTCTACAATGTTTTGCATGGTACTTTTTCATCATTGATGCACTGCCACTTGGTTCACATATTTGCAGAGGTCAGGCTATTGGGTTCTATGTGCGAAAAAAATTTCTCCCTTGGAATTATTAGTTTTGGTAAAAGTAATGACTAAAGCTAAAAAAATGGAATATTATGGTTATGTTTTAGATGAAGTAACTAGGGTTTCCAAAAAGGAGAAATTTTGATATTGCAAAAAATTAAAAACTAGTCTCTACAAGTAATATAAACAAATCTTTGTAATACAAGCAAGGATGATTTCTTCTCCAAAGAACTATATATGAGTTGTAATGTATGAGAAATGAGATGTAATGTATGTGAGTGAACACCTTCTTGTACGAAGAAGACTTTTTGGAATTTATGGAGAATGGGTTCTCAAAGCATGATCAAGCAACCTAATTTCCATAAAATTAAACTTGTAAAAATAAGAAAAAAAAAACAAGATTCATGTTTGAATGTAGAGTTTTGTAAATGACTCTTTGGGAACCAAGATTTCTTTATATGAAAACTTGCATATGTTAGCCAACCATAAGAATCCAGGGGCAACATTGGTTTATCTAATGTCGAATTTGTGATGTGATAGCACTTGCTGGGAATCACGATTTTAGTTAGACCAAAAGAAGCAGGTGTTAGCCAAGGATGGGGAGGATTCGTTTATCCAATGTACAACAAACTCAAGTTTAAATTTGATAATATGGAAGGATTCATTGGAAAGAAAACCTATAATACTATGGGGCTAGAATATCAAGGCAATGACAAAGTGAATATTGTAAAGCTTCAGGCCATCAAGAGAGAGTTATAACATTGATGACGAAGACAAGGAATTTTGACTAGTTCATGAACAAAGTGATGGTAGTTGTGAATCTCATAGATGGAAAATTAACTTAATAAATTGTGGAAACATTTTTCAAAACCCTACAAAAGAACAATCAAATGTTTTTAATCTCCATTGTGGAGTCAAAAGATATATAAAAACTAACAACGCAACCGCTAATGGGATGTCTTTGTCTCATGAATCAAGAATCGACATGGATGAGTCACTATAACATGCTCTAGAAACTCAGGAACCCATTGGTAGAGGAAAATGTAGAGGGTGAAGAGATACATGTAATCATTAATTAGTTGAAAGATTGATAGATCCACGGGGGAGATGTAGAAGATTCATAGACATATCCACGATACAAGATTACTACTACAAAAATATATAGTCACTATGAAACTTAATGGGAAAAGAAAAAGTGAGACCTAATCAAGCAAAACTAAAATGTCTCCAATATTGAAGATGATACACTTGATTCAATTTTCATCTCATTTCGAATCTTTGAAGAACATTACATTAAGGATCTTTGATTTCAAGATAGTGATACAATAATCGCATGAGAAATAATAGGAATCAAATCTTAGTATTGATAGTTTTGTTTGTATATAATATTACTTTAGTAGATGATCATCATGTTAAGGCCATAGGCAATGGTGTTCTTTTGTGTTAAGGGAAATGAGAAGAAATATGTTCCTAAATGTTTTTTGCATTCCAAATATAATATATAATATCTTTTAAGTATTGGAAAGTCATGTCAGCATGGTAATGATGTTGGATTAAGAGATTCAATATGCATAATCTTAGATAAGTCACTGAGTAGAAGACTTGATACAAAGGTCTAGATCAGATTAATATAATTTTACGATTGAAAATGAGAAGTCGTAAATGTGTCAAAGAGCATGCATGGAATGTTTGAAGCATATACTAGAAGGGATTGTGGCATATCAAGTATGGTCACCTAAATTTTAGGAGGCTTAATCTCTACTAGAAAATTTAATGGTTAAAGGAATACCCATATTCAAAGAGAAAACAAACATTTGTTAATGTTCCACTCTTTAAAAGCCTCAATGAGACACTTTTCTTGGAGCCTCCTATAGATGTGAGGAGAATCTATTACTTGTCCAGACACATATATGTGGAGCCATTGAAAATGAATTCCATTGGTTGTAGTTTTTATTTTTGAAAATTTATTTATGATTTTATGAGGAAAGTTTCAGTATCTTTCTTCAAGATAAAATGAGACACATTTACAAAAGGATTTAAGGTTGTAGTGGAAAATAAAACTGAAAAATATGTCAAATTTCTTTTACAAGATGGAAGGGAGAGGGTATGTATTGAAGGAGGTTGCACATTTTTATAAACAATAGGGAATTAGAAGACATGCACTACTAGATGTACTCCATAACAAAATGGAGTGGTTAAATGAATGTATTACACCATTATGAACATGGCAAGGAGCTTATTCAAAGCTACAATTTTTTGGAATGATTTTTAAAATATTTTTCTAACTAACCTAGCATCCTTTTGATATTATTTTATTTTATTATGATATTATAATGCCCTTTATATAACTAATTAACTTATAATAATTATTTTAAGTAAAATTATTTTATATTTATTCAATTCATTCATATATTATAAGGTCCTTTATTTAACTAGATTTCCTTTAAATACTAATTAACTTATAAAAAATTTATAATTTTTAACTAAATACCCATTAGAATTTTATATATTTATATATTGATCCCAGAGATTACTAATTAATTTAATAAAATAATTTTGACCTCGGTCCTAGATTCAAACTAGTTGTCCGTCAAGTTAGCCATTGGAGGCTCTGCTCAGACTATTTAACTTACTACGCTGGATCTGTTTCTTCAACTTGTCGTGATGATGAAACACACTAGTTGGTTCGAAAAGCGTCGACAAATGATTTCCATGTGATTTTCCCCGAAAAATCTCTCACAAACTTGATATGGATCACAGAAGCCTGAACTCTATAAAGGAATTTTCTTCTTCATTCTAGATATTCAACATACCTTTAAAGAATCATATTGCGAAAGGTTATGTTCTTGAAGAATGGTGGAGTGGAACAAATTCAAGTGATTCTCATTTCTAAGTTTTTAACTATATTTCCCAAGTGCATGTCCTATAAAATCTAAGGAGATAATATAATAATATGAGTTAAAAAGATGAATTTTCATTTGGTACAATGAATTTTCATTTGGATACTTTTCTGAAGAAAATTTTGGAATGGTCAATAGAATGAAGGAGTATATGGTAACAATCTCTCTCTCCCAATAGATGGACATGTGAAATGTTGACTAAAGCAAATCCCTTCACAAATATTTCCATTTTTACAGTGCATATACTAAAATATAGGTCTTCTTCTAGCCAAGAATCAACAAATTCAATGAGAAATTAGAGAAATAAGGCTTGTTCATTTAGTGAGTTAGTATATTTAGTGAGAGAAAAAAAAGGATGCCAAGGGAAATAGACTAGAAATGTGATGACATGGATCAACAATATCATTTTTTCTTATTATCCTAGTGTCCTACTTATTCTAAGAGCGAAGCAACAACTTTGGATACTCTTAGGAATATATTATCCATTATAATTTGAAATAAATGGTTATTTTACCATATGGATGTTAATTGAGCTTGAATGAGAATTTAGAAGAGGTGTATGTATATAAAAAATTGGGATTCTTAGTAAAAGAAAAATACGACAAAATCCACAAGTTGAATTAATTCCTGGATGGCATGAAGCAAGTTACAAGAGAATCTTATTTTTGATTCCCTTATGTTTACTCAAAGATGGATTTAGCAGGGATGTCGTGAGATTTTTTTTTATACTAAATCAAAATAAGATATAACCCTTACAATTTTTATTTATGCTAATGACATGGCATAAAAATAAAATATGATATTAGATGAATTCAAAGCTATGATCAAACAATATTTTCAGATAATAGACCATGGTCTAATGTAGTTATGGGAAGTGAACTCAATCAATATGCTCAAGGGATTTTCATATGGCAATGGAAATTAACTTTGGTTGACTAACTTTCCCTTTAGACAACAATACTTAATTTCAACCACTTGTTATAGTGAGGAGAGACCCAAATTTCTGTGTTATTGTGAAAACTAGTATATATAGTTGACTTAGAGTTGTTCTTTCTCTCTATTTACCAATTGTGACTGATATTTTCCATTCATGAAAAATTTGGATTGGTTGGAATATGTTTCATGTACTTTTGACAAACAAAAAGTCTCTCATAAGGAAAGAATTTTGGGTTTCACCTAGGGCTGGTTTTTAGCCTAATATTTTTGTGTTTTGTCTATTGTTCATTGGCTATTGTGATCTCTTCTCTTATTGAAGAATTGAATGGTTTCATTTTTTCGTGTATAGCTACTTGTTGATTGAAGAATAAAGAAAGAACTAATTGCATCAAAAGAATTATTTATCAATTGTGAAAATCTATTCTAGTCCTAGCTACAATAAATTTCAACACATGAGCCTGGGAACCACCCTACTTGGGAGATCCTAAAGGGAGTGGAATCCTAACTATGTGGGGGTTTTAAAGAAGAAGGAGTGGAATCCTACCTATGTGCGGGTTTTAAAGAAGTTACAATTTTTTATGTCTAGTTTTTGTTGTTTTTGGTACAATGGTTTTTCCTCTAGTGGTTTTGTGGTCCATGGTTTTTAACCCATGGTTTTGCTATTTTTATTAAGGAACTATGCCTGGATTCTTATAAAGCTTAAAAGGATTAACAATTTATAAATGGAACCAGAAATATGTATTGTATTATAATATTGTAAAAATAAATATATTCGAAAAAACATTTTTTATTTTCTAATTCATTTTGTTAATATGTATATTTGTATTTAATCTTATCTTTTCTGTTTTACTAACAATTTAGTCGAATCAATTAACTGTCTAAAGTTCAAACCTAAAAGAAACTCATTCTCAATAAATCTTTAGAGGAAATCCTTGCATTCATCTCAATTCTGCTCTATTATGGGCTACGTTTGTTCCATTTCTTCAAACGAAAATAGTGATACTCTAGCTTGTAACCCAAAAGCATAAAAAAGGTGTACGTTTCTCTAACAAAAGTAGTTGGCCTCCACGTTGGAAGACCGTTCCCTCATAAGACCATCGATCTAGTTCAAAAACCACTCGCAACTATAAACTATGAAGTGCGCAGCATGACTGACCCACATTCGATAGACACGAGTTTTAAATGGGTACTCAAAACCAATAACCACAGAACCTCCAAGATGACACTTCCAACTTGAATGTGTGTGGAACATTGTTATTAAAACGGGAAATAAATCTGCTGCTATGGCCAGTTATTTCGTGAAAGTATAGAGGGCGGTATACTGAGATTTCTGAAAGAGATCGATAACTAGAGTGCTCTATTATGGGCTACGTTTGTTCCATTTCTTCAAACGAAAATAGTGATACTCTAGCTTGTAACCCAAAAGCATAAAAAAGGTGTACGTTTCTCTAACAAAAGTAGTTGGCCTCCACGTTGGAAGACCGTTCCCTCATAAGACCATCGATCTAGTTCAAAAACTGTTGGAATTTAATTCCAACTGCAACAATGAACAGCTGCACAGGAATCTGATTTGCAGCAAATGTTAAAGGTGTTCGGTGCAGCCAAGTCGCCTTTGATATTTTTGCACATAAATATGCATTAAAGTTTCAGCTGATTTCCCCTGCAGATAGCCGACTTGATTTTGATAAAGGCATCACCGCCTTGCTGCAATAAATTCTGAGATAAACATTAGAAGATATTTTGTAATAGTTTATTGTTTTAATCAGATATTTTTCAGCATATAAATACCGCACAGCAGTTCTGTTTTTAAGGTTAGAGAGAAAGATAGAGAGCAGAGGAGAGCACGCAGCAGCGTGAGTATAGTTTTCTGTTAGTGAATATGGAAACGCAGCACACAGCAGTGTTAAGAGTTTAGCAATATAGCGCAGCAGCGCTGGAATGTAATTTATGTGTTTCAAAGAAAGAATGTGCAGCAGCATGAGCTCACATGAAAGAAGCCCTTTTGCACAGCAGTGCAGGGACTGAAAAGTAAGAGAGAGCAGCAGCGTTAGAAGAAGCAGCAGCAGCAGCTGAAGAATCACACAGAGCAGAGGAAAGCATGCAGCAGCGTGAAGAAGAGGAAGAAGAATAATTTCAGAAGAGTGAAATGCATAGCAGTGCAGAAATTTGAATGTAATTTTTTTTTTATGTTCATCTGTGTGGAACAGAATCGTTCCTTAGTGAATTTCTGAAGTAGATGTTCAGCAATAGAAGTTTTTGAAATTCCCTCTGTATGAGGAAGACAAATCTGTAACAGTTAGTTTATTTTGATAAATACAAGTTAAATTTTTCATGTTGCTGTTATACTGTCATCGTTGCTGAAACACGACGATCAGCGTTGCTGAAACAGCTCGTAACTCAAAAAATTACCTGACGTCAAAATTACGTTGCTGAAACACCGTTGCTGAAACACCTGTTTCAGCAACTGACAAAATTTCCTGTTGCTGAAACACCGTTGCTGAAACACCTGTTTCAGCAACTGAAAAAAAACTGTGTTGCTGAAACACAGTTTCCAGCAAGCGAATTTTTCTGTTTTTCTGTGTAAAAACAGAGTGCGATTTTTTTGTCTGTTTGTTATGGGATTTATCAGAAAATTCCAACATGGTATCAGAGCTAGTCCAGGCTCTTTGAAGTGTTAAAGAAGCTGAAGGAAGATTTCTTGCAGCAGCAACTTCTCCAGCAGTGTGAAGACTCAGCCAAGAAAGAATCTAAGGTATTTTTCAAGAATATTTTCTGTGTTGTTATTGAAGAAACAGTCAGTGATTTTAAAAACACAGTCAGAGATTTTAAAGCCTAGAATAAGAATGGCAAGGTCAAAGAAGAAAGCCTCCAGACCTGTTAAAAATGTGTCCCCCCTTTCTACTAAACTAGAAGGCAATCCATTAGACTACAGTCTATTTGAAGTTCCAAAGTTTGATGGAAACTTTGATGTATGGGAAGTAAAGATGAGGGCTTTCCTAATGTTTGAAGGGATTGAAGTCTGGGAGTCAGTGATTGATGACAGCAATATGGATAAAGAATCCATGGAGTATGATGCACAAGTAGCAAAGACTATCTTGGATGGTCTCCCCGATTCAGTGAAGAAGAATCTTGGAAAATATACATCAGCAAAGGATATATGGGAGAGACTGCATGACCTTCATGCAAAGGGAGCACTGACCATGACAATGAGTCAAGAAGAACCCATCATAGGAGCTGAAAATGAAAAGCTTGACCTCATCAAGCTTCAAGT
This sequence comes from Pinus tabuliformis, assembly GCA_031772625.1. Taxonomy (NCBI): domain Eukaryota; kingdom Viridiplantae; phylum Streptophyta; class Pinopsida; order Pinales; family Pinaceae; genus Pinus; species Pinus tabuliformis. The sequence goes on along the minus strand of CM062808.1, from coordinate 856,166,055 downwards.
AAAAGAAAGGGATGAAGAGCTTGCCAAGATTAAGAAGGAACTTGATGAAAGCAAGAGGAAGCATCATGAAGAAGTCATGTCTATGACAAATCAGTTGAACAGAGCAAAAAAGCAGGAAGACGCCTTGTCAAGTCAACTTGAACAAAGGCACATAAGAGTGAACAAACTTGTAGAAGAGATTGGACAGTACAAGGCAGAGGTCTCCTCCCTTAAGTCCGAACTACAAGAAGCCAAGAAGCAGGCAAAAGGAGCTGAAAAGAAAATGGAGAGCAGTCAAGCAGAAATCTCCAAAATGAAGTCTGATATTATCTCCCTTAAAATAGTAGCAGCTGAAGCTACTCGTAGCAAGGAAGAAACTGAGGGACAACTAGCAAAGAAAAATAATGAATGTGAAAAGTTAGAAGAAGAGATTGTCCTCCTCAGGAAGAAGGTTGAAGGGATGAACAAGATCATGAAGAGCTCTCAAGCCTTGGATGATATGCTCAGCTATCACAGATCTCCATATGATAAATCAGGACTTGGGTATGTAGGTGAACCCTCAAAGAAGGATGAGGATGCTTTAAGCAAAGGAGATGTGAAGAAGTCAGAAAGAAGGTATGATGCTCCTAGTTCGAGCAAAGGCAAGGAGAAAAATGAAGGCTGCAATAGAAGAAATCCTGCTCCAAGCATAAAACCAGCTACAAGAAGAAATGTAGCTGATGTCAAAGAGGCAAGATGCAATGGTCATCAACAAAGGATCTCAAGGCAGCAAGGCTTCAGAAGTACATCAACGAAACCTCCATCTCCCAGGTACCAAAGTTCATTTCTTGGTTATTGTTATGCTTGTTCAAACTTTGGTCATATGGCAAAAGACTGTAGAGCATTTTATGGAGATAGATGTTGTGGTCCTCGACAATCTCCAAGAAATAATTTTGCAAGAAGAAATCATGAATTTTTATTCATGAACAATGTTGAATGTTTCAAGTGTCATAACATTGGGCATATGGCACGTGACTGTAACTTGACATGGGCCTTTACACAAGCTAAACCCATGCAAAAGAAGAAAGTTACACAAGTATGGAGGAGGAAGAAAACACAGTCCGAAAGTCTCTTGAGCTCTCTAGCTGATCTAAGTTTCTTTTGAGAAGATTCTGCTGAAAGAAGATAAAGCATACGCTAAAGGGGAGCTTGTAAATTTTTGTTTGCTGAACTGTATTAACAGTCATTTGTTGATGGAGGATGTATTGCAGCGCAGCAGTTGCAAATGAAACTTTTGTTAATCCCTCTAAAAGGTAATATGCAGCAGAGATGAAATCAGCAATGTTTTTGCTTTGTGTTTATGCAATATGCACAGAAATGCATAAAGAAGAAAAGATGGCAGCATTGAAATGTAAAGAGAAGCAGCGCAAGAAGAAAAGTATTCAAAGCAAGAAGATCCTCACAGCAGTGGGAAGACAGAACATAAAACAGCAGATTTTTAATGCACACTGAATGAATGAGAATGTGTGTGGCAGCAGAAAGCCAAAGGAATTGCACAGTAGTGCATTGTGTAAAAAAAATGAAGCTGAAGATTGTGTGAAGCAAGGGTGTAAAAAGAAAAGGCAGCACCCCATGTTAATTTTTTTTTGTTGTGTGGAGAATGCAGCGCAAAACAGCGTGATGGCAAGAAGGAGAAGCACAGTAGTGCGAAGAAAATGAAACCAGAACTAAGAGAGAATGAAGAAATGTGTTTTTACACAGCAATGCAAATAAGAAAATGCAGCAGCATGAAAATTTTTGTTGAAGAAATGAAAGGTAGTGGCACAGCAGCAGTGCGAGTGTAATCAATGAAGGGGAGCACACAGTGCGTATTTTTGTTGTTAAATGTGAAAGGAATGCGCAGCAGCGCAAGAGCAATTTGAGAAGTTATTTTATGCACAACAGTGCAGTGATAGAGAGAGTGCTGAAACAGCAGTGCTGAAACAGCAGTTGCTGAGACAGCATAATGAGACAGTGTTGCTGAGACAGCAATGCTGAGACAAAGTTGCTGAAACAGAGTGCTGATAGAGAGTTGCTGAGATAGCAGTGCTAAGACAGCTGTATATGCAGCAGCATAAATGTATTGAAAGTTTTACACACAGCAGTGTAATGTTTTTCAGGAGAAGACAGAGTCTGTAATGAATAGCAGTATAGAGCATATTGCAACCTGAGTGCCATTGTGAAGAACAATGCGAATGAAGATATTTTCACACACAGCAGTGTAAAATATCAGGCAGACACAGTAGTGTCAATTTGGACAGATTGAAGTGCCTCTGAAGTAGGCATGTTGAAATCCCTCTGTTAAGAGGAAGATTCTCTCGCTGTGTTTTGGAGCAACAATGCATTCTACAGGCGTGTTTCAGCAACTGTCTGCCAGATGCTGAAACACGTGTTTCAGCAACAGCCTGTGTGGCTGAAACTGTAATTTTCTGAGATAACAGAAATTGGTTGTGGAACTGAAGCGTTCCTTGGTGAATCCCTCTGTTGAGAGGAAGATGCTTTTCAGCATAGTCTCAGGTAAACCCCTCTATTAAGAGGAAGACAATTTTAATTGGTTGTGGAACTGCATCAGAAGCAGTTGGTGAATTCCTCTATGAGAGGAAGTGTTTGGGTACAATTGAATGCCCAGCAGTTGAAATTAAGGGGGAGTGTTGGAATTTAATTCCAACTGCAACAATGAACAGCTGCACAGGAATCTGATTTGCAGTAAATGTTAAAGGTGTTCGGTGCAGCCAAGTCGCCTTTGATATTTTTGCACATAAATATGCATTAAAGTTTCAGCTGATTTCCCCTGCAGACAGCCGACTTGATTTTGATAAAGGCATCACCGCCTTGCTGCAATAAATTCTGAGATAAACATTAGAAGATATTTTGTAATAGTTTATTGTTTTAATCAGATATTTTTCAGCATATAAATACCGCACAGCAGTTCTGTTTTTAAGGTTAGAGAGAAAGATAGAGAGCAGAGGAGAGCACGCAGCAGCGTGAGTATAGTTTTCTGTTAGTGAATATGGAAACGCAGCACACAACAGTGTTAAGAGTTTAGCAATATAGCGCAGCAGCGCTGGAATGTAATTTCTGTGTTTTGAAGAAAGAATGTGCAGCAGCATGAGCTCACATGAAAGAAGCCCTTTTGCACAGCAGTGCAGGGACTGAAAAGTAAGAGAGAGCAGCAGCGTTAGAAGAAGCAGCAGCAACAGCTGAAGAATCACACAGAGCAGAGGAAAGCATGCAGCAGCGTGAAGAAGAGGAAGAATAATAATTTCAGAAGAGTGAAATGCACAGCAGTGCAGAAATTTGAATGTAATTTTTTTTTTATGTTCATCTGTGTGGAACAGAATCGTTCCTTAGTGAATTTCTGAAGTAGATGTTCAGCAATAGAAGTTTTTGAAATTCCCTCTGTATGAGGAAGACAAATCTGTAACAGTTAGTTTATTTTGATAAATACAAGTTAAATTTTTCCTGTTGCTGTTATACTGTCATCGTTGCTGAAACACGACGATCAGCGTTGCTGAAACAGCTCGTAACTCAAAAAATTACCTGATGTCAAAATTACGTTGCTGAAACACCGTTGCTGAAACACCTGTTTCAGCAACTGACAAAATTTCCTGTTGCTGAAACACCGTTGCTGAAACACCTGTTTCAGCAACTGAAAAAAAACTGTGTTGCTGAAACACAGTTTCCAGCAAGCGAATTTTTCTGTTTTTCTGTGTAAAAACAGAGTGCGATTTTTTTGTCTGTTTGTTATGGGATTTATCAGAAAATTCTAACAAAAACCACTCGCAACTATAAACTATGAAGTGCGCAGCATGACTGACCCACATTCGATAGACACGAGTTTTCAATGGGTACTCAAAACCAATAACCACAGAACCTCCAAGATGACACTTCCAACTTGAATGTGTGTGGAACATTGTTATTAAAACGGGAAATAAATCTGCTGCTATGGCCAGTTATTTCGTGAAAGTATAGAGGGCGGTATACTGAGATTTCTGAAAGAGATCGATAACTAGAGTGCCCAGTCAGGTTCGAGGCTAAGCGCAGTTTCGTAATTGACAGTCACACACAGAATGTACCAAAACCAGCAATGAAGCCTGATAAGAGAAAGGAATTGCTAAACAATGAATCAGTAATTGAGTACACTATCACTACCCAACGAATCAATGGTTTAAGGCAAACAACAACATCTAGTTCAGATATATGAATACCGACTTGATGAGGTTTCTTCCTAAACACAATCTTGTCTGCATCGACGAGTCACTCTTCGCACTTGTTATTAGCCGAAATCCCCAGGTTTGAGTTCGATAATTTCATTCATTCAATTCCATTTTATGTACTATGTAACATATAACCTCAGCGCCATGGATCTCATCAAGAGCTAAAGGCATGAACCTTAACCTTGTCCTTGTGCATGGTCCTCGACTATAGCGACCCCATGGCTCTGAAAACTCGCTACTTAAAAACTGGTCGTCAACTATAGCAACCCGAGAGAGGCTTTGAAAACTCTCTACTTAAAAACTCCCCACTGCTCGCTTCAATTCGAAATCAATGTTGTCTGTCTAAAATGGAGAATTGACGTACCTTTTCACCCAATGGTTTTACCTTTTCTTACACAAAATCAAACATCAAGTGGACTAGCAAGGAACAACCGGATGTGGGGATGTGTCGTACGACCAAAGGAAAACATCAAAACCAGCGCAAACCAAAAGGATGCAGTCAAGGGGGTTTCTGGAGGTGGTCCAAAAAGATATTTCTAAGAATTTTTTCTTAATTCTAAACACAGCGAGAAGCCATTAATGTCCATAAGATTTTAACGGTTCTTCATGTGTGTGTCGAATTGATATTTTAACAACCATTAACCATAAGATCTATACCATCCGATAGATGTCATAAGAGGTGTCTGGAATAGCAAACGGTTTTCACAAAGGAACCTAGCGCACGCCGGTTTACACGGATCTCTCATTGAATAGTAAAGGTCACAGACATATATCATTTCACAACAATGAGCAACATAAACATTGAAAAAATCAAAAGGAAATTGCAGTATCAATATTGGAAAACATTAGAACCTGTAGGCCCGCACGAAATGAGCGAGAAACCGGATTTTTCCTCTCAGTTTTATCATTAGCGGCTGTGGTGGATTTTCCCTTCTGGGGGACCTTCGCACCTTTGACGGATTGATTGCCTTTTACTTTCGGTAGGCCCTCGGCACCTTTGCCAGATTGATTTTCTCCCACAACCATTGTCTCTTCCTGGTATAAGCGCTTGGATAATCAAGTAGATCTATAGACCTGCAAATGCCGTCTTTTTCTCAAAACCCACTTTTTCTCAAAACCCACTTTGAAAAAACCCACTTTACATGGTTTACAGATATCTCCCACTCTTGGATAATGCAGAAAAAAAAACAGCTTAATAGAGCAGTGCGAACGTGCAGAAAGACTGTTTGTATTTGAGCATGGAAAACAGTAGATAAAAGACCTGAATAAGTACCTTGAGCTTTCAGAGGTGGCGATGTGCACCTTTCTTACTGTTCGGTCCGCTCTTCTGAGCCATCAAGAATGGTGTTGGGCTCTTCTTATCTCTCTATTTATAGAGATTAGGTAGGGAATTGACCATGGGTAAAAGTACTTTAACACCCGAGCGGGAAAATATTATTTAATGTGGAAATTGTCGGCTCCCATGTTATTGCGTTATGGCTGGTTACCTCTTTCTGTACTTTATGGGGTAAGTCGAAGATTAAAATATTTAGTATTAAAATTAATTAGTATTTTAAAAAATATTAAAATATTTATTCTTAAAATTATATAGTGTTTTTAAAAAATAATTATTATAAAATGGGTAAAAGTATTTTAAGGGGTATGTCCAAGTTTAAAATAATAGTATTAAAATTAAATAGTATTTTTAAAAAATAAATATTAGAAATTAAATTTTAATAGTTAGTATTAAAATTAAACTCTACTATTAGAAAAGATGCTAAATAATTATATATATATATATATATATATAGATATATATATATATATATATATATATATATATATATATATATATATATATATTAATATCAATATCAATATTAAGATTAAGATTGGGTAAAGATTTTAGGGTGGTAAAGGTATTTTAAGGGTAAATCTAAGTTTAAAATACTTTAGCATTAAAATTAAATAGCATTTTTAATAAATAATTATTATCAAATATGTTAAATGGTATCTTCAAGTTGAAGTAATAAGATAATTAAATATTTTAAATTAAGAAGACATTGTGTCAAAGGAAAAAGTGTAAAATTAAAATATGAATATTGTAAAATATGTTTAAAAAACTAGTTAATTAATGGGAAGAAATAAATTTTATAAAATAAGTTAGAAAATTTCAGGATGAATATATTATTATTATTATTATTAAAATCCAATTTTAAGGTCACCGCTAAGCCACACACCAATTGGTGTATGAGACCCTTTTGGGACAAGAAACCCACCTCCCAGAGGGTCACCTCCACACTGTTATGCTATAGATGAGAGAGAATATATAGTGTAAAATAAGTTGAAACGTTATGAGGAATATAAGTGAGAGGGGATAAATATTATAAAACAATTCAAAATATTTAGAAAATTTAAGTGGATATATAGGTTACAATCTCCTAAATCATAAATTATCATATCTCCCGAAAAATTAGAAATTGGGTTGGGGTGCCATACCATTCCCTATACCTTATACCTGTATAGGGGTGATGTTACCACATTAGCATTGAAGAATATTATATTAAAAATTCCCACTAAAATGTAGGGAGGATGCCAATTCTTAGTTCTAGTTTTGGCCGGGCTTAGACATCTTGGTCTTAGTATCAACTACGAGCTTCTAACGGATGTGGCTTCCACACGTTGGATATATCTTGAGAGAGGTTTCTAGCTCCTCATCAACCATTTGTTTTGAAAAGTTCAAACAAAAATTAAATTTCATTAAAATATAATTTTAAAAAATTAAGTTTATATGTGAACATGATTATTTCAATAAAGCTTAATGATGTGGAGAAGATTTGGTCCATACTTAGTACAATATGATAAATCCCAAATTATGAATTAAGTTTCATTAACCATAGGATTTAATTATATATATATAAATTTTAAATATTATGAAATAAGTGAGAGCATTTAAGTGAATATATACATTAGATTGTCTTAAATGATAATTTCTCTTTTACATATAATAATAAATAAATATTTTTAATTTAAAAAACCACTCATAGTAATTAATCATTAGTTTAGAGGTGCTCTATCACCCACTATATTGACATAGGGGAGATGTTGCCACATTGGCATTAAATAATAATAATTCAAATGAAAATGTGGGGTTGGTTCTAAGTTACTATTTGCAGTGGTCTTTGGTCTTTAGACATCTAGGTTTTAGGATGAATGAGCTATGAGTTTCTTAAATAAGTGGATTTCATGCTATTGCATATATATGAGTAGGTTGTTAGTTTCTCATCAACCATTTATTTTGAAAAAATCAAACAAAAATCAAACTACATAAATAATAATAATAAAATTAAGTAGGTTTATTTTTGGACATGATTATTTTCATAAAACATAATCATATGGACAAGATTTCTTTGTATTTAGTACAACACCATAAATTCCAGAATATAAGTTTGTTTTCGCTAACCATATGATCTAGAGTTATATAGATATATTTTAAATATTATAAAACTAGTTAAAATATTTAGAGAATTTAAGTGAATATATAGATTACAATGTCTTAAATAATAATTTGTCATTCGTGTCTAATAATTAAAACTTATCTGTCATATAAAAATTTGCACATAATAAATAATATTTGGGTTATACAACTTAGTATACATGCATATGTTGCAACATTAGCATTAAATAATATTATATTAAAAATTCAAACATAAATTTTGGGATGTTGTAAGCTCTAGGTTTTGTTCTCTCTTAGTTCTTGTCTATGGTAATATTTAGATGTCTGGGTCTTAGGATGAACTATGACTTCCTAATAGACGGGATTTGAGACTATTTCATATATCTCACTAAGTTGCTAGCTCCCATGAGACATTTATTTTGAAAAATTCACACAAAAATAAAAGTACATTAAAAATAATAATAAAAAAATTATGTAGGTTTATGTGTGGAGGTAAATTTGTCAATAAAAATGTAATTGTGTGGAAAAACTTTCTGCATATTTAATACAACAAGTTAAAATACTCATAAAATTTATGTAGCTTCCCATTTCTCAGCAAATTGAATTTTGTTAACCATATAATTTAAGTTATATAGATAAATTTGAAATATTGCAAAACAATTCAATTTTTTTAGAGAACTTAAATAGGTTGTGATTCTAAGGTCGATACTACTAGAATACCTAAAGGATGGTTTTGAGTTTTCAGACGTGGTGACTTTCTTACGATCCATGCTTTGGAGAAATCAAGTGTAATACCCCTCCATTACTATCATACTAGCCAACTTTAGATGGATTTATATAAGAAAAGTTAGGACTCGCAGTAAAAATTGGGGTAAATAATTTATTGCAAAATAGATAAAAGAAATTTAAATGCTTGGAAAATGGGACACCTAGAGATGAGACTCTTGCCAAATGAAATTTCATTGGAGAATGGGAATGGATAATTCTTTCATGAGAAAAATTCTAGGTCAAATTCTAGAGAAGCTAAGATTGATGGGAGATAGATATCAATTAAGCTCCTAAGTTGGAGAAAGATGTTAGTTCATCATCACCCATTTATTTTGAAAAAATCAAACAAAAATCAAACTACATAAATAATAATAATAAAATTAAGTAGGTTTATTTGTGGACATGATTATTTTCATAAAACATAATCATATGCAGAAGATTTCTTTGTATTTAGTACAACACCATAAATTCCAAAATATAAGTTTATTTTCGTTAACCATATGATCTAGAGTTATATAGATATATTTTAAATATTATAAAACTAGTTAAAATATTTAGAGAATTTAAGTGAATTCATAGATTACAATGTCTTAAATAATAACTTGTCATTTATGTCGAATAATTAAAACTTATTTTTCATCTAAAATGTTGCATCTAATAAATAATAGTTGGGTTATACCACTTAGTATACATGGAGATGTTGCAACGTTAGCAGTAAATAATATTATATTAAAAATTCAAAAATAAATTTTGGGAGGTTGTGAGCTCTTGGTTTTTCTTCTCTCTCAGTTCTTGTCTATGATAATATTTAGATGTCTAGGTCTTAGGATGAACGATGCGTTCCTAATATATGGGACTTCAGGCTATTGCATATATCTCCCTAAGTTGCTAGCTCCCAGGAGACATTTATTTCGAAAAATTCATACGAAAATAAAACTACATTAAAAATAATAATAATAGAATTATGTAGGTTTATGTGTGGAGATAAATTTTTCAATAAAATCCTAATTATGTCGAAAAACTTTCTCCATATTTAATGCAACATGATAAATCCCTAATTAGAAATTGATTTTTTTTAACCATTTAATTTAAAGTTATGTAGATAAATTTTAAATAGTATAAAGCACGTTAAAATACTCAAAGAATTTAAGTAACTTCCCATTTCTTAGGAAATTGATTTTTGTTAACCATATAATTTAAAGTTATATAGATAAATTTGAAATATTGTGAAACAGTTCAAATTTTTTAGAGAATTTAAGTAGGTTGTGATTCTAAAGTCGATACTACTAGAATACCTAAAGGATGGTTTTGTGTTTCAAGACATGGTTATTTGTACCTTTCTTACGGTCCACGCTTTGGAGAAATCAACTGTAATACCTCTCCGTTGCTATCACACTAGCCAACTTTAGATGGATTTATAGAAGAAAATTTGGGACTCGACATAAAAATGGGGATAAATAATTTATTACAAAATAGAAAAAGGAATTTAAATGCTTGGAAAATGAGACAACTAGAGATGAGACTCTTGCCAAATGAAATCCCACTAGAGAATGGGAATGGATAATACTTTCATGGTAAGAATTCTAGACTAAATTCTAGATAAGCTAAGATGGATGGGAGACAGATATAAAATAAGCTCCTTAGTTGGAGAAAGATGTTAAGTTTGGAAAAAAACATAAAAAGCCTCTCTCGAGAGAAAGGCGAGTTTTTATGGTAAAAGCCTGCGCGGGTTGATAAAAGATCCACAAACGTAGGACACCCTTAAAGGAATTCTTATCATGAAATAATGGAATTAAATACCCATGGAGGAGATCAGCAAGAGGTTGTTGATAAATGGGAAAGTACTCTCGGCTTCGGGGTGAACTCGAGAAATTGAGTTCTAGGTTGGGTGGTAGTGCTCAATTTTCCAAGTGACACTCTTTCAACTAATATGGTTTGATTGAATTGCATAGGATGTTTCTAGATTATTTGGCTCCTTATGCCTTATGTTATTGATTATGTATTATACGATAGACTTCCACGTCATCTCCTTGCTTATAACATGATTAGATACTTATGTATGCGACAACTAACAAACGTAAATTTAGATGAAGTTAATATGAGAGGTTTGATATTAATATGTGGTTGTTAATATTGCATCACGGAGCTATTAGTATTATAAATTACATGTTTTTAAGAGATTTTTTGTACAATAAGTAATTATGTGTGTTTTGGATTGAGATTTTGGTGAGGATTGTGGAATTTTGAGGAGAGGAGTTGGAGTGGTGTGATATTCTATATTTGCCACATTTATTAACAACTAAATCCAAAAAAAGTCGATATTCGATCTTTACCACATTTATTGAGTGTAAAACCCAACCAAAATCGAAGAATCTTTCCAAAAATCGCATTCTGATCGTGTTTAGACCAAAAAACTGTGTACGAATCCCGAGAGTAAACGAAAAGGTAAAATGGGTAACTGAAGGCATTGATAATGTGTATCTAATTTTGGTTGTATTGGATTTTTCACAGTTTCCCTATCACTACCAGAATAATCGATGAACACTTGTGACCTCACAATTCATGTCTCATGATTCTGAATTGAATGGTGAGAATTTCAACGAAGATGCAGAGCATTTGAGGTGATGGAGTTGCAAAGTCTAGACATGCTTATGGAGACTCTAGTTTCGAGTGATACTGGTGTTGTTAAGAGTATCGTATGCTAAATGAAGAACGACACCCATTAATGCCCAACATATAAAAAAGTTGGTACACCATGTGGGTGATTCGAGTTTATTATCTTAGTGAGTATCTGATCCAGGTGGATGTTGGTGGCTACCCACCTATCCCATTTGGACCCCCACAACTGTCTCTTTCAGTTTTTCTATTTCCTTAATTATAGCACAATTTACTATTTTTAGCAATTGTTTGGGTCCTAAACTTCCGGAGCCGTTTTGAGGCCCAACTTGAATATGAAATAATTGGGATATCTCATTGTGAAAGTTTGAATATACCAATTGAGGATGAATTATCCCAAGGACTGAACCTTTATACAATTACCGACAAAATTGTCAGGAGACCAATATATTTCTTTAAGGTTCACCTATTTTAATTGAGAGATGCACCCTGGGCAGGATTGTGACTATTGTAGTCACCGAGGCAGTCGCACCCGTTGGGAAGAATCAGTGGCAGAAAAATCGGGTCAATTGTACAAGAACTGGTTGCATTGGTCGAGCACGATGGAAGCCTTTCAAGTTCATCGGTGCGATATGACTGTTACCAACTCTGTAGCAAATTGTGGATTGATTGATTGAACCAAGATGTGTTGACACAGATCCTATTCCAGTGTATATTTCAAGGTAAATAAGTGCGTGAAGTATCATGAAACTAGACCATACTAAGTGTGATTGTCGCATGATTTGATATTGTTGTTGTTTTCTCATGAATCCATGATTGCCACACTGTCAAAATTGTCACACTAATGTTTGATGACCAATTTTCCATCTTGACAGGTGCTAAGATCATTCTGGAAAGGTCCTATCTAGCCCCACTAGTCGAGTCGATTTTCCTGAGGTTTGAGTTTGACATTGGTTGAAAGTATTTATCATACTATTATCAAGTTATTTAGGCATATTGAAGCACTCTAGTAGGCCAAGTTCATATTTTTTCAGTGTCTTCATTGAAAGTCAAATTGTCAAGACAAAGTATGTAGAGAAAAGTGGCATGGCCGAAAGAATTAAAGAGCTTGACAGAAACACTCAAGATTGATAAAAATAGCTAAAACACACAATTACAGAAACTCAAACCATATATTATGCACAAATGGTGTATGTGAAAAGACACTCACACAGGGATTTACATTCAGATTGCTCTATTAAATAGAGTTTCTGAGATCCAACTTATTCCTAAATTAGATAGAGAGGTTGAGAGAATTTCTCAACCAACACAAACCAACTTCTTAAATATGGAATGTAAGCATTAACTCTGACATCCCCCCTTAATGATTACATTACATGAAAATAACAAAATAGTCAAGTTTATCAGTAGATGCTCCATCAAGTTGCCTCATAACCTTCGGAAAGGTGTAGTTGGCAAGTTGGATTCCTGAGTTCCCTTCCACAACTCCCCAATCAAGGACCTCCCGAACTCAATTACTGGACAGCATCCCAATCTGTCGCATAACCTCATTAGGAAACCACCACGTCTACCACTAATGAGGGATCCTTCCTTAGATCCGCAACTGCCATACTATCTGGACAACCCTCCATATTGAGCCTTATTGCTACTTGATCTTTAAATATTGGCATCAGACACATAGTTGAACTGCTGATTATTTGTTGAGACAAAGACCCTATAGTGGTGTCGTTATTAATGTGGAACAAAGTATGCCTTTGACACTAGAGACGAATGATTAAAAAGAACCAGTAGAGAGATATCAAACAAAGTAAGACTATTTTAAATCATATATGCCTCTCACCATTTGATCGTTCCTAAAAAAACTAACAGAGAGAAATCTAACAAAGATGAGACTATTTTAAATTTTGATCGTTCCGCTACTAGGGCAGAAGGAAAGGCATGTTCTCCTTGTCAAGTTGATTCAATCAATTAATTCAATTAATCACTGTAAGGGACTTCAAAAGTTTGCGCCGGCGATGGCAGAACGAAAAAGAAACGCAACCAGTGATGAAAACAGGGTCATCTGCTCGGCTCAGGTGATTCACTGCAATCTGGATAGAGAGATAAGTCATCAGGCGAACTACAAAGATCTTGACAAATGATGTGGGCTAGCGACGCCCATGATATGCCATGGCTAGATAGCCCATCGATATGGATATTGTTCTTCACTTTACGATCCAGAATGGATGTGCGGTGTATGAGATAACTCAGGGGGACTTTATCCGGGAACGCAGATCTCGACTTTCGCTCCATCGTAACGCGTATTACCTCGTTGACCATGGCGTTCGACAGAGCCCGTACTGAGCTCATCGTGCCGGCTATCATTCCACTGTTCACCATTTTCTTCTGCCTCTCCTCCATTGACAACGACCTCCATATCTCCAACCCGTACACCGTTTCCACCAGTGCCATCTTCTTCTTGCGATTCATCGCTTCTTTCGTTGCGCGACGTTGTGGTTTATTGGAGGTTTTGCGTCCACGAGGGCGACAAGCAGCTAACGTTAGATCCTACGGCGAATTAACGAACTCGTCCCCGTTGGCTGGGATGTCCCATGAGAGGGATTCTGTGAGGAGGAACAGCCCACTACTCTTCCTAACAGACTCCATAGCATCAATGAAATTAACAACGACTCCTATTCTGGCGAGCAAGACACCTGTATACTTGTGCCGGAGATATCCAAGCAGCAGCTGGTAGCACACCCATCTCCTCAGCTGAGCCTGAGGATTATCAATGAAAGATTCCAATACGTTATCAGGGTCCAGCTCTTCCATTTCGAACCCCATGATCTGATAAAAATAGCTGGTCAAAATGTTGGAGGCCAAAAACAGCACCACTCAGGAGATCACTGCTCAGGCAGAACAGAGAAACGCCCAGTTTCAAACGCTCAGGAGATCGCTGCTCAGGCGTATGAAAAAAAAAAAAATTAACATAAGAAATCAATTTTCACTCTGATTTTTCAAGGATTTAGACTCACAATACACAGGCCTCTGATCCTGTGCTCTCATACCATGATAAAAAGAGCTAAAACAAACAATTACAAAAACTCAAATCATATATTATGCACAAATGGTGTATGTGCAAAGACACTCACACACAGATTTACATTCAGATTGCTCTATTAAATAGAGTTTCTGAGATCCAACTTATTCCTAAATTAGATAGAGAGGTTGAGAGAATTTCTCAACCAACACAAACCAACTTCTTAAATATGGAATGTAAGCATTAACTCCCACAAATACTCTATCAAAGAGAAATATCATTATATTCACAAATACATAGATTAAGCCTACTATGATTTATTTTTCACTAAAACTCCGCTACTCGCGTCCACCAATATTGATGACTCGCTGAGCTATCGTCCTCATACAAACAGGCGATATTAATGTTTTAATAGACTTATACCTATGCTAGAGATCCAAGATCCGGTTATTGGCCATCCTTAGCACACAGCAGTAGTGGAGGACCAGTCTCCTTTGTCGTAGATATCCTCATAGGGGTTGTCGTGGGCAAAGAAGCGCCGCGACAAATGTGTATTTGGAAGCACATCTACATCTCAGTCAACTAAGCGGTGAAGTTAGTTTTAGTGCCATTGGATGCTGAATAATTTTTTTAGGTAGGCAAAACTACAGTTAAGAGGTGTTTCTCTCATATATATATAGAAATGGGGTCGTAAGCATTTACATATATATTATAATTACTTGGAAGTATAAGGGGATTTGAGATGAGGTATGGGTAAGAAAATAAAAGAGTAGAAGGGAAGGCGTTCTAATTTGTTTGGAATTTACTATAGATAATGTTTATTTTCTTTAATAAGGTGCTTTGAAGAGATCCAATAAAACATCCAAAAAACATATTGATGAATTAGATGAAATGTATCGTCATTTACTCACCAATACTTTTTTAGATGACCATAATGGTAGAAATAGAAGAGCTTTCACACTTCGGAAGCTAAGGAAGTATATGAAAGAGGGGCTAAGCTATTCACACTTGGATATGAATTGCAAGGAACAAAGTCAATCATAGACCTTCATAACTTGGAGGAATTAGACATGTGTTTCTCCAAGGTGGGTTGACCAAAATGGAAGAAATCCAGTTGAGTGCTCAAGCCATTCATGCTTGTGTTGATACAACATGAACTCTTAGAGCATCTTGTGAAGAGGTCAGTCTCACAATTTCCACTTGTCTTAGTGAGGTCATATCTCTAACATCGCCTCTACTTCCTTACAATAATGAGCTCATGATGGAGATATTGTAGTTGATAGTGGAAATCCTTCAAGGGTTGAACAACATGGTGCTTGCAACCTTTGAGAAGTAGTGCAAAATATTAGAACCCATGGTAGAGTTTAGATTTGGCACATTCATGCTATGTTTGAAATGTGATGACTTAATCCTTTAGAGATTCCAAAAAAATTACGTGAGAGTTACATGAGCTCATAGAGACTCTGTCAAAGAAAGCATGCAAAATATTGTGTCCTTGTTCTTAGAAGGATATGCGAACATCTGCAAGATACTAAGATCCAAACTATTGACCATTTGGAGGAAGGAACTAATTGTATCACGAGCTACCTATGATATAGTGAAGAAGTAGGTCATGCGAAACATAAAACTTTTTAGACCAACGTCCCAAACTATAGAGTGGGTTTTAGCATTATATAGTGTAAAAGTCTACTTTCTTACTTAATACACTTAACCTATTTGACTTTTTTTCTATAGCAGTGGTGTTTAGACTAGTATCACCTATTTTAATCTAGTTATACTAATCTAGAAGAGGTGCCACCAATAGAGCGACTTGAGGATGAGTCACAAAATTGTGTTGGGGGTCTATTGGGATAGGGTCCCTAGGGTAAATTTTGTAACCAATTCCTTTAATTAGGCAAAGTCTCTGCATTTTGAGGGAGTGGAGCACGAAGGTCATAGTAGTGAAAGGGAATTTAGTCCCTTAGCTTAAGGATGTTTTTATACCTTACCATGGTTCGTGAACCATGTTATTGTAATGGAAGAAACAATATAAAGGAGTCTTAGCATTTCATATGGGGTCATGAAAGATAATAGAAGATCATTTTATGGGAAATTAGTCTGAGGCAAAAATGTTTTTTTCATGTACTTAGGCGAAAGGGAAGGCTCCTACAACTGTGTGCATGGAGACCTTGGTAAGTCCACTGGCTAAATGCCAGGGCCTTTGCAACTGTGTGCACAGGGGAGAAGAGTATATAACAAAAAGATTATATCAATACAAATTATTTTTGGAGATATAATTATGTATCTGTGTCTTTATATTTACTTATGAAATTTATGCGTATTTACTATGTTTTCTGTATTTGTGTAAAGAACACACAATTGGTACGTAAATGTAGTAGATATGATGGTTTATATGATTAAATAATGTTTTCACTATTATGCGAAGGGTTAGATATTGTTTCTGCAAGTTATTGTGATCTCTGTATTTAAAGGGTTAGGGATCGCAAAGGTCAGGATTAAGCCCTAGAAGTAATAGAAACCCATCACACAGGCCTCTAGATGAAAAAACATGTTTTTTTCATACCCCAATACTTATTCAGGTGAGACTGAAGCTTGGCTATGTGGGTTGATGCCGAAAGGGCCAGTAGTTAGGGCTTTCTTGGTTCGCACAACTAACTCTAAACCTGGGTCAGGACCCCTCAAGCCAGCAATGCTTGACTACATGCGTCTAGGTGTATGTGTAGTTGATTTGGCATTTCTTATGAATGTTGATGGTTATGTGTGGAAATGTGTACAATGGAGTAATGGTTTTTGTCATGCATGATCTCATAGCATGGATTTTTGATATGACCATGCATTGATGAGTGGACCCTAGCTAGAATGATGTTTATGTGTTGATGCACTTACTGTTGTGTATCTATATGTTATTATGTCTATGTTATACATGTATCATGGAGATTTAGTGATCTTGTAGACATGGTATCCTCCCTGAGCTATACTGAGGTATGTCGATATATTGGGATTTGGTTTATCTGACATATTATGCATTGCAAGTAAGAGATCAGATGCCTAGCAATATGGTTGACTACAAAGGCTCTCCCTATGAATCTGAAGAGTAGTATGGTGTTGGGAACTCTTCCAATTTGGGCAGTTACATTGAAAAGTTTGAAGGAAGATATAATGAGTTGTAGGGTGGATAATGACTCAATCATACATGCACAAGAGAAGAAATCAGAGATTAATTCTATACTTCTTCACAGTTTGTCGGAATTGCCGTGACAAGAGTTGCTTCGGATCAGCCATGGACATGAGGATAGAACTAATGGGGCATATGGAAGTAGGTCTCATGGTAGACACAGGTTGGATAGATCTGATATAGTGAGAGATGGAAAGGTGTTGGACACTCTGAATAAGAGGGGAAATGAGTACAGTTACTAATCTAGTTTTGGTTGAATAGACATCATGACCGTCATCGTTATCATCCTTATAGGATGAATGATAGGTGTTGTAGGGAAAAGTATCTGACTCGGATGACCCTATCCCACTCTAAGGGTGATAGTACCTTAGCAACAACTGTAAAGCAAACTACTTAAGGTTTACTTCTTTATGAAAGCAAAAGAGAGTGGAGAAATGCACTAACCGTTGCCTTGCGCTTAATGTCGAATCCAAACTCTTCTCTTTGGCCACTTGCTCCTAGCTCCTTGCTCTTTTGCTGGACCAGCTACAAAGAGATCCTGCAAAATGACAAAGGAGGAAACTACAAGAGGCATGCAATCATAACTGGTTCAAGGATTAGTGTAAACCAAACATGCAATTATCACAATATATTATCGAAACAAGAGCACATAGAAGAACCTCAAGAGCTTTTATTAATGAAGAAGTAAAGGTTCTGAGAGTATTACAACCATTGAAGGCTCCAATCCAGCAACACCTCCCAGCAGAAAGAATTTCTCCTCTTCACCTCTCTCAAACAATCACCCAATAGCTCTATAGTGAAACCAACAACATATCATTACTTTGCACAAAATTCCAGCCTCCTGAGCTCATAGGAGAGAGCTCAATATATAGATGAATTGAGAAAGGATGAGTCAGCTTGCAACTGATGTGTAGCTGCCTTGTGTCCTCTCTCTCTTCAGTTAATCTTTAGTTGATCTTCAGTTCTTGAGTCCACTTGGAGAACCTTGCTTCCACTTGGAGAAACAGAGCCTCTGACTCATCACAAGGCGAAATACCTGATCCAAGTGTCATTTTTGGAAGATTCCAGAGCAATGACTCAGTGTGCCACTTGTCCCATCTCGCTCAGCGCAGGTGGCCTTTGTCCCACTTGCTTTGCAACGTAGGTACACCATGGAGCAACTGAGTTTCAGCGCAGAAACCTAGTGGAGCACCTGCTTTGATTTCAGGATTTCTTGTTTTTGAGTGTTTTCAGGTGGAGAACTGATCTGAGAGCTGTTGGTTTGCTGACCTTGTTCCTCTAGGGGTAGGAACATCATGTTTAGGGAACTTTGGATCCCTTGGATTATTGACAATTCATGCTTGTTGCTGTAAGGCACAAAATTGTCTATAACAGATGCCCCCTAAAGTATGAGGTCGTTTATCGGGTGAAATGCTTTATTGAGAGGATCCGAAGTTCATTCAATCTGCTGAGAAGTGTCCTGTAATAAGATACAATACAATACATTATTTTTCATACATTTTCATGATCTAGCTGAGGCGGGCATTCCCATGCTCAGCTTTATAAATACATTTTGGTACATAGAACAGACGATCGTCTGATTGTAGACCGATAATTCTCTGCTGAAATTATCATCCTTTGAGAAGGATGATCATCTGCTGTAATGATGTACATATCAAATGTCTTTATGTCCTGAATATATATCGCAGCCCGGATGGATGAAACTAGATCTGGGGTCTTCAATCTCTTCCGATCTTCACTCGATGTACAAGTCGATCCATGTGAGAATTTTTTGAAGTCGAACATGGAAAGACATCGCTTGATTACCGGTCAATGATGTAAACCGTTAACAAGCGCGAGAGGAATCACCGATAAGGATGATGACCCTCAAGGTACGGCAGTACAATTCACATGGTGGGAATAAAGGACTTGGCGTCGACCACCATGCAAAATCTTTCTGTCGAAGGTCATTGACGTATACCTGTCGCCGGAAGTGAGAAACTTGCCATTGAGGCATGCAAGCTTCAAAGCACTGAAGGGGGTGTTCCTAGATCAACTCCTTGGATAATGAGCTGATGTCGACAAGGAGCGATCCGTCAAAGGAGGGCCTTAATGAATCCCACATCAGTGACACGGAACGGAGCTAGTGATTGTGATGAGGTGAAAACAAACTGTGATGTATGATTCAGGGTGGCGGTCATGAAATGGATGAAGGACAATGTATGGCAGTGGATGGGACAGGGTTGACTCTTTGCAGAACCACATCTCTTGAACATATAACGACACTGATGTGATGGATTGGTAGCATTACCCCAATTGTGGATGGTGTGGCGAGGACCATGGTTATGAGACCGGTGAATGAAACAACCCAACCCGATGTGATACGGAGGACAAAGTGTCATGTTCAAGAGCGACTTGCTACCATTAATGCTGTGAGGTTCTCCCAATTTTTCCCCAGTCATTGCTGACCAGTACCTCTTTATTTTTGTCAAGCTTGCGGAGGATAACATATGCTTGTTCTATAACCTGCCCTTCGGGCAAGCCCATCGCTATGTTTTAACGAGCCTAGCGATAGGGAAACTCGTTCTCGTCTAAAGACAAGTTTGTCGCTATTTAATCATT
The DNA here is from genome assembly GCA_031772625.1 of Pinus tabuliformis. NCBI lineage: Eukaryota > Viridiplantae > Streptophyta > Pinopsida > Pinales > Pinaceae > Pinus > Pinus tabuliformis. The sequence continues at coordinate 856,146,226 of CM062808.1, read as the reverse complement.
TTAACGAGTCTAACGACAAGGAAAACTCGGTCCTTTTCATTTTTAGAGAGTCTGAAAAGGTACGGAAAGTTAACTCCAAAATTCCTTTTTCATCATCTAATCCCTTAAGTCCGAAAAAGTATAAAACAATACAAAAGGGATGAATTTTCGATTTCTTTAACGAGCCGAACAAAACAAGTGCTCGATCTTTTTGTGCAATAATCCCTCAGGTCCAAAAAGATTAAAATCTAGAGGAGGGATAGCTCTTTCGGTCCTTTTAACAAGCTGGAAGGCCAAAACTCGGCAAACTTTTCATATTTTACGAGTCAGTGAAAAGAGCTCAAAGAAGACTCGTCTTTTGAGGAACGAGTGATAAACGGGGATAGCAGCAGATTCCAGGTACAGGTTGGAATTTTCCAATCACGGCAGTGTCACAAGGATGGCTAAGTGAAATCACTCTTCGCAGCTGTTCCTCAAAATGGGTAAACAAACATATGGAGATGAACGATTGGCCAAATGAACGGATGGAGGTGATGGCATATAAACACGACCAAGGGCTTTTAATATGGCTATCAAAGGTTACACTTCTCAAGGTTATTTACCGGTTCATTTTTTCTGGGTGAGCTTGAACTGTTAGGGAAAGATTGCTCACAATTTATGTTTATTTTTTAACGAGCATGAACTCTATACAAAAACTGCTCGAATTATGGATGCCCCCAGCATAATAATGCAGACGAGGCATATGCCCCCTAAACTTTAAGGGGCAGTTCATTTTTTAACGAGCTTGAATGCGTTCAAACCTTGCTCAATTATACCAGTCTTAATACAAGGAATGCCTTAGGTGAGGTAATCTTATTTAAGGAGCGATACCTCACTAATTACTCCAATTTGGCAGGTTTTAACTTTTGCCTTTCATCCTTTCTTTATGCAAGCTGGAAACAGCTAGTCCTACAAGTTTAACGGGTTAGACCTACAGGTTTAAAGGGAGGACCTAAAAATTTAAAAAAATAAATAGTCGTCCCGTGCTTGCACTCCAAAAGGCTTGCATGCCCCCAGGTATAAAGTATAATTTCGAGATTCTGTCCTCTTACTTATTATCCGAAAAATGGTTTTGTTCGCTGCCGCAAACTAAACTCTCTTTTCGGCGATGTCTATCATCAGGTTGCTAAGGATGGTGACAACTTGTTTCAGCAATTTCATCTCTTTCTTTGGAGACTGCCCCTACTCTCTTTCAAAACATATTGTTTTAATGGGTGAGGCTTGACATTCAAAGATGGTGGCTACTTGCTGCCACAAATGGATCTCCTCCTTAGGAGAGCCTACTTTTTTAGACAAAGGGAGCGATTCTTCCGCTTCACATAACTTTGACAAAAGAATTTTATCCTAGAACAACCCTCTCTTCCTTTTTCGGACGGGGTACGGACTAGTCCATTCTTCTGCGGAAATTAACTTTATACCCAAGGTTTTCTCTGCCCAAAGCAGGCCAGGGTGCATGCCCCCTGGGTCCCAGTTCTTTCTTTCCGAATTACTCGCATTCATCGGGAAGTAGAACCGGGGGTGGTGGCATTCCTTGAGTGAATAAACCGTTAAGGGATGGTATTTGACTATTTGCAATGCGTGATCCTGGAAATGAAAGTTGGTCTACGAGCTTGACCATTCTTCCTTCGTGCGGAAAACAGATGACTCTAAAGAGCGAGGACACTATTGCCTCCATGCAATATATATAGTCTCGTCCAAGGAGTAAGTTATAAACCAAGGGTCCCCGGACGACCATGATGTTCATATGAACTGTCTTCCCTTTCAATGTAATTCGAACATTGGGGAGAATCCCTAACGGGTGACTGGTTCCTTTATCAAAACCTGATAGATTTCTCATCTCAGGTAAAAGCGTCGGGCAACCCAGTGCTTTCCAAGCAATAGAGGAAAGGATACTCACAGATGCCCCTTCATCAATGATAGTTCCAGCCATCACCATTCTGTAGATTTGGACTATGATTCTGAATGGGATACTGGCTGGTAACCGGGGTCTGCCCAGTTGGTTCCAATCAAAGGATACAACTAGGTTGCTTGGTGGTGGGACCGAATATACGGCCGGATACGACTCTGACGATGTTCCTTCCTGCGATAAAGGAATGGGCGTATTGCCCTGATGCTCATCAGAGTCTGTGTTGATGAAAAGAATATGGACGGTGTCATCCTTATCCTCTTCAGTGAGGGTGTCATTTGAAGATGGGTCTTCAATGACGGAGTCATTGGAGGATGAAACCTCTGAAGGAAGAACCGGGTCAACTGCCGTTTCGACCTTTAGACTTTCGTCTGGTCTGGATTCAGCAGGTTCATTCTCAATGACCGACACTTCAACCGACCACTTGAGCGGGTCAGCTGGATTTTCAACTATCGAAGGATTAGGCGCGAGTTTTTGGTATCCAGGAGGAAGTCGTAATGGTGAAACCGGACGATCTTCCAAAACTCTCTTTGCCTCATCTAAGAATGGACATCGGTGGATGGCATGATCACCTTCACACAACATACAGGGTGATGTTGGTCTCCCTCTTCGTCCTTCACTCTCGCTAGTTGACGGACTGCAATCAACATGACTACCAGAGGTTGATGCTACCGGATTGTGCAACCTTGGGGACCAGTCCCTTAGTATCCGGGGAATACAAGGACAATCACGATGGAAGTGGGCCCCTTTGCAAATGACACATGGCGATTTAGGCCCGGTCGGTGCAGTGTGTGGATTTTTGTCAGCTGTCTTTTGCTTGCCCCCAGTCGCCTTCGCCATAGGCCCCTTCTGCTTCTTTTCTCTTTTCTTCTTTTCCTTCTTCTCCATGGGAGGTTGACTTTTGCCGGCTCTACCTTGTGAAGATGAAGGATCAGAGGAAGAATTGTAAGAAGTGGAAGGCTGGTGGGTAGTTCTAGACTGGTCTGACTGTTGATTCGACTGCTCAAGATTAGTGGCGATCTGAACTACATTAGTTGAAAAGAGCCATACAGGTAGGCCAATTGTCAATCCTGGAAGTGACAATGTGGCCATATGAGGCGCACCAACATCTCCCTAAGAGGAGAAGGGATTTGGACTTCCACCAAGGTTACTTCCTTGGTTGGTGGGCTCCATACTTTTCAACTAAAAGATCAACGTGGGAATAACAGGTGATTATGTTCCGTTTAAAATAAATTTTATTAACGACGCTTTTAGACACAAACTTGCTTTTTCATGTTTTAAGAGTCGAGAAAAAGCTAAAGATGACTCTAGTCGCCTTCGATGTTTTAACGAGCCCGAAGTGACAAATGCTCGGATGGACTTTTTCAGTTATAGAGTTTGAAAAAGGCCAAAAGAAACTTCTCTGGAGTTCTAGGCAGAGGGTGTGCCAAACTTTTCGCGAAACCACAGAATACGTTTTACGGTACGGGTGGTCGATCTTCGTGAATGCTGTGTTCACTGCATCGCGATCAGTAGGGCGGCCGACACGGCTTCCTATGGATAAAGGATAATTGCCTATAGGGGTCTCCCAATATATACTCGATGGTACGTGGGAGCACAAGTCCGTATTAGTGCCACCGACTCTCAGGAGGAATCACCCACCTTCGTAGAGATCGACAGTCACTATGTTTAACGACGCCGGAACACGTCTCTACCTAGACCTCTATGTGTTTGCGTTATGTTAGAAAGCGTTGTTATGTAAATTGGATTTATTTTAATGTTGATCTTGCTTAGCAGTTTGCCTTTAAGGATCACCACGAGATGTATGTAACAAATTCCTGAATGCAGTCTAAGATGAGAAGCAAACTTTTCAATCTTTCAACTTTGAAAACCTTAACTACTGAGGGAAAAGAAAGGCAAATCTTTCCACACAGATCATAGAGCACACACTAAATGCAAATTTTTCCTAAATCGTCAAGCAAACAGTCAAATGCAGAATGCACAATGCATGTATTTTCTTTTCCCTTTCTTAATGTGGATGGGTTACAAAAAGAAAGTCCTTATATAACTTTGATTTCGATTTAAAGCGAAAGTAAACAAGCTTGTCCAAAATCAAAAGACACCTTAAGATTCACTTGTTTAATCACTGGAAATACATGAAATCAAACCATAATGACGAAAGTAAAATGACTAATCAGCTATGGACAGCAAACAAGCTAACTCTTTAGACCAGCAAAATGCCTAACACAGGTTCAGATCTAAGAGGCCAAAAGCAAGACTAGTTTACTCTTCGTTACGGGAAATTGTAAATGAGTAAGAAATACAAAGAACAAGTACAATTTCGTTATATAATAGAGGCAGAATGATGGCAAGTAATATTGGTTTCAGAACAGGTACAAGACTGACACCTAGCAGCAAAATCTAAGTGAAAACAGGTAAGAGAAAGTGAGGAAACCCCAAATGCACTAGGCAAATTTGGGCCAACGCAGGTGCTGCACAGCCAATCTGGCTCTCAGCGTAGGTAGCCCCTTCGGGACCTGCGTTGCAAAGCAGGTAGCCTGTGTACTACTTGCTTTGGAAAACGAAACTTGCGTTTTCACAGTTTCTGGGTCATAATTTTCTCAAAAATGCACAGTTTTTGCTCAAATCAGAAGCAATCAGTCAAGCACACTCAAAGGGATGATAAGGAAGGTGAAAAGCTATCACTAAGAGCTTACAAGGATCCTTGTAGATCAGCTCTTCAAATCATGAACTTGCTCAGAAATGAGCTAGAGTAGCTGCCCTCTACTTCGCTTTTGATATAGTCAAAAGCTTTTCGATTTGGTACTCTTTTGTTCAGGAAATGAATAGCAAACTACTACAAACACAATCAAATGGATACGATCCCCAGTAGAGTCGCCAGTTTGTTGTAGGGAAAAGTATCCGACTCGGATGACCCTATCCCACTCTAAGGGTGATAGTACCTTAGCAACAACTGTAAAGCAAACTACTTAAGGTTTACTTCTTTATGAAAGCAAAAGAGAGTGGAGAAATGCACTAACCGTTGCCTTGCGCTTAATGTCGAATCCAAACTCTTCTCTTTGGCCGCTTGCTCCTAGCTCCTTGCTCTTTTGCTGGCCCAGCTACAAAGAGATCCTACAAAATGACAAAGAAGGAAACTACAAGAGGCATGCAATCATAACTGGTTCAAGGATTAGTGTAAACCAAACATGCAATTATCACAATATATTATCAAAACAAGAGCACATAGAAGAACCTCAAGAGCTTTTATTAATGAAGAAGTAAAGGTTCTGAGAGTATTACAACCATTGAAGGCTCCAATCCAGCAACACCTCCCAGCAGAAAGAATTTCTCCTCTTCACCTCTCTCAAACAATCACCCAATAGCTCTATAGTGAAACCAACAGCATATCATTACTTTGCACAAAATTCCAGCCTCCTGAGCTCATAGGAGAGAGCTCAATATATAGATGAATTGAGAAAGGATGAGTCAGCTTGCAACTGATGTGTAGCTGCCTTGTGTCCTCTCTCTCTTCAGTTAATCTTTAGTTGATCTTCAGTTATTGAGTCCACTTGGAGAACCTTGCTTCCACTTGGAGAAACAGAGCCTCTGACTCATCACAAGGCGAAATACCTGATCCAAGTGTCATTTTTGGAAGATTCCAGAGCAATGACTCAGTGTGCCACTTGTCCCATCTCGCTCAGCACAGGTGGCCTTTGTCCCACTTGCTTTGCAACGCAGGTACACCATGGAGCAACTGTGTTTCAGCACAGAAACCTAGTGGAGCGCCTGCTTTGATTTCAGGATTGCTTGTTTTTGAGTTTTTTCAGGTGGAGAACTGATCTGAGAGATGTTGGTTTGCTGACCTTGTTCCTCTAGGGGTAGGAACATCATGTTTAGGGAACTTTGGATCCCTTGGATTATTGACAATTCATGCTTGTTGCTGTAAGGCACAAAATTGTCTATAACAATAGGGGATACCTCCTAGATGAATTCAAGAAAGAAAAACCACCTACTTTATTGGAGATATGAAGAAGCTGGAAGGTACAGAGTCTTGGATATTTGGGATGAACAAATTCTTTGAGTTTCATGATTACACATAGACCATGAAGGCTAGAGTAGTTATCTTCAACTTGAAAGGTAAAGAAAAAATTTGGTAGGAAGATCTTAAGCAGGTTAGAGACATCAAGATAGATGATTTGAGATGGTCGCAGTTCAAGAGGATTTTCACGAAGAAGTATTTGTCGTAAAGGTACTACAACAGTAAGGCTAAAGAGTTCTATGAGCTAAAGATGGTATCAATGATGCATGAAGAGTATGCGACTAAGTTTCTAGAGCTATTGAGGTATGCATCATATCTTGTTGATGAGAAGGATAAAGTTGAGAGATTTGTCATTGGTTTTCCATTACCATTTATAACTCAGAATGAGTATGATGAGCCTCGGTCACTTAAGGAAGTTATTAGGATATTGAAGCATTTCTATGAATAGTCAAAGTGTCAGAATGAATCTCATCATGGATGGGAAGGAAAGGAAAAAGGTAAAGGTAAATGGGAGCTTAAGAGGACAAGGCCTTTGAATGTAGATGAGAAAGATAATGTGGCACCACAAAATGGATTTAATGCAACTAGACAAGGACATGGATCACATAAGAAGAATAAGCACAAAGGAGAGGGCACTAGTTGGTTGGAGAATTTGACATGCGGTAAGGAGAACCTTAAGAGAGGTTGTCCACAGAATCAAGTTGGTAGGCCTCTAATATATGGTACAAAGGATGTGTAAATTGTTGGGATTTTGGTCAGAATATTCCATGTATCTATGTAACAGTGGACAATAGGCAGGTAGAAAAATAGGTATCTACCATAGAGATGGATGGTAATATTTGTGATCAAGTTATTTCTATTTTGATTGACACTAGATCTAGTTATAGCTACGTTAGTCCTAACTTGGTGGATAATTTTAATTGAGTAAGGAATTGCTTGCAGAGTATTAGTTAGTAAATTTGCCTATAGTTATGAAGAAACGCGTTTATCATTGGGTAATATCTTGTGCATTTGACTTGAATGATATGTCTATCATAGCACATTTGAATGTATTATCAATGGGTTCATAGAGTATGTTGTTGGGGATGGACTGATTTTATCTTCATAGGACCAAGGTAGATTGTTATGACAAATCCATGGAGTGCGTTGATGAAAATGGGGAACAAAGAGTCATGTAGGGTAAAATAAAGCCACATTAGTTAGGATGGTGATAGCTCTGCAACCAAAGCCAAATCATATTCATGGGAAAGGGTGCAGGTTATTTCCAATGCACATTTGCAGTGATAAAGGTAAGGAAGTTGAGGATGCAGATGTGTTGAGAAGATACCTAGTTTTACGACACTTCAAGGATGTATTTCCTGAATACATTATAGAGTTTCCACCTCAAAGGGAGGTAGATGTTTCTATTGAGTTAGTGCCAGGGAAAGCTCCAGCATCAAAAGAACCTTACAGGATGAGCACTCCTGAGTTAGTTGAGTTAAAGATACAGTTGAAGGAAATTTTGGACAAAGGGTACATTAGGCCAAGTGTATCACCTTGGAGTGCACTAATCTTGTTTGTGAAGAAGAAAGATGCTACTCTCAGATTGTGCATTGACTATAAGAAATTGAAAAAACTGATTATCAGCTGAAGGGAGTAGCAGTGTTGTCGAAGATTGACTTGAGATCCGAATACCATCAAGTATGCATCAAATAAGAGGAAATTTATCATACTGCATTTAGGACAAGGAATGTCAATTATGAGTTTGTTGTTGTTCCATTTGGAGCAATTGATGTCCAACTACATTCATGTGCTTGATGAACAGTGCGTTGCATCCATATTTGGATAAGTTTGTTATTGTGTTCATTGATGATATGCTGGTATATTCTAAAAATGAGGAAGAGCATGTTGAGAATTTGGCAATAGTGTTGAGGTTGTTGAGAGAGCATCTGTTGTATGTAAGTTGAGCAAGTGTAGTTTCTTTCACACTGAGGTACACTTCTTGGGACATGTTGCATCTAATGAAGGCATTGTAGTAGCTTTGAACAAGATAAGGGCCATCATGGAGTAGGTAGCTCCTAAGGGTGTGGATGAGGTAAAATCTTTCATGGTTCTGGCAGGATATTATAAGATGTTCATCAGGAACTTCTCACAGGTTTCTTATCCCATCACATCATTACAAAGGAAAGGTAAGAAGTTCGAATGGAAAGAGGAATGTGAGACTAACTTTGAGTAGCTTAAGAAGTTGTTGATAGCTGCACTAGTGCTACAGATTGCAGATCCAGACAAACAATTTGTGGTATGCACAGATGATTGCATGAGAGGGCTTCGTGGAGTCCTTATGGAGGATGGATAGGTGGTATGTTATGAGTCCCAGAAATAGAACAAGCATGGGAAAAGCTACCCAAAACAAGATCTTGAGTTAGCAACAATCATACATGCATTGAAGATGTGGAGGCACTATCTTCATGGCTAGAGGTTTGTATTGATGAGTGATCATATTGGGTTGAGGTAATTGTTTGACCAATCAAATATGAATGCCAGGTAAGCTAGATGGTTGGATGTGATCAGTGAGTTTGATTTCAAGATCAGGTATACAGAAGGTAAAGAGAAAAAGGCAATAGATACTCTGAGTAGACCGGTACAAATACATCAATTCGAAACTATGAGCTCCTATCAGACAAACTTACATGATAGGATCTTGCAGGCATGTCAATAGAATGTTAGGTATATTGATATTGTGCACAGGTTGTAGTAGGGTATAGGTGCAGAGACAAGTATAGGTACAAACATAGGTGCATGTGCATGGGGTAGCAATGTGGCAAAAGTATTCATCACAGATGTAGTTAGACTACACGATGTTCTAAAGAAGATTGTGTCATACATGGATTTGAAGTTGACTTCCATGTTTTGGAAGAATTTATTTGCAGGTTTGGGCACAAATTTTGCCTTTAGCACAACTTATCATCTACAGACAAGCGAACAAATATAGAGGGTCAAAAAGATATTGGAGGACATGTTGAGGATATATGTGATGCATCAATAGAGGAAGTGGGAACAGTACCTCCCTTTGGTAGAGTTCACATACAAGAATGGTTATCATGAATCATTGAGGATGAGTCCTTTTGAGGCATTGTATGGGTGGAGTTGTGACAAACCTATCAGTTGGATTGATCCCATTAGCCGTGTAATGATTGGAATAGAAATATTGGAAGACATGGAATAGGAAATGCAGGTGATAAAAAATAATCTAAAGGTAGCATAGGACAGGTAGAAAATTTGTTCAAGTAGGAATATGTTGATCAAGGATTTCAAGGTCGGGCAACATGTGTACTTTCTCATCAAGCCAAAGAAGAGCTTATTGCGGAATGGATCATGTGCCAAGTTGGCACCATGATTTTGTGGACCCTTTAGTATCATTGAGAGGATTGGGCCAGTAGCCTGTAGACTTGCACTGCCCCCCGACAATGAAATTCAATGATGTTTTCCATATATCTTTTCTTAAGAAGTATGTTAAGGATGCCAATCATCTTATTGACTAGTCTGCATTGCAGGTGGAAACAGATGGAGAATTGCAATCGAAGCCTTAATTTATATTTCACAAAAAATGGCACATGCTCTAGAACCGATAAATCAAGAAAGTTAAAGTGCAATGGAAGCACTTTGGGCCCAATGAAGCTACATGGGAGATGGCAGATTAGATGCAGGGTATGTATCCTTCCTTGTTTTCCAGTTGAGGAAAAGTAGCTTCGATATGGTGGTGCGGTATATGCTTTATGGTGGTTTGGTATATGCTTTATCATGGTTTGATATATTCTTTATGATTATTTGATATGTGCTTAGATATGGTGTTTGTATAAGTTTTAACATACATTTTGGTATATGTTTTGTTATATATTCATGGTGATTTTTCTATATGTACATATGTATATGGATGTTAATACCACCATGATCTATGATATAAAGCTCCACTATGTGGTAAGATGTTATGCATTAAGATTATGTTTTTATGTTACTATGCTATCATGTGGTTATGTTATCATGATGTTATGATGTGCTATGGAATCCCACTAAGTACGATGACCATTGTAAATACCATAATGAGTTGTGTTATAAATTTCCATTATGCGGTATGTTATCATGTTGTCATGATGTTTTGTTGTTGAGTAGGTCTTTCATTGTAAATACTGTAGTGAGTTATGTTATAAAGCTCCATGAGTACTAAGTCTTCTTTTAGTATGTTGTTGTGGTACATTTGTGATTGAACACCGAGAACGGTGTCTCCCAAGGGGGAGGGTTCTAAAATAGCCCTCATGAAAAATTCCATGTAATAGAAGTTAAAAACAATAACCACGGTTGATGGGAATCTTATTTCAAGCTGAATGTTGGGCAGGACATCCGAGGGTGTGTTCATTTGGGTGTTTATGGCTAAGGAAATTGACAAAGGAAATGACTAAGGATTTGGAAAGGGAAAATGGTATTCTTAGCACATTTATTTATGAAAATAATGGAAATTAGGATAAAAGGAATGCGTTGGGATAGGGTCCCCAGGATCAGTTTTGGGGTTAGTTTAACCCAATTTTGTAAAAAATTTGTAAAGAATGTAAAGTCTACATGAAATGTGGATGTAAACTGCACAGCTAGATAGGAGTCAAAGGGGCTTTTGCCCCTTGTTTGGGTAAGTAATAGGTCAGTTTCGTGACTAACCCATAGGTCCCAGGCCATGGTATTGTATGCGAGAATGTTATATATGGTTGAGTCATAGTGAGTCTAAGAGGTGGTAGACAAGTAACTAAGTCAAGATAGAGATTGTTTGGGCAAGTGCTAAGGAAGGAAGGCTCTACTTGCTATACTTAGTAGAAAGGAGAAGGCTCCTGCATCTGAGTGTGAAAGGGGCCTTAGTTGATCCAATATGGATTTTGAATAGACTTCTAAGTCTAAGTGTTCTTCATAGAGGAAAATGAAAGTCCATGGATGATACAGGAAATAGTCCCATTGCATAGATATTTTCTTTCTGAATCTACTGTAGTTTGAATGGGCTAAAATGGACTTCAGATGCAGAAGTTATCGTGGAAAGAAGATTTCCTTTGTCCTTTGAAAAAGGAGGCTTTTCTCCTAGAAATGGCATAAAAGGCTTTATAAAGGAAAATCTCATCGGAAGGTTTGAGTGGAGGACTTAAGGCAAAGGCAGAAGGAACCTTCGATTGCAAACTTTGACTTATTGCATTGGAGGTAGGCCTTCACCCAATGTCGGGACCCTGGGCGCTGCGATATGCGATTGCTGATATCGGTGTCGACGAATCAGTGTCGGTGTATGGCAGATGAAAAGACTCAGGTTGCAACAAATGCAATATGCGATAAAATGATTCGCGGCGTGCGATCTCAGATGTCGGATTGGGAAAGGAGATCGATGACAAAGAATTGATCAACGGTGGGAGATCGGTGATCCCCAACACAAAGGGTCGATGTGATAGCAATACGCGATGCGATATGGACCATCCGATCAGGGAGCAGATCAACAGTCCATATTTAATCTGTGATCGGTGATCAGTGAACCTTGATGTCAGGGCCCATGCGATTGTGATAGTGATATGCCGATTAGGGCCGGACCTGATGGGAATTATAAGCCCGATTACATAATATTTGCAATCTAGAAATTTAGATTTTCAATGTATTTCCCATGTAAATGGGGTTTTGGCCATTACGACATGTGATAGTGATTTGCGATAGAATGGTGGACCCGAAAGGTTTATAAATGTAGCCCTATAAATTTTGAGTTCCGTGGTAAGTAGGATTTTGGGCAGGCCTCAGGTGGTAAGTGGTATTGGACAGGCTCCACCTGAACCCATACACTGGCTGACACATGGCATGGCACAGGAGAGAGAAAACTGCCTTTTCGGGCAGGTAATCTCTGTGCACTTAAGACACATGAAATGGATTGTCAGTCGTTGGTTCGGAGATCACACAGATCAACAATGAGCTTGCGATAACCATAAAAGGTGGACCTTAAAGGGTTTATAGGGGTGATTTCATAATGTTTGAAGTCTGAATTTCGTGCCCGATAGTGTAATTTTCGGAAAATCTCTGTGTATTGGAAATTTTTTCCATTTTTTGGTTTTTGCCTAGAAAAATGCCTCGATCACTTTGTAACAGCTCCTGATTATTGTGCTACACTGTAAGCAGTCATTTTGCAGACGATGATGGGTTTGGGAATGCGTAGAGCCACAAAGTCACAGAGCCAGATGGCCAGTCGAACAAACAAGGAGCAGAGAAGCCACAGAGGGAATGATTACATGTAGAGAAACGACTTGGGAAGCTATAGAGCTAGAACAATGCCTCGAGAGAGACAAAGAGCCCAATTAATGGGGAATTTGGTGAAAAGCGAATGCATAGAGCAACTGAGGGAGTCTTGGAGTCGCTTGGAGGTCAAGTGAAAAAACCAGAGAGTTGAAAGTTGCCAAGATGGCCGCTTGGAGGTCAAGCGGACTGCTGAAAGCTCACAAAGCCAGAGCCGATGAGTAAAGAGCCAAAGCTAGAGCTAGAGCGAAGAGCCAGAGCCAAAGTCAGAGCCAAGAGCCAGAGCCAGAGCTGAGAGTGAGAGGCAGAGTCAAGAGCAAGATCCAGATTCGAGAGCCAGAGTGAGAACCGAGAGCTTGAGAGCTAGCGATGAGATGGTGTTCTAAGCCCATTGTGTTTTGTGTAAACCGGTGGATTTGAGCGTGGAGCTTGTAAAAGAACTACTGCCATAATTCCAGAGAGCCTAGTTGAGTTGTCTAGAGCTTAAGGAGGCATAGTCCAAGAGTTTTGGGTGAACTCCAAAGTAATATTGCTATTATGTGTGTTTTTTTATTGCTACATCTTGTTGTTATACGTGTGTTGCTTATTGCCTTATTTACTGACTGTCATCTTCATTTTATATCAGCATAATCAAGTGAACTTAAAGCACATAACCAGTTTTAAAAAAACATAAGCATACACATATTTTCAAGCATTATTAATTCCACATTTTCTTAATCATAATATCTTTGGAGTATTTAAGCATTGAAAGTGGGAGAAACTCTTGTAAGCATGACAAGAAGCCTTTAGTTCCCGATTTTCAGATCAAGTGGCATCAGAGCCTGAGATTGATTAACTACACCTTCGAGAAGGTGATATCAAAGCTGATTATACCAGAGAAAGTGGTATCATATCAGAATGCTTGATTGATAGAGCAAAGATTGCTTGTCTGAAAGGTGTTCAAACAATCAGAGGTTGATTGTATGCTTGTTTGCAGACTGGCTATTGTTTGAGTTTGTAGAAGTGAAGGGAAAGTTATTGATAGCTCAGTTGAGGAAGGACAACAAGGAATAAGGGCTAAAGGCATTATTCTATCCCAAAGGACCTTAAGGCAATCCTTGAAGCACAAGAGGTTTGCTGCAAAAAGTTGTTGAATAAGCTTGTTTGAAGTTCTTTTGTTCATTGGCATAATGACTACTTCTACAAGTGAGTCCTCAAAATATTCTTTCTTCACAAAATTCTTTGATGATGACATGAGGCAAAACTTGGCCACCATGATGTATATGGTGAGAGAAATGTATGAGGATGGAAGGAGGAGTAGCATAGTTAGAGACAAGTTGAATTCCATGGAGGAGAGAAGTAGATGCTTTCTGACAGATTGCAGGAAATGGAGAGGCAACTTCATAGTGCAAATATGAACCTAAAAAGGATGCATGAGTTGGAGTGACAACTATTTTTTTCCAAAGAAGCCTTGGTCAAGTATGAGCTTGAAGAAGAGGTAAACCATTCCAATTTGTCTTCAAATTCTTCTAAGAATGCTTGTATTGGTTCTTTTGAAAAGAATACTAGAGGCATAGGTTCCAAGCTAATATCCAAGATGGGCTATGAGGGAAAAGGTTTGGGTAAGCATGCACAAGGTATTTTTGAGCCAATAATAGTTAAGGAAAGGCCTAAGTATTTGGGTCTTGGCTATGGACAAGCTTATGGAGAGAGTTCCAAAGCCACCATGAAGGCCATTGAAACAGGCTCTGAGAAGGAGTTGCATTGCAGGTATTCTACCTCAAGAGTGTGAAGATTGTATTCAGGAGGAATGCAATAGCTTGAAACATCATTTGTAGGATGTAGGTGTTCAGAAGCACACACTTGAACTAGAGAGTTGTGGAAACTCTAACAACCTCGAAGAGATTGATGGTGTTTCAAAGGTAGCCGCTTCTTCATTTGATTCACCTTCTCATGAAGTCAATAAAGGTGAAAGAGAAAGGTATAAATCTGGTTCTAAACATTTTCCTTTTGATTATATTCAGCATGATAAATTTCCATGTAAGCATTGGAAAAGAATTACATGTTCCTTTTGTGGTTTGGATAACCATAATGTTTCTAGATGTCGGAAGATAATGGACACATACAGGAAACTTTTGAAGGAAAGGAAGCAAGAAGCCAAAGGTCCATTAGACGAGGAAAATCATGTTGTCAAGAGGATGCACATGTGTTTAAATTACTGCCATAAGCAAGGACATCTTGTAGAAAAGTGTTGGACTCTGAATCCAACAATGCTTCCACAAAAGCTAAAGAAAGTGGAAAGAGAATATGGAAAAAATGGAAAGGAAGATTTCATGATTGATGTGGTTCAAGATGATTCACATGTTGATGCTGATGTGCAAACAAAGGAAATACCTTTGAAATGGATTGGTAAGAAATTGCTAGAGTTATTATCCAATTAAGATTGCATGTCTATTGATGCATCTATTTGCATTTCTTTGTTGATGAGATGCAAGTTGTAGGTTTCTACCAAGAAGGTGAATGGAAAAGTTGAGTAGGAGGCTCACTTTGTTGCTGCAACATTATATTTCACTTCATCTTCGAAAGTACAATGTGCTTAAGAGAAAGTTGAAGGATGAAATGCATGCATGAGCATGATGTGCATGAACATAGGGATACTGATGATTTCCTTGTATTGGAACATGTATGTGCGATTAAATTGTAGGCTTGACTGCTTTGTTGTAAACATGCATGTAATTTTGACTTGCGAAAAGTTAACTTGGTCTCCAAGATGGAGATAATGATGAAGTGTTTCATCTTTTGGAAAAGAGTCCAAGTGGTCTTTTTGTACATGCTTGACTTGAAGGGTCATTTGTTTTAAGGGTATGCTTTGGGAGCTTGTTATCTCGTCCATCATTTGTATGAAGATCTAAGATATGGAGGTGTTCACAAGATGTGAAATCTATTTCTTTTGTTAAAGCAGGAGTTTAGGCCATCCAGTTGTTGTCTATGTTTATGTTGTTGTTAATAGTTGTTGTTGACAGCTTTTCAAACATGTACAAATGAATTCTTTTTTAAGCAAATGCACTTCACATTTGTTTGAGCCATTTTGGATAAATGATTGAGGCAGAAAAGTTCAAACTACCTTCTATGACCAGCTTAGCAGGAGTTTTGCAGGCAGGATAGGAGGAAGGTAGTTCCTCCCAGGAGGACTAACACATCTAGGAAGGAAAGTGGTCAAAGGCTTTGGTTCAGAGGAACTATGAAAGGCAAGTGTATGGAGGCTGAAAGAGGAGGATGTTGTTACTCTCATTTACTGTTCAGATTAGTATATCAGTCTTTTGGGGACAAAAATTTCTTTTAGTGGGAAGGCGTGATCCAAAATGGATTTTGGATAGACTTCTAAGTCTAAGTGTTCCTCACAGAGGAAAATGAAAGTCCAAGGATGTTCTTGGGAATAGTCTCATTACGTAGATCTTTTCATTTTGAATCTACTACAATTTAAATGAGGCTAAAATGGACTTCAGATGCAGAAGTTATCACAGAAAGAAGATTTCCTTTTTCCTTTGAAAAAGGAGGCATTTCTCCTGAAAATAGCATAAAAGGCTTTATAAAGGAAAATCGCATCGGAAGGGTCAAGCAAAGGACTTAAGGCAAGGGCGGAAGGAACCTCCAATTGCGACCTCTGACTTATCGCATCGGAGGTAGGCCTTCGCCTAATGTCAGGACACTGGGCTATGCGATATGAGATTGCCAATATCGGCGTCAGCGTATGGCATATGAAAAGACCCGGGTCGTACCATATGTGATATGAGATAAAGCGATTTGCAGTGTGCGATCTCAGCCATCGGATCAAGAAAGGAGATCAACGGCCAGGAATTAATCGGTGGTGGGAGATCGATGATCCCCAACATAAAGGGCAGATGTGATAGCAATATGTGATGCGAAATGGATCATCCGTTCGGGGAGCAGATCAACGGTCCAAATTTAATCAGCGAACCTTGATTTCAGGGCCCATGCAATTGCAATAGCGATATGTTGCTCATGGTTAGACCTGATGGGAATTATAAGCTTGATTACATAATATTTGAAATCCATAAATTCGAATTTTCAATGTATTTCCAATGTAAATGGGGTTTTGGCCATTACGCCATGCAATAGTGATTTGCAATAGAATGGTGGACGCGAAAGGTTTATAAATGCAGCCTTATAAATTTTGAGTTCTGTGGTAACCGAGATTTCGGGCGAGCCTCAGATGGCAAGTGGTATTGGACAGCCTTCACCTGAACCCATACACTGGCTGACACGTGGCATGGCACAGGAGAGAGAAAATAGCCTTTTCGAGCGGGTAATATTCGTGCACTTAAGCCACTCGAAATAAACTATTAGCTGTTGGATTGGAGACCACGAAGATCAATGGTGGGCTTGCGATATCCATAACAGGCAGACCTGAAAGGGTTTATAGGGGCGATTTCATAATGTTTGATGTCCGGATTTCTCCTCATAGTGTAATTTTCAGAAAATCTCTGTGTATTGGAATTTTTGTCCATTTGTGAGTTTTTGCTTGGAAGAAGGCCCCGATCCCTTTGTAACAGCTCTTGATTGTTGTGCCACACTGCAAGAGGGAATTTTTGCAGACAATGATGTGTTTGGGAATGTTTAGATCCACATAGTCATAGAGCCAGATGCCCAGTCAAACAGAGAAGGAGTAGAGAAGTCACAGAGCTGTAGAGGGAGTGATTACATGCAGAGAAATGGCTAGGAGAGCCACAGAGTTGGAAAAATGCCTCAAGAGAGCTAGAGAGCCCAATCAACGAGGTAGCTAGAGAAAAGAAAATGTGTAGAGTAGCTGAGGGCGTCTTGGAGTCTCTTGGAGGTCAAGTGGAAAAACTAGAGAGCTGAAAGCTGTCGAGACAGTTGCTTAGAGGTCAAGTAGATTGCTGAAAGCTAACAAAGCTAGAGCCGAAGAGCCAAGAGCCAGAGCCAGAGCCAGACCCAAGAGCTAGAGCCAAAGCCAGAGTGAAGAGCCACAACTAGAACTAGAGCCAAGAGCAAGAGCGAGAGCTAGATTGAATAGCCAGAGCTGGAGCCGAGAGCCAGAGCGAGAGCCAAGAACCAGAAAGCTGAGAGATTCAGAGCCATGGATGAGATGGTGTTCTAAGCCCATTATGTTCTGTGTAAACTATTGGAGTTGAGCATGGAGCTTGTAAAATAACTTCTACCATAATCCCAAAGAGCCTAGTTGAGTTGACTAGAGATCAAGGAGACGTGAACCAAGAGTTTTGGGTGAACTCCAAATTAATATTGCTGTTATGTGTGTTTTTTATTGTTGCATCTTGCTGCTATGCGTGTGTTTCTTATTTTCCTCTTTACTTACTATCATCTGTATTTTATATCAGCATAAGCAAGTGAACTTAAAGCACATAACTAGTTTTAAAACAAACTTAAGAATACACCTATTTTCAAGCATTATTAATTCTGCATTTGGTTAATCATAGTATCTTGGGAGTATTTAAGCTTTGGAAGTGGGGGAACCTCTTCTAAGCTTGATAAGAAGCCTTTAGTGCCCCATTTCTAGATCATTAGTAAGCCCACAGCTGAGTGTGCGAACTCCTATAGCTATGTGTGCTGGGTGGAGAAGTCTGTCAAGTGAACATTGAAACTTAACAAATATTGATTTTGGAGAAACACCTTGCCTTTCAGTGATTCTTAATTTTTTTCATATTATGTTCTATTGGTCAATGGTATTTTTTTTTGTGGAATAATTTATGAATTCTAGGAAAATATATTAAATCTATAATATTTATGCATGACTTAAGTAATTATCTGTTTCTACAAAGTTAAGGGTTACTTCTAGTATGATTTTTGATGAATTGGATAGATCTATGTGATGGCAGATCTAGGGTTATTAATTAATGTGCAAAAGTGGATAAACAACTTCTTTTACACTCCTAAATTCTGATTGTAGACCTTCGCGAAGGTCTAGAAGGAATTTTCGTAGAGCTATAGTGGCGGGTCATAGAAGGATATCGATCTACGTGAAGATAGATCTAGGAGATGAAGGCTTGAGAACCACTTATCACACTATCTTTGGATGCAGAAAGATGGTTCTAGCGTCCCCCAATATTGCTTTGGGTGAGAATGTAACCTGTGCTATGTAGGTTGTTATTGGAAGGGCCAACGGTTAGGATTTTTTTCACTTGAACAGACAACTCTGAACCTGGGTCAGGCCTACTTAATCCAACAAATGGTTCCATTTCCAGGACTAGGATATATCTAAGAGATGTGTGACAAATGGTTTCCTATGAAGAAATAGATTTATAAGTGGATTGATCGAAACATGCACGCATTAGAGGCTCAAGAGAATAGGAGCCATAAATTATCCAAGGAACAATTTTTGCAGATATTTTTGTACACAGATGAGACTGATGCACTCTTCTATTTCTTCCCTGAGTAACTATTCGAGTGGTTGTCTAAGTTGGCTGATAGCCAAGGGATGTGCGGGTTTGACGGTCCTATAGTGTGGACCCCACAACTAGTGCGACTCGTGGAGGCATCAGAAAGTAATATCACACGGGCTGTGGATCACTCGATTCATCAGACATTGGGAAGTTTTCTGACTTATTTAGCGATCAACAGAAATATCGTCTATAGCGAAGTGAAATGAAGGCTCTTTAAAGAACCATGAGGTAAGTATCTGAAATCATTAAAAGCTCAGATTAAAATGTTGTTATGTGAAAAGAGGGTTATGTAGTTACCTTGATGTTTGGGGCAATGCGAAGTGGGAGATTCTTTAGAAGGAATGAAGGATCAAGTCCAAAATATAGTCCACTCATTGAACCCCCTTCAAGCAATGACAAAGGGACAATGCTGACTATGCCGTGAAGTGCAGTTCAGTTAATTATGCACAGTATCCCAAGGATACCTCATCTACCCACTCCACCTCCACCTCCACCTCCACCTCATACACCTACATCTTCACCCCCTCCACCTCCATTCCCACCCTTCAACTTGGAGAATGCAATGAAGATGTTGATTTTTAAAGGAGTAGGGAGCGAAGATCCAGAGTAGTTTTGGTTTTTCACAGGAGCTGTTTGGAAAACACAACGGATTAAGGATGATGAAATTAAGAAAGCGCAGTGGGTTACAACCTTACATGATCATGCCTTAACATGGTACATCAATTATTGCACTGATAACCCCAAACACGAAATTGGCAAATACCCAGCAAGCTCTGAACATGGAGTTCAGTAAGCCTAAGTGAGAGGCTCAGTTGGTAATTGAATTTAAGGATATTAGACAAAAGATGAAAGAGACACCTTGGGAATTGTAGGCCAATAAGTTAATCACAGATTCCCAGCATCGCGAGTGGTATATAACATCGCTCTTGCCACATTTAAGAGTGCCTTTACCATAGAAAAATATAGCCATGCAAGCCGAAACTTTGGAAATAGTGATGAGTTTGGATGCTTCGCCCATACATGATATGAATATTGGAGTGAAACATATTCACTCATAGATGGAAAGCCTGCACTTGGATTTGCAAAGCCTGAAGAAAAGAAAGGAAGCTCAATGCGAGATACATGTTGAGGTTTGGTGTTTGAAGTGTAAGAGCTATGGACAGAATAAGGACCATTGCCCGGTCTATAAGAACTATATTATTGGAGGAGGTCTTGCTCCCCTGAAACCAAAGAATAACATTAGGCTAAGCAGGAGAGTTGCACTGTGGTGTGCTATTTTTCAAGTTACAAGACAAAACGCAAATGATAATTTCCATTTACTACAGAAGTTTGTACAGACCTCTCAGTAGTTGTTTTGTAGGTTTTCCAAATCTATGGGCAATGATGAACGTTGTTGTAGAAGCTATGATCTGATGATGGATAGAAACCCTACCTACCAAATGAGGGTAGAAAATTGACCTCAGGATCAAAGCGCATGAGCAGCGCAGAGGATTTCATGGTTAAGGATGAGGAAGAGGTGGTTGACCAGGTCGAGGGCGTGGGAAAGTCATATGTTATAACTATAGGGAAGAAAAGCACTTCGCATGATATTTTGCAAACCCCAAGCATCCCTCATGTCTGTATTGTCAATAGCTTGACCATTTGATAGAGGAATTTTTGGTACTTATGGAAAATATGCGAGAAAAGAAGGCCCAACACCAACAACCTACAACATTCAAATGATGAGGGTTGAGCCCCGCGGAGAAGATCAGAGCATAAATATAGTGACAAGAGCTAGTACGACGACTGGCGCAGATAAAGGCAATCATACTGAGGATGATGGATGGGTGTGTAAGGCTACTGAAAAAGAAGTATACTTTGATCTTAATCATGCTAAAGAGACCATCATGGAAGCAAAGAAGAACTTCATTGAGGCCTCTACCTCAAGAAGTGAAGAGAAAATTTTAGAGACTAACGCGATGGAAGAAGTAGATCCTTTAGTACTAGCTACTTTTCTAAAGAATTGTATGAAGTTACTATGTGATTAGAAAGTAGTAGGTGGGTTGCAAGAGTTAATTGACAAGTGCATAAATAAATAAAATAATCCTACTGATCAACGCATAGTGGGAAAAATTAGTAAGCATAAGAAATGCATGGGGCATGAGATGAGACTAACTTCACAGATAGAAATGGACCAGGTAATCTTGCATCTGGGGTCTGATGCAAATGTCCTGCCTAAGTAGACAAGGGAAAGGATGGGGAGACTTCGACTGAAGTGGTCTGTTATTTAGTTGTGCAGGGAAAATCAGTAAAAGATTATCGCTATGGGGCACTTATATGGTGTAACGATGGACATTGAGGGCACAAGCACACTGGCTAACTTTGAGGTCATTGAAATAGTGGATGCTAGTAACCCATACCCCATAATGCTAGGAATTTACTGAGATGTTGATATGAATGGGATAGTAACCTTGAAGAAGAGGAAAATGAAATTTGAGGAGGAGTCACTCAGGGTTGTAATACCATTAGACCTGTAGAAGGAGCGCATTATACTGAACCTATTCGCGACTATGTCAAAATTGACAATGACCTAGATCAGATATACAATATAACAGTGCGAGATGAGGATTGGATCAATCCTACAACTGATGCACGAATTGTGTGGGATAGGGTTAGATCCTACACCTCAAATTTGGATGAAGAGCTTAAGCACTGGCATAATCAGTTGCATGAAGTATCTATGCTCCACTGCAATATGATGACCAAATCATTGAGCAGTGTCTCGATTGGGGTAAGGAACATTCTGCATTGTGATGGTTTGACTAATGTGGAGATATTTTTGGATTAAATTGAAAGGGAAGTACCAGAAGAACATTGATTCTAGGAATTAGAATTGGTGTTGCACCCTAAGCCTTCCCGTTGGTGGCGTACACACAAGGAGAAATTTGTTGGATGGAAGGAATATAGAAGAATGATGAAATTAAGGTTTGGATATGCTAGTACTCAGATGAAAGAAAAATACTCTGGGAAGGATGACCTGTGTGATCATTTGGCACGAGGGACTAAGGCCTAGGGAATAGAACCACAACTAGAATGGGTGCACATTTTCTATTATACCTTAGATACAATTCCAAAGAACGGGCATCTGAAGACAGAGCTTCGCCATTGAACAACTCAATGAGACATATTAACAGATATTTTTCTATTAACATTCAACTTTGAGGATGGGTTCAAGAGCATTGATGAGGCATTCTAGGAGATAAAAGTAGCTATTTTCATAACACCAAAGGAACTGATAGAATGGGCTCAACTAGATTGGAGTACACAGTTGTGCCATGCGTTAGAGTGTTACAATGTGATGGTCGAAGAAGAAGAAGAAGATCCATAGAGTATCACCATTCCAAAGACAAAAGGACAGTGTGAAGTGAAAGGACCAAAGGTGGTGAACCCAGATATATTAGAACCTTTGAAAACTCGATAGGTCAACATCGGGTCTGAAGCAGAACCTAAGTTTGCGAAGATAGGTGACTATTTGGATGAAGAAATGGTTGATAAGGTAGCTGAGATACTGCACGAGTACCATGATTTATTCCGAAAAAAATTTTAGATTGGAAAGGAATCATCAGAGATTTAGGTGTTATGAAGATTACATTGAAACCGGATGTGAAGCCTACTAAGAAGAGGCCTTATTGGCTAAATCCAAGGTACAAGGAAAATGTGCGCCACGAATTGGATAAAATGTTGGATGTCGATATTATTGAGTTAGTAGATGAATCAGATTGGGTAGGCCCAATGGTGGTCCAAGAGAAGCAATAGAAAGGCAAAATTCGTATATGCGTAGATTTGAGAAAGCTGAATGATGCATGCATGCATGATCAGTTTCCAACACCGTTTACTGATCAAGTATTATAGAATGTTGGTGGATAGGAGGCTTATTCATTCACTGATGGCTTTTTGGGATATCATTAAATAAATATCACATAGAAATATCGAATCAAGAAAACCTTTGCGATGGAGTGGGGTTGCTTTCAATATACCATAATGCCCTTCAGATTCAAGAATTCACCTAAAATTTTCTCTCGAGTAGTAATCGCAATGTTCAAGGAATTTATTCATAAATTCCTAGAGGTTTTTTTGATGATTAGACTGTGTTTGGGTTGGTGAAGCACCATGTTGTGAGTCTACGCCTTATGTTGGATACATGTCGAATGTATGAGATCATGTTGAACTTGAAGAAGTGCATATTCTATGTTCCTTGTATGTAAGAAATAATTGACAGTGGATGCTATGAGGATCACTGTAATTGTGATCTTGGAAGCTCCTAGGAATGTGAAACACTTGTGTGCAACATTTGGGAACATTATGTATTACAGGAAGTTTATTAAGGCATATGCTTAGATAACCATGCTGATGAAGAAATTATTAAATAAAGATGTCATGTTTTGCTAAGATGAAGAATGCCAGCTCAATTTGGATGTCTTGAAGTAAAAGATGGTGACAACATCTATTTTGGTGTTTTTTTACTAGAAGAAAGAGTTCCATGTGCATGTAGGTTCCTCTTGCATTGCGCTGGGTGCAATATTAACATAGGTGGGAGAAGGAGAGATTGATCATCTGATAGCCTTCATGAGTAGAAAGTTATCCAAAGCTGAGAAGAATTACTCCACTACAAAGCATGAAGGGCTAGCAATGGTCTACGTGCTGTAAAAGTTTAGGCATTATTTGTTGTGTGGACACTTTAAAATGTATATAGATCACTTTGAGCTGAAGTACCTAGTCAATAAGCCTATGTTGGGGAGGAAGATATGCCGATGGCTACTGTTATTTCAGGAATATGACTTTGAAGTTATTGTGAAGCCTGAAAGACTTAATGCAGGACCATAACATTTGTCATGGATTGAAACAAGAAAAGAACCAAATAATTTGGAGGAAGGATTGTCGGATGGGCAGATGTTTGCGGTGCATGTCACGAATGAAAATTTCGCAGATATCATTTAGTTTTTAACAATGGGGATGACCTGAGAAGGCTATTCTACTCAACAAAATAAGGAGTTAGTAGTCTGCGCTGCAGATTTTTTGGTGATTCTTGGTCACTTCTATAAGATGGGAATGAATGAGATACTGCGAAGGCATGTTCCCAAGTTTGAAATATGCTAGTATCTTAGCTAAAGCACATGAAGGAGTGGTAAGAAGTCACTACGTAGTCACGACCTACAAGAAGTTGACCAGCCAGACACCTTTTAGGTTGTTCTATAGAATTGAAGCAATAATGCCCATGGAGTACATTATGACAAGTTTGCGTACTACAATGTTGAGAGAGATGGTGGATCGCAAGATCTTGGAGGAATGGCTCACGCATATCATGGAGTTGGAAGAGAGCCACTTTCTTGCAGGATTTCACCAGACAGTACAAAAGGAATGTGAGAAAGCATGGAATGATAGGCATATTAAGCTGCACACTTTGAAGATCGATGATTTACTGTGGCTATATGACAGTAAGTTCACCAAATTTCCACGGAAATTTCAAATGCACTGGTTGGGGACATATGTTGTTAAGAAGATCACAGATGGTGGCACAGTTCAACTCGTGAGGTTGAATGGCAAACCATTTCCTAGGAAAGTGAACAGTAATAGGTTGAAGTTGTACACAGGGGATCCTGACCCTACGCAATGAATATATGGAAGCATGACAAGGTTAGTAATCCAGGCAACCGTAATGGATTGTAGGACTATAAACTATGCTACCTGATGAGGTAAAAAACATCATAGGGAGGATGTGTGACATAAGATAGGAGTGCAACAGGTGAAGTTGCACTGCATGAGTTGTACCATGGAGGATGATACTGCGCAGATGGGTCCAAAAGTCACTATTGGAGTTACTATTCATGATTTTATGGAAATAATTATGTTAGGAGGAGCGGGTGGGTGCCATTTATGGTGAAATTTTTTGAAGATCTACCACCAAAGACGCATTTATGATCATAAATTGGAGGGAATGGTCAGATTTGAATTCAAGACCCCCTATAAATTGAGCACATTGGTCCACCGAAGAACACTATGCCATCTAAGAATTGTCTGTGAATTGTGCTATATTGAGTTTATGAGTTATCAATTTTGGGAGGACTTAGCTTCTAGCCCATTATTTGTAACATTACCTAAGTGGAACCAGAAGATCGTTCTTGAGAAGATGTCTGCGTCAGTTAGTTCATAAGTTATTGTTTCTGAAGAAAAAGGAGCCAAGGTTATATCTATGGAAGCTACACCTGTTGTAACTATGGTACCGAGGTCATCTCGGCCAAAGCAAGTAGCTGCCAAGGAAAAGAAAAAGAAGCCTATGCCAGTGCGACAGTAGCTAAGGAAGAATTTGGGGTTTCGATAGAAGGAGAAGAAGGGTAAGCAGTCAAAGAAGGTTGTGGACCTAGAGGAAGAGGAATTCCAAGGAGTGGAGGAATTAGATGTTGAGGAGGTTGAGCCTATTACACGACTCCTAGAGTATATCCCTCTATGTCAAGGGAAGGCCAAAGTTACAAAAGACCCTGATTCCAATAATTTTATAATCTTGAAAACCCTATTTCTAGAACAGGTGGGATTTGAAGGAACAACCTTAGCACACATTCGAGTGCTGAAAATGGAGGATTGGAATCTTGCAGACCATGATAGATTCTCTCATTTGACCACTAGGAAATATATGAAGAAGATATACTATGAAGAGGCCAGGGTTACATGGTTGAATCCCTTGAAATGGCAGAGAGGTGTTGAGTAGGCTAGGTTGTTGCACATGCTCTGCATGTTACATTTTAATAGATCAATAATCAATATGGTGTGTGTGTTCCAGCTACTCACACTGGTGCACGATGGGTGCGTGTGGCTTGAAGAGCCCATCCGGATCACTGATATGCTAATTCATTGGATAACAAAGCTTCCCTACACTCTAGCTATTATCCCATAATATGGGTAATTTCCCTTTACATGTTTCCAATGAGATATTAATCCAAGGAGTGTTGAGTTGCTCAAACAATGTGTATATTGTTTAAGTGTTCCATAAGGACCCTTTCCTAAGGTTGTTACTAGTCATGAGAGAAATGGTTTTCTTAGAAATGTAAGGCCCCACAGGCCACACATTTACTAATAGTTGTGAATTAACCTCATGAAAACCCCTTTAATGTTTTCTCCTTAGGTTTGTTCTAGAGTTAGTTTTTAGAAAAAACACAAGATAACTATGACCCTTTTGGATCCTAGGATTGTAATATTTCTTAAAATTAATAAAAAAAATTCTTTGTCATTTCAAATGTGAGCTTATGGCCAGGATTTATAATTTGCTAGAAGAACGCAGAGAGGTCAATTTATTTTTTCTTATTTATTTTTCAATCATAGTGGTCATCTTTTCTTTTTAAGTGAAAGTAAAATCAACTTTGTAACTGCAACTTAAACTTTACAACTTATTACAAAAATTTTATATTCATTTTGTACAGTCATTTTCGCTCCCTATATCCTTCCTTCCATAGATTGAGTAAGGCCATCCTTTGTTTCATATTTTACCATGAAATTAATGTAAATAGGCATTTTTCCAGTGCATGTAATTTAAGTTTCTAACCACATATCTAATTAAATACAATATAAGGAGTTATATGTATTTATATCATAAAGGAAAGGATTATTTTCCGTGTCCAACACTCTTAGTTTTATTTATTTTTTCTTTTTGTAACCTTACACTAGGGTTATTCTAAGAAGTGACACAAGTGTCTCCCAATGAGACACTAGCCCTTCCTTTTTTATTTATTATTTACTAAATGATAACATCATTTTTTTTAAGAAAATAAAGACTAAATACAAGGGAACAATTCTCATGCATACATTTATAATTTATAGAGACTATACAATGCTCTTTTAGTTTAATGTGATTTTGAGTGTACAAATGTTTTAAAAAAATTGTGTTACCTAATTATTCTGGGCTTTCCCCTATTGTACCCTTTCCTTTCTCATTTGGCATGTAATCTTTCTCCCCTGCACCTGCCCAATGTTTTCTCTTCCTATAACATAAATTTAAAGATACACAATACAAGCATGGAGGCATTTATTCACTAACAAGCCATATACACCCACCATAGTTTTCTAACTACATAGACACATTAGCTTTCCCATTTTTTTTATTATTTCTCTTAGTTAAAAGGAACTTCTAGGCCTCTTGACTTCCCCAACCATCTTTCCTTGGTAGTAGTGCTTTCATGGAATAAATATGTTTTCAATCTTCCAATCCTAACATTCAAGAGCTTTTTCACAACTATCTATCTCCAACTAAGGTATTGGAGGTTGTTATCTTTCTCTTATACAATAGCCCCAATCAAGAGTAAGAATGATGACATTCATCTCCATCCAACATTAATCTTTTGAACTCCTTTAGTAATTCTTTGCCCAGCCATTTCCTCTGTTGTTCCCCCTTTCTCTTCCTACCTTCTCTTCCTTCTTTCAGCTTGGGCTTTATCATAGAATGTTGATTATATATGTTTCATTGCTTTCTGGATTTGTTCCTCTCAAATATGATTCATGCAGTACCCCAAAGAAAAGAAATTTCTTGTGGATGTGAGGAGTTTCTCCTTTTTTCTCTTTTTCTTAGGGCATAACTAGCTCATTAATTACTTTTCACTAAAAAGGGAAGACATTTAGTAAAGATATTACAAAAAAATAAAATTAACGAGACATAATATAAAACAATTACATTATATTATTTTTAACATGAAACCTATATTACTTAAAAAAAACAACTTTTAACAATTCAACATCCTTAAAATTTACTATTTCATAAAATAATTTAACATTTTTTTATTTCCAATAAAAAAACTACTTTAAATTTAAATCTAAACATTTAAAATAAAATTTGAAAACAAAATGGTAATGACCTAAAATGCATAATATTTTGATGTATTATAGTGTATTAATTGTAGTGACAACATCTTTATAAAAAATTAATTAAACTAGAAATCTAAAAATTTAAAATAGAACTTAAACACAACATAATCGTATCATAATGTATGAAGTACAATGGCGACATCCTTATACTTCCAAACTAGACCAGTGGTACATAAACAAATCATATGCAGATTATTGATGCAGGAGCATCCAGCTCAGGGTGAACAAAATGAAAGTGTTTGTCTCATAGGATTGATAGGTTGACAGGTCATTCGTATCTGAATCTTTTAAATTTATTTAGTTTGTATCATTTAGGACTTAGCAGCAGGATATGGTTCACTTTTGTTTTTAATTTCTTTTAGTTATTGTTTTAAATCAATTATAGAATTTGGATGAGAGAGAAATTATTAAATGTAACTACATGTAACTGATTGACAGTTCTTGAAATTGTTCAACATATATTACAAAAATAAAAAACATGAAACATTGTAGGGTGGTTATCCAACATAATAAAAATAAGAATAGCATTATCAAATTTCTTGTGAACATCTGAATCCATCGTAGCATCGAATTACATATATATTTTCCTATTTAAAGACTAGCTTGAGTGTGTTCCTAACAACAGTAACAAAACAGTGAATGAACTTTTTGTTTCTTAACAGACAATGACAATATCAAACCCAGCAAGCAAACAAAGTCTCATGAAAGCACAAGCACCAAGCAACAAGGACGAACAACCATTTGGAGAATCAAATACTACTTACAACAAATAAATATAGTTCATAAATACCACATAAAGTGTTTGAAAAAGGAAACTACAGCTAAGCGAAGGAGGGTTCGAGAGCACCCTTGAATACAATCACAACAAAGGGAGTACGTGAATTTTCAGGTACAATATAAAACTCAATACATCTTTTTCTTTCCTTTACAAGCATATTCATGTCCATACATAGAATGTCCAAGTGCTACAGCTTGAAGACAAAACTAAAAATACATTGTATGTCAGTAGAGGAGCCGAGTTCGAAACCCCAACATAAAACCCCTACATACAAATTATAAAAGTTAAAGAATCATTGAACCCTGACTTGAAATCCCTGACTAGCAAGTTTGGAACTGCGACCTCATACCAATCTAACCACTTGAAGAAAGGCGTTATTCCATATTTTTTGCAAGTCACATGGGAAATGTTGTAAGCTAATTATCGACAGTGGGAGTATGGATAATCTAGTTACCACAAATATGGTGGAGAAGTTGGGCTTGAAAGTGTTGAAGTACCCTACTCCTTATAAGGTGTTGGGGTTACAAAAAGGACATCAACTATTGGTTGATGAACAATGTGAGGTTGAGTTCCCTATTAGTAGATAGAGGGACAAGGTTATTTGTGATGTTATGCATATGGACGTGTATCACATACTACTAGGAAGAACATGGAAGTATGACAGGAAGGTAGTGCATGATGGAAATACAAACTGTTACAAGTTTGTCAAGCATGGGATTAAGCACATGCTTGTACCCATCAAGGAGGAAGAAACAACATAAACTAGTTGAACCAAAGCATTGTTTATGGGAAGAAAGGAATTTTTGAAACATATTGAAAACAACGAGATAAAATATTTTGTTGTAAGGAGGCCGAAAACAGTGTTCTTACACACTGAAGTTGCAGATTTTCCTGAAGACATTTAGGACATGTTGTAGGAGTTCGGTGACATTGTAGTGAATGATTTTCCAGATAAATTACCTCCTAAGAGAAGTATTAGTCATCAGATAGACTTTAGACCCAGAGCTAGTTTACCAAACAAGGAAACATACCGAATGAGTCCAAAGGACAATGAGGAGATTATAAAATAGGTAAAGAAATTGCTTGACAAGGGTTTGATAAGGGAGAGTTTAAGCCTCTGTGCAGTTCCGATAGTTTTAGCTCCCTAGAAAGGTGGACAATAGTGAATGTGCACAGATTTGAGAGCCATCAATAAGATTACCATCAGGTACAGGTTTCCATTGCCACAGATGCATGACATGATGGACTGCTTATGTGGAGCATCATATTTCTTGAAAATCAATCTGAAGAGTGGATACCACCAGATCAGAATCAAAGAAGGGGACGAATGGAAAACAACTTTCAAGACTAATGAACGACTGTATGAGTGGCTGGTGATTCCATTCTGGTTAAGTAATGTCCCGAGTACCATTATGTGCCTAATGAATGAGATGTTGAAATAAATCATTGGGAAGTTTGTGATTGTATATCTTGATGATATACTCATTTTCAATAAGACTAAAGAGGAACATTTTCGACATGTCTAAAGTGTGCTAGAGAAATTGCAACAAAAAAGTTGCTAACAAACTTTGTAAAATGTTATTTTTTGCAGAGGAGATTAGTTTACTTGGGTTTTTTGATAGCAGAAAAGGAGCTGAAAATGGACCCAAAGAAAATTAAAACTATCATTAGCTGGCCATCCCCAAAATGTTCGTTCGAGGTTCATAGTTTTGATGGGTTGTCAAGTTTCTATCATAAGTTCATAAGGAATTTTAGTGAGATCCACGCACCTATGTTGGACACAATAAAAAAGGGAAGTCAACCTTTCTGTTGGACTGAAGTGGCAGAGAAAAGCTTCCAGAACTTGAAGACAAAGTTCACTGAAAGGCCAATTTTGAGGTCGCCTGATTTTAACAAATTGTTCCAATTTTGTTGTGATGCCAGTGGTACAGCCATTGGGGCCGAACTTAGTGAGGAAGACAAACATGTTGCTTATTTCAGCGAGAAATTGAATGAAAGCAGGCATAAGTACTCATCTTACGACAAGGAGTTCTATGTTGTCATCCAAGCATTCAGGCATTGGAGACAGTATTTTCTAGGTAATGAATTTGTTTTGTTTCCTGACAATTCTACGTTGCAGTATGTTATGTAGTAGCATAAGCTAAACCACAAGCATGTGACGTGGGTTGAGTACTTGCAGAGTTCTACGTTTATTTTGAAGCATATCACTAGACAGACCAAAGAAGGTAGCAGATGCAATGAGCAGGAGAGATTTTCTCGTACACGAAAATACGATACAAGTGCTGGGTTTGGAACATCTGACGGACTTGTATCAGATAGATGCATATTTCAAGGAGGCTTATAAAGCCTACCAAAACCCTTTGTTAAGGAACAATAGTCCATGGTTGGACTATAACTTACAAAAGAACCTACCGTTTAAAGGAGGACAGCTATGTATTCCTGACTGTTTGATGAGGGAGAACATCATCCGGGAGAAGCACAGTGAAGGTCTAGCCAGAAATTTTGGCATTGACAAGACCTTGACTACCTCAGTCACTTTTATTACTGGATGAAGATGTGAAGACATGTGCAGCAATTTGTAACTAGGTGTAAAGTGTGTCAGTTGGTGAAAGGACACTGTCAAAATATGGGACTCTACACACCACTTGCTATTCCAAGTAGACCGTGGGACTCAGTCAGCTTGCACTTTGTCTTGGGTTTGCCAAGAACACAACGTGGTTATGACTCTGTGATGGTGGTAGTGGACTGGTTCTAAAAAATGGCACATTTCATTCCTTGTAGAAAAACCAATGATGCCACTCATGTAGCACACTTGTTTTTCACGGAGATTGTCAGACTGCACGGCTTGCCTAAGTTCATTGTTTCCGAAGGGGATGTGAAATTTATAGGACATTTCTGGCCCACCAAGTGGAAGAAGTTGGACACACAGTTGAATTTCAGCTCTGCTTATCACCCACAGACTGATGGGCAGACGAAGGTGGTGAACTCGAGCTTTAGAAACTTGCTACGACACTTGATTGAAGAAAATTCATGGATGTGGGATCGTGTACTTACCCAGGCAGACTTCACTTACAACGATTCACCGAATCACAACACGGGGTACAATCCTTCTCAGATCTTTTATGGCATGCATCATCACGGAGTGCATGAGTTATGAGATCTTGGATAGCTCGAAAGACGGAGTGCTAACGTGAAATATTTTTCCAAAGCAATGAATGACCTACATGAGAAGGTAAAGTCAAAGTTGCAGGACAATAGTCAAAACTACAAATAAGGGGAAGACCTGAAATGGTGAGAGGTACAATTTAATGTGGGGATGAAGTTGTCACACATTTGCACAGAGAATGATTCCCTAAGGGTGAATACCACAAACTGAAATATAAGAAGATTGGCCCTAGTAAAATTCTGTGTAAATTCTTTGCAAATGCCTATGAATTACAACTACCTCCAGGGATAGGCATATCGCCCATCTTCAATGACTTGAAAACCCTGACCAACAAGTTTGGAACCACAACATCATACCACTCTAACCACTTGAAGAACAACGAGGGTTTTTAAGCCTATGCTTACGCGAGAGTAGTGTCGAGTGAGAGGAAGGAATTGACAGGTCACCAACCAACAAGGGAACCCTACTCACAAAGGAGAAAGACCCTTAGCACAACAGGAAAAACCAATTGTAGAACTAATGTAGAGAATAAGGACTTACCATATGTAGATGATGAGTTGAGGTCAAATGTTGGGTCACCTGGTGGTTGCGACCTGAAATCACCGAACCAAATAACAAATTACACTGTGGAACAAACACTCTGAGCAAAGAAAACATTACTGGAGAAAATGTACTCCGGAGAAAGCAACTGTACATAACACCCACAGAACCTTCAGGGTCAAGGAACCCATTTGCAGAAGAGAGAGAGTTGGGCTTTGAAACGCTCGAGCTAACCAACGAACATAAGAGAATAGATAGTGCCATTATATCAATAAGACCCAACTAGTAGAATAGAGCCATGACCGAATAATGTAAACAGAGTCTAGTTGATAGAGTCATGTCAAGGACGGAAGCACAAATAGAAAGGTCACAAAACCTCTTGCAGAGACTCGAGTGAGCCAAGGCACCGCACGAAGAAGCCAAAATGAAAAAGATGGAGTAAACTGAGCCATTAGTGTTCCATAGTACAACACAAGGCAAGAGGAAGGAATCCAAGGTAGAGACAGGTATCTCCCTTACATCCAACGCATACCAATCAAACAAATAAAATCAAAATAATATCTAGCTGCCCTCAAATCACTAATAATTTCATTAATCAATATTCATGTCTAGACTATAGAACACGGCTAGTCTTATCAATTATACAAGTTGGAAAATTTTGTCCCCATAATAAAATTTTGTCCCCATAATAAACTACATCCAAAATCTACTTTGATACCACATTTAAAATTTGGAAATGACTTTAATATATATTTAAAAGCTTAAAGTTCATACTCAAATACAACTAATAATTGATAAGATAAACACAGAAAATAAAAATGATAAAGATGTTAAATATTACTCCAAAACCATAATTATAACTGTAAATATTGATAATAAAATTGTTATAATTGTATGAAATATCACAGTTTCAAGGAAAAGGTCCAAACGAAACACATACAACAAAATAAGGAAAAATACAGGGCATTCCTAAATTTCCCGAAACAGAGAAACTAATCTTTCTTTTTGGATTGTGATGGGTGAATGTAAGGGATGACACGCTCTAATGGCGAGCTGCAAATTTCTTGGTGTGATACTTTTAACCTTGATATCTTTATTGGCATTTCCTGCCAGTTCTAAAACAGCCAGTTCTAAAACATGTGCAGTAACATTCTCCAGAACGCCTGCAACATATAGACCTGCGATAGCTCCTACCCTTACATTTGAAGATACTTGAGACTTCAAAACACCATGGATCAACTGCAATAAGAAAAGCATTTCAGTCCACATATTCCAGGAGCCCTTTGTCAGAGTATTTGAATTGTATCAAAGCTTAAGAAATAAATTTCTCTCAAGGCAAATGCTAGCTACAATTACTTCATCAGAATTAGGATTTTGACATGAAAATTTATAGAAAATAAACAGATAAAAACCAAGTCTAGAGAGTTCAACCTATTACAGGAATTGTGTGGAGTTCTTGTTCATAGAAGTATTTGAGATGTTTCATCTTGAAAACGAATCTCTGGAATTAATTCAGTTGAATCATGAAAATCGATAAATACAAATGCAAGTAAAAGAACTGAAAAACTTGCTCCACATAGTAACCAAGGCATGTTTTTGGATCGTGAAGCATGATATTGTTCTTGCTTGGTGAATTACTACCATAGGCGTTGAGATTTTCATGCTTTTCTTTTTAAATTTTAAATTTTAAATTACTTTTTACTTATTTATAATAATTTAATTTAGAAATATAATTTAGTTATTTTTTAATAATTTTGAATTTGGTATCATAAAATAAAATAAATATACTGATGTTTATTTTCTTTGGGCATATTTATAATGTATATGTTTATGCTAGTTTTTAGACATTTATCTAATGCAATATTTAATAAGTTGTTAGATATTTATAGGCTTTCAAAACACTTATCTAATACAATATTTAATAGTGACAAGGTAAGCTAAGGGTTATGTGTTTCTAATTGATTTTGTTTGTTGTGAGTTTAAAATGGTAGGATATCAAAGCACCTATCAACAAAGTAGAAAGAGTAAAAAAAAAAAAAAGAGGAAATATGTGCTCATAATGGATGTGGAGAGCATATACCTGATTGGCTAAGGAGAATCCCAACCACACAATTAGTGTTTCAAAAGTTGAATCTCAAGTTTTGACAACACACATCCATAAATTAGAAAAAGTATAACAAAGAAAAGAGGAAAGATGTGCTCATAATGGATGTGCAGAGCATATCCCTGCTTGGCTGAGGAGAATCCCAACCACACAATTAGTGTTTCAAAACTTGAGTCTCAAGTTTTGACAACACACATCCATAAAGAAATTGAGTAGGAGACTTCATGGTTACAAATCCATCTATAAAAGAATGTTGATGTGAGAAAAATCACAACTAAGACGGAGATCACTCAATTAATTTCTCTATATCTACTATTGTCTATAATGTTTTGGATGGTAGGTTCACCTATTGCAGAGGTCAAGCTGTTTTGTTCCAGGTGCAAAAAAAAATTCTCCCTTGGCATTATTAGTTTTGGTAAAAGTAATGACTAGAGCTAAAAAAATTAACTATTATGGTTATGTTTTAAATGAAGCAACTAAGGTTTCCTAAAAAGAGGAGTTTTGATATTACAAAAATTTAAAAATTAGTCTCTACAAGCAATATAAACAAACCTTTGTAATACAAGCAAATAAAGATGTTTTCTTCTCCCAAGATATCATCCTTACAAGAATTGTGTGGAGATCTTGTTCACATAAGTATTTGAATTATTACATAGCTTCATTGGAGATGTTTCATCCTAAAAACAGATTTATGGAATTACTTCATTTGAATCATGAAAATCCATAAATACAAATGCAAGTATAAGCATTGAATAACCTGCTCCACTTAGTAACCGAGGCATGTATGCGAAGTCCTTGGCCCAACTTGAATCTGAAATAATTGGGATATCTCATTGTGAAAGTTTGAATATACCAATTGAGGATGAATTATCCCAAGGACTGAACCTTTATACAATTACCGACAAAATTGTCACGAGACCAATATATTTCTTTAAGGTTCACCTATTTTAATTGAGAGATGCACCCTGAGCAGGATTGTGACTATTGTAGTGACCAAGGCAGTCGCACCAGTTGGGAAGAATCAGTGGCAGAAAAATCGGGTCAATTGTACAAGAACTGGTTGCATTGGTCGAGGACGATGGAAGCCTTTCAAGTTCATCAGTGCGATATGACTGTTACCAACTCTGTAGCCAATTGTGGATTGATTGATTGAACCAAGATGTGTTGACATAGATCCTATTCCAGTGTATATTTCAAGGTAAATAAGTGCGTGAAGTATCATGAAACTAGACCAGACTAAGTGTGATTGTCGCATGATTTGATATTGTTGTTGTTTTCTCATGAATCCATGATTGGCACACTGTCAAAATTGTCACACTAATGTCTGATGACCAATTTTCCATCTTGACAGGTGCTAAGATCATTCTGGAAAGGTCCTATCTAGCCCCACTAGTCGAGTCAATTTTCCTGAGGTTTGAGTTTGACATTGGTTGAAAGTATTTATCATACTATTATCAAGTTCTTTAGGCATATTGAAGCACTCTAGTAGGCCAAGTTCATATTTTTTCAGTGTCTTCATTGAAAGTCAAATTGTCAAGACAAAGTATGTAGAGCAAAGTGGCATGGCCGAAAGAATTAAAGAGCTTGACAGAAACACTCAAGATTGATAAAAATAGCTAAAACACACAATTACAGAAACTCAAATCATATATTATGCACAAATGGTGTATGTGAAAAGACACTCACACATGGATTTACATTCAGATTGCTCTATTAAATAGAGTTTCTGAGATCCAACTTATTCCTAAATTAGATAGAGAGGTTGAGAGAATTTCTCAACCAACACAAACCAACTTCTTAAATATGGAATGTAAGCATTAACTCCAACATCCCCCCTTAATGATTACATTACATGAAAATAACAAAATAGTCAAGTTTATCAGTAGATGCTCCATCAAGTTGCCTCATAACCCTCGGAAAGGTGTAGTTGGCAAGTTGGATTCCCGAGTTCCCTTCCTCAACTCCCGAATCAAGGACCTCCCGAAGTCAATTACTGGACAGCATCCCAATCTGTCGCATAACCTCATTAGGAAACCACCACGTCTACC
Source organism: Pinus tabuliformis (assembly GCA_031772625.1). NCBI lineage: Eukaryota > Viridiplantae > Streptophyta > Pinopsida > Pinales > Pinaceae > Pinus > Pinus tabuliformis. The sequence goes on along the minus strand of CM062808.1, from coordinate 856,110,064 downwards.
ACTAATGAGGGATCCTTCCTTAGATCCGCAACTGCCATACTATCTGGACAACCATCCATATTGAGCCTTACTGCTACTTGATCTTTAAATATTGGCATCAGACACATAGTTGAACTGCTGATTATTTGTTGAGACAAAGACCCTATAGTGGTGTCGTTATTAATGTGGAACAAAGTATGCCTTTGACACTATAGAGGAATGATTAAAAAGAACCAATAGAGAGATATCGAACGAAGTAAGACTATTTTAAATCATATATGCCTCTCACCATCTGATCGTTCCAAAAAAAAACCAACAGAGAGAAATCTAACAAAGATGAGACTATTTTAAATTTTGATCGTTCCGCTACTAGGGCAGAAGGAAAGGCAAGTTCTCCCTGTCAAGTTGATTCAATCAATTAATTCAATTAATCACTGTAAGGGACTTCAAAAGTTTGCACCCGCGATGGCAGAACGAACAAGAAACACAACCAGTGATGAAAACAGGGTCATCTGCTCGGCTCAGGTGATTCACTGCAATCTGGATAGAGAGCTGAGTCATCAGGCGAACTACAGAGATCTTGACAAACGATGTGGGCTAGCGACGCCCATGATATGCCATGGCTAGATAGCCCATCGATATGGATATTGTTCTTCACTTTACGATCCAGAATGGATGTGCGGTGTATGAGATAACTCAGCGGGACTTCATCCGGGAACGCAGATCTCGACTTTCGCTCCATCGTAACGTGTATTACCTCGTTGACCATGGCGTTCAACAGAGCCCGTACTGAGATCATCGTGCCGGCTATCATTCCACTATTCACCATTTTCTTCTGCCTCTCCTCCATTGACAACGACCTCCATATCTCCAACCCGTACACCGTTTCCACCAGTGCCATCTTCTTCTTGCGATTCATCGCTTCTTTTGTCACGCGACGCTGCGGTTTTTTGGAGGTTTTGCGTCCACGAGGGCGACGAGCAGCTAACGTTCGATCCTGCGGCAAATTAACGAACTCCTCCCCGGTGGCTGGGATGTCCCATGAGAGGGATTCTGTGAGGAGGAACAACCCACTGCTCTTCCTAACGGACTCCATAGCATTAGTGAGATTAACAACGACTCCTATTCTGGCGAGCAAGAGACTTGTATACTTGTGCCGGAGATATCCAAGCAGCAGCTGGTAGCACACCCATCTCCTCAGCTGAGCCGAAGGATTATCAATGAAAGATTCCAATACGTTATCAGGGTCCAGCTCTTCCATTTCGAACCCCATGATCTGATAAAAATAGCTGGTCAAAATGTTGGAGGCCAAAAACAGCACCACTCAGGAGATCGCTGCTCAGGCAGAACAGAGAAACACCCAGTTTCAAACGCTCAGGAGATCGCTGCTCAAGCGTATGAAAAAAAATAAATTAACATAAGAAATCAATTTTCACTCTGATTTTTCAAGGATTTAGACTCACAATACACAGGCCTCTGATCCTGTGCTCTCATGCCATGATAAAAATAGCTAAAACACACAATTACAGAAACTCAAATCATATATTATGCACAAATGGTGTATGTGTAAAGACACTCACACACGGATTTACATTCAGATTGCTCTATTAAATAGAGTTTCTGAGATCCAACTTATTCCTAAATTAGATAGAGAGGTTGAGAGAATTTCTCAACCAACACAAACCAACTTCTTAAATATGGAATGTAAGCATTAACTCCAACAAATACTCTATCAAAGAGAAATATCATTATATTCACAAATACATAGATTAAGCCTACTATGATTTATTTTTCACTAAAACTCCGCTACTCCCGTCCACCAATATTGATGACTCGCTGAGCTATCGTCCTCATACGAACAGGCGATATTAATGTGTTAATAGACTTATACCTATGCTAGAGATCCAAGATCCGGTTATTGGGCATCCTTAGCACACAACAGCAATGGAGGACCAGTCTCCTTTGTCGTATAGATCCTCATAGGGGTTGTCGTGGGCAAAGAAGCACCGCGACAAATGTGTATTTGGAAGCACGTCTACATCTCAGTCAACTAAGAGGTGAAGTTAGTTTTAGTGCCATTGGACGCTGAATAATTTTTTTAGGTAGGCAAAACTACAGTTAAGAGGTGTTTCTCTCATATATATATAGAAATGGGGTCGTAAGCGTTTACATATATATTATAATTACTTGGAAGTCTAAGGGGATTTGAGATGAGGTATGGGTTTGATATTATTATTTTATACATACATATATATATCTATATATCTCTCTCTCTCTCTCTCTCTCTATATATATATATATATATATATATAAGAAAATAAAAGAGTAGAAGGGAAGGGGTTCTAATTTTTTTGGAATATACTATAGATAATGTTTATTTTCTTTAATAAGGTGCTTTGAAGAGATCCAATAAAACATCCAAAAAACATATTGATGAATTAGATAAAATGTATCATCATTTACTCACCAATACTTTTTTAGATGACCATAATGGTATAAATAGAAGAGCTTTCACACTTCGGAAGCCAAGGAAGTATATGAAAGAGGGGCTAAGCTATTCACACTTGGATATGAATTGCAAGGAACAAAGTCAATCATAGACCTTCATAAGTTGGAGGAATTAGACATGTGTTTCTCCAAGGTGGGTTGACCAAAATGGAAGAAATCCAGTTGAGTGCTCAAGCCATTCATGCTTGTGTTGATACAACATGAACTCTTAGAGCATCTTGTGAAGAGGTCAGTTTCACAATTTCCACTTGTCTTAGTGAGGTCATATCTCTAACATCGCCTCTACTTCCTTACAATAATGAGCTCATGATGGAGATATTGTAGTTGATAGTGGAAATCCTTCAAGGGTTGAACAACATGGTGCTTGCTACCTTTGAGAAGTAGTGCAAAATATTAGAACCCATGGTAGAGTTTAGATTTGGCACATTCATGCTATGTTTGAAATGTGATGACTTAATCCTTTAGAGATTCCAAAAAAATTACGTGAGAGTTACATGAGCTCATAGAGACCCTGTCAAAGCAAGCATGCAAAATATTGTGTCCTTGTTCTTAGAAGGATATGCGAACATCTGCAAGATACTAAGATCCAAACTATTGACCATTTGGAGGAAGGAACTAATTGTATCACGAGCTACCTATGATATAGTGAATAAGTAGGTCATGCAAAACATAAAACTTTTTAGACCAACGTCCCAAACTATAGAGTGGGTTTTAGCATTATATAGTGTAAAAGTCTACTTTCTTACTTAATACACTCAATCTATTTGACTTTTTTTCTATAGCAGTGGTGTTTAGACTAGTATCACCTATTTTAATCTATTTATACTAATCTTCTAGTCTCTCTCTCTTTGTTTTTCTTTCCTTCAGGGCTTCCTCAATCAGGTTTACATACCATGATAATACACTACTCTCTCCTTAGGCATAGAATTAGTCATTTTCAATATTAGTTGTATCCCACTTCCTAGGGGTACCTCATCTATTAACCTTATTAGAAATTATTTTTCTACTGGTTATTCCGAGGTTTTAAATATTCCACTAATCCTAGAAATTGTGTTATAAGAGGTGACACTTCATATCTTGAGTGCATCCAAGTCTTCCCTCCCTCCTTAAAAGGTCTAACAGGTGTTTCTGTCCTTCCTATTCTCCTTACCTCTAAATTTTCTATGACATAAACTGATTTTTTATTTAAATTGTTCAACTCTAGGTTGGCCCTTAGGTCTCATATTTGAAATTGTAACTATGATACCACTTGTCACATCTCCGGTGAATATTTTCTTTTGTTTAAGTGTCCACATATACATTAATCATCACTTTATTAGTAAATCACAACCACAAGCACCAAGTTGTATAATAAATATATTAACAATCAATCAAGTTAACTCATTTATATATATATATATATATATATATATATATCTTGTCATGATTCTCTTCATAATTTTTGTTCTTTCCTACATCCCTTTTGGCTCTTTTTTGGTTGTTGTTTCAATTTTCCTCCTCCAAAGTTGTAGCAACTCAACAAAGAAAGCCTATGCTCACTTAGATAGGAGGCGTCCTTGGTCTTGGCATCCCCCCTCAACGAGGGTTAGAGGTCAAACGCATGGCTCAAAGGAAGGTAAAATGCATGGCTCATCTCCTCTATACTCTTATTACATTAGTTTTTTTTTTTTAACTCTTTATGCAAGCAGTAACTTTCTTTCTTATTTCTCGAGAAGGGTGCCATTTGCCTCTAGTCGTTGCTCATCCCTCATGGGTATGATTTCCTTTGGTGCTACAAGTCAGATATCAGGTTCTATGGAATATTTTAAAGTTTCTTTATTCAAGGTATTCCTATTTAAGTTATTAACTTTTCTTTTTATTCTCTAACCATTGGAAATTTATTGTGTTTTTGCACCTTACACGAAGGGAGTAGAGAGCACTCTAAATAGTAAGACTCATCTTCATTTCCCTTAATTTATTGGTGACCTAGAATAGGTTCTCATGCTATTATGCCATAATATGGGCTAATTTCCCTTTACATGTTTCCAATGAGATATTAGCCCAAGGAATGCTAAGTTGCTCAAACAACGTGTATATTGTTTAAGTGTTCGTTAAGGACCCATATCAAACAACTAGGGTTGTTACTAGTCATGAGCTAAATGTTTCTCTTAAAAATGTATGGCTGAGAGGCCACAACTTTACTAATATTTGTTAATTAACATCATGACAACAACTTCAATGTTTTCTCCTTCAATTTGTTTTAGAGTTTCTTTTTAGGACAAACAGAAGATAACTATGGCCATTTTGGATATGATACTTGTAAGATTTTTTAAAATTAATAAAACATTTTCTTTGTTATTTCAAATGTGATCTTATGGCCGGGATTTATAATTTGGTGTTGATTTTTTTTTCTTATTTATTTTTCAACAATAGTGGTGGGGTTTCCTTCTTAGCTGAAGGTAAAATCAACTTTGTAATTGCAACTTAAACATTACAACTTATTACAAATTTATTATATTCATTTTGTATGGTCATTTTGACTCCCTACATCCTTTCATGTTTTACCATGTAATTAGTGTAAAGAGGCATTGTTTCCCTTGCATGCAATTTAAGTTTCCACCCACATTTAATTAAATACATATTTAAGGAGTTATATGTAGTTATATCATAAAGGAAAGGATTATTTTCCCTGTAGAGCACTCTTTGTTTTATTATTGTTATGCTAAGAAGTTACACATGTGTCTCCCAATGAGGTACTAGCCCTTCCTTTTTTATTAATTATTTATCCTTAATTTTTTTTAATAAAATAAATACTAAATACGAGGGAACAATTCTCATGCATACATTTATAATTTACAGAGACTATACAATGTTATTTTAGTTTAATCACCTATTCTCTGTACTCTTTCTCCCCTGCACTTGCCCATTGTGTTTTCTATTCCTGCAACAACAATCTCAAGATACACAATACAAGCATGGAGGCATTTATTCACTAACAAGTCATACACACTCACCATATTTTTCTAACTACATACACACATTAGCTTTCCCATTTTTTATTATTTCTCTTAGTGAAAAAGACCTTCTGGGCCTCGTGACTTCACCCAACCATCTTCCCTTGGTAGCAATGTTTTCATGAAATAAATATGTTTTCAATCTTCTAATCCTAACATTCAAGATATTTTTCACGAGTATCTATCTCCAAGTAGGGTATTGGTGGTTGTTATCTTTTTCTTTTAAAGTAGCTTCATCTCCATCCAACATTAATCTTCTGAACTCCTTTAGAAAATCTTTGCACAACCATTTCCTCTATTGTTCCCCCTTTCTCTTCCTACATTCTCTTCTTTCTTTGAGCTTTCCACCCACCCCGCAAAGAGAAGAAAGATCCCGTGGAGGTGAGGAGTTGCTCCCTTTTTTCTCTTGTTTCTTAGGGCATAACTAGTTCATTGATTATTTTTTGACTAAAAAGGGAAGGCTTAACTCCCCCAATGGTCTTTGTCACATTTTCCCAATATATATATATATATATATATATATATATATATATATTTCCACTTATTTTGGTAAGATAAAATATTCACACACATATTACTGTTATAATAATTTCCTATAACATTAACACACATTTATATTACAATATTCCAAATTTGTCAATAAAAAACATGTATATTTTTTCTGTCATTTAATTTGTTCATATCTATTAAAGTTTCGAGTCCTAAATCATAAAGTACTTGAGTCTTTTACCAAATATATTACAAAAAAAAAATTACCCAAACATAACATAAAACAATTACATTATATTATTTAAAACATGAAACTTATATTACTAAAAAAAACACTTTTTAACAATTCAACATCCTTGAAATTTACTATTTCATAAAATAATCTGACATTTTGTTATTTCCAATAAAAAGATTACTTAAAAAATCAAAACATTTAAAATAAAACTCGAAAACAAAATGATAATGACCTAAAAATTAATTAAAACAAAAATCTAAAAATTTAAAACAGAATTTAAACACAAAATGATAATAATGTGTATCACATATTATTTTAAATCCATGCTTTTAAATCCATGGTTGACTAAACATAATTGTATCATAATATATGTACAGTGGCAACATCCTTATACATCCAAACTAGGCGAGCCGCACATAAACAGATCATATGCAGATTATGCAAGTTGGAAAATTTTGTCTCTACAATACAGGACATCAGAAGTCTACTTTGTTACCATATTTAAAATTTGGAAATTACTATAATATCATATTAAAAAGTTTAAAATTCATACTCAAATACAACTAATAATTGATAAGATAAAAGTACAAAATAAAAATGTTAAATATTACTCTATCACAATCATTATAACTCTATAAATATTTTCTTATAATAAAAATGGTTATAATTGTATGAAATATCACCAATTTCTGTAAGTTTCAAGGGAAAAGGTCCAAACCAAATCCATGCAACAAAATAAGGAAAAATATACGGCATTCCTAAATTTCCTGAAACAGAGAAACTGAAAAAATAATTTCCTGAAACAAAGAAACAGACAAACTAATCTTTCTTTGTGGATTTGCCACAAAGTGACGGCTGAATGTAAGGGATGACACCTCCACCAGAGATGACACCTTTGATCAAAGTATCAAGTTCTTCATCTGCTCTAATGGCCAGCTGCAAATGCCTTGGAGTAATACGTTTAACCTTGTGATCTTTACTGGCATTTCCTGCCAGTTCTAAAACCTCTGCACAAACATACTCCAGAACGCCTGCAGCATATACTGCTGCGGTAGCTCCTACCCTAACATTTGAAGGTACTCCAGACTTCAAGAAACGGTGGATCCGTCCCACTGGAAACTGCAATAAGAAAAACGTTTCAGTCCATTTCAGTCCACATACTACAGGAGCCCTTTGTGAGAGTATTTGAATTTTTACATTTCAGAAATGATATTTCTCTCAGGAAAAAGCATGCTAAACTTAATTCATTAGGATCAAGATTTTGACATGAAAATTTATAGAAAATAAACAGATACAAACTAAGTCTAGAGAGTTCAACATATTACAGGAATTGTGTGGAGTTCTTCTTCACGGAAGTATTTGAATTATTACAGAGCTTCATCGGAGATGTTTCATCCTAAAAATAAATCTCTGGAATTACTTCAGTTGAATCATGAAAATCGATAAATACAAATGCAAGTAAAAGAACTGAAAAAACTGCTCCACATAGTAACGAGGCATGTATTCGGATTGTCACGGATGACATTGTTCTTGATTAGTGAATTACTATTTTAGGGGTTGAGATTTTCATGCTTTTATTTTTAAATATTAAATTTTAAATTATTTTTTACTTATTTATAATAATTTGATTTAGAATTATAATTTAGTTATGTTTAGTAATTTTGAATTTTTAATATAAATAGTATAAAATGTATGATAAAATAAAACAAATTTACTGATGTTTATTTTTTTTGGGTATATTTTCAATGTATATGATTATGCTGGTTGTCACATATTAGACACTTATCTAATATAATATTTAATAAGTTGTTAGATATTTATAGTTTTTCAAGACACTTATCTAAGACAACATTTAATAGTGACAAGGTGAGCCAAGAGCTATGTGTTTCTTCTTCCTCTTTTCTCTTTTTGACAACACACATCCATAAAGAAATTGAGTAGGAGACTTCATATTTACAAAGCCATTCACAACTAATAGGGAGATCGCTCAATTAATTTTTCTATATCTGCTATTGTCTACAATGTTTGGGATGGTACTTTTTCATCATTGATGCACCGCCACTTGGTTCACGTATTTGTAGAGGTCAGGCTATTAGGTTCTAGGTGCAAAAGAAATTCTCCCTTGGAATTATTAGTTTTGCTAAAAGTAATGACTAAAGCTAAAAAAATGGACTATTATGGTTATGTTTTAGATGAAGTAACTAGGGTTTCCAAAAAAGAGAAATTTTGATATTGCAAAAATTTAAAAACTAGTCTCTACAAGTAATATAAACAAATATTTGTAATACAAGCAAATAAGGATGATTTCTTCTCTAAAGAACTGTATATGAGTTGTAATGTATGAGAAATGAGATGTAATGTATGTGAGTGAACACCTTCATGTATGAAGAAGACTTTTTGGAATTTATGGAGAATGGGTTCTTAAAGCATGATCAAGCAACCTAATTTCCATAAAATTAAACTTGTAAAAATAAGAAAAAAAAAACAAGATTCATGTTTGAATGTAGAGTTTTGTAAATGACTCTTTGGGAACCAAGATTTTCTTTATATGAAAACTTGCATATGTTAGTCAACCATAAGAATCCAGGGGCAACATTGGTTATCTAATGTCGAATTTGTGATGTGATAGCACTTGCTGGGAATCACGATTTTAGTTAGACCAAAAGAAGCAGGTGTTAGCCAAGGATGGGGAGGATTCGTTTATCCAATGTACAACAAACTCAAGTTTAAATTTGATAATATGGAAGGATTCATTGGAAAGCAAACCTATAATACTATGGGGCTAGAATATCAAGGCAATGACAAAGTGAATATTGTAAAGCTTCAGGCCATCAAGAGAGAGTTATAACATTGATGACGAAGACAAGGAATTTTGACTAGTTCATGAACAAAGTGATGGTAGTTGTGAATCTCATAGATGGAAAATTAACTTAATAAATTGTGGAAACATTTTTCAAAACCCTACAAAAGAACAATCAAATGTTTTTCATCTCCATTGTGGAGTCAAAAGATATATAAAAACTAACAACGCAACCGCTAATGGGATGTCTTTGTCTCATGAATCAAGAATCGACATGGATGAGTCACTATAACATGCTCTAGAAACTCAGGAACCCATTGGTAGAGGAAAATGTAGAGGGTGAAGAGATACATGTAATCATTAATTAGTTGAAAGATTGATAGATCCACGGGGGAGATGTAGAAGATTCATAGACATATCCACGATACAATATTACTACTACAAAAATATATAGTCACTATGAAACTTAATGGGAAAAGAAAAAGTGAGACCTAATCAAGCAAAACTAAAATGTCTCCAATATTGAAGATGATACACTTGATTCAATTTTCATCTCATTTCGAATCTTTGAAGAACATTACATTAAGGATCTTTGATTTCAAGATAGTGATACAATAATCGCATGAGAAATAATAGGAATCAAATCTTAGTATTGATAGTTTTGTTTGTATATAATATTACTTTAGTAGATGATCATCATGTTAAGGCCATAGGCAATGGTGTTCTTTTGTGTTAAGGGAAATGAGAAGAAATATGTTCCTAAATGTTTTTTGCATTCCAAATATAATATATAATATCTTTGAAGTATTGGAAAGTCATGTCAGCATGGTAATGATGTTGGATTAAGAGATTCAATATGCATAATCTTAGATAAGTCACTGAGTAGAAGACTTGATACAAAGGTCTAGATCAGATTAATATAATTTTACCATTGAATATGAGAAGTCGTAAATGTGTCAAAGAGCATGCATGAAATGTTTGAAGCATATACTAGAAGGGATTGTGGCATATCAACTATGGTCACCTAAATTTTAGGAGGCTTAATCTCTACTAGAAAATTTAATGGTTAAAGGAATACCCATATTCAAAGAGAAAACAAACATTTGTTAATGTTCCACTCTTTAAAAGCCTCAATGAGACACTTTTCTTGGAGCCTCCTATAGATGTGAGGAGAATCTATTACTTGTCCAGACACATATATGTGGAGCCATTGAAAATGAATTCTATTGGTTGTAGTTTTTATTTTCGAAAATTTACTTATGATTTTATGAGGAAAGTTTCGGTATTTTTCTTCAAGATAAAATGAGATACATTTACAAAAGGATTTAAGGTTGTAGTGGGAAATAAAACTGAAAATATTTCAAATTTCTTTTACAAGATGGAAGGGAGAGGGTATGTATCAAAGGAGGTTGCAGATTTTTATAAACAATAGGGAATTAGAAGACATGCACTACTAGATGCACTCCATAACAAAATGGAGTGATTAAATCAATGTATTACACCATTATGAACATGGCAAGGAGCATATTCAAAGCTACAATTGTTTGGAATGATTTTTAAAATATTTTTCTAACTAACCTAGCATCCTTTTGATATTATTTTATTTTATTATGATATTATAATGCCCTTTATATAACTAATTAACTTATAATAATTATTTTAAGTAAAATTATTTTATATTTATTCAATTTATTCATATATTATAAGGTCCTTTATTTAACTAGATTTCCTTTAAATACTAATTAACTTATAAAAAATTTATAATTTTTAACTAAATACCCATTAGAATTTTATATATTTATATATTGATCCGAGAGATTACTAATTAATTTAATAAAATAATTTTGACCCCGGTCCTAGATTCAAACTAGTTGTTGGTCAAGTTAGCCGTTGGAGGCTCTGCTCAGACTATTTAACTTACTACGCTGGATCTGTTTCTTCAACTTGTCGTGATGATGAAACACACTAGTTGGTTCGAAAAGCATCGACAAATGATTTCCATGTGATTTTCCCCGAAAAATCTCTCACAAACTTGATATGGATCACAGAAGCCTGAACTCTATAAAGGAATTTTCTTCTTCATTCTAGATATTCAACATACCTTTAAAGAATCATATTGCGAAAGGTTATGTTCTTGAAGAATGGTGGAGTGGAACAAATTCAAGTGATTCTCATTTCTAAGTTTTTAACTATATTTCCCAAGTGCATGTCCTATAAAATCTAAGGAGATAATATAATAATATGAGTTAAAAAGATGAATTTTCATTTGGTACACTGAATTTTCATTTGGATACTTTTTGGAAGAAAATTTTGGAATGGTCAATGGAACGAAGGAGTATACGGTAAAAATCTCTCTCTCCCAATAGATGGACATGTGAAATGTTGACTAAAGCAAATCCATTCACAAATATTTCCATTTTTACGGGTGCATATACTAAAATATAGGTCTTCTTCTAGCCATGAATCAACAAATTCAATGAGAAATTAGAGAACTAAGGCTTGTTCTTTTAGTGAGTTAGTATATTTAGTGAGAGAGAAAAAAGGATGCCAAGGGAATAGCAATGTGATGAGCAACAATTCATGTAAAGAGAATTAGAGGGAAGCAATTGAAGCTTTTAAAGAGAATTAGACATGGGATGCTATTGGTCTAGCAACAACTTTGGATACTCTTAGGAATATATTATCCATTATAATTTGAAATAAATGGTTATTTTACCATATGGATGTTAATTGAGCTTGAAAGGGAATTCAGAAGAGGTGTATGTATATCAAAAATTGGGATTCTTAGTAAAAGAAAAATACAACAAAATCCACAAGTTGAATTAATTCCTCAATGGCATGAAGCAAGTTACAAGAGAATCTTATTTTTGATTCCCTTATGTTTACTCAAAGATGGATTTAGCAGGGGATGTCGTGAGATTTTTTTTTATACTAAATCAAAATAAGATATAACCCTTACAATTTTTATTTATGCTAATGACATGACATAAAAATAAAATATGATATTAGATGAATTCAAAGCTATGATCAAACAATATTTTCAGATAATAGACCATGGTCTAATGTAGTTATGGGAAGTGAACTCAATCAATATGCTCAAGGGATTTTCATATGGCATTGGAAATTAACTTTGGTTGACTAACTTTCCCTTTAGACAACAATACTTAATTTCAACCTCTTGTTATAGTGAGGAGAGACCCAAATTTCTGTGTTATTGTGAAAACTAGTATATATAGTTGACTTAGAGTTGTTCTTTCTCTCTATTTACCAATTGTGACTTATATTTTCCATTCATGAAAAATTTGGATTGGTTGGAATATGTTTCATGTACTTTTGACAAACAAAAAGTCTCTCATAAGGAAAGAATTTTGGGTTTCACCTAGGGCTGGTTTTTAGCCTAATATTTTTGTGTTTTGTCTATTGTTCATTGGCTATTGTGATCTCTTTTCTTATTGAAGAATTGAATGGTTTCATTTTTTCATGTATAGCTACTTGTTGATTGAAGAATAAAGAAAGAACTAATTGCATCAAAAGAATTATTTATCAATTGTGAAAATCTATTCTAGTCCTAGCTACAATAAATTTCAACACATGAGCCTGGGAACCACCCTACTTGGGAGATCCTAAAGGGAGTGGAATCCTAACTATGTGGGGGTTTTAAAGAAGAAGCAGTGGAATCCTACCTATGTGGGGGTTTTAAAGAAGTTACAATTTTTTATGTCTAGTTTTTGTTGTTTTTGGTACAATGGTTTTTCCTCTAGTGGTTTTGTGGTCCATGGTTTTTAACCCATGGTTTTGCTATTTTTATTAAGGAACTATGCCTGGATTCTTATAAAGCTTAAAAAGATTAACAATTTATAAATGGAACCAGAAATATGTATTGTATTATAATATTGTAAAAATAAATATATTCGAAAAAACATTTTTTATTTTCTAATTCATTTTGTTAATATGTATATTTGTATTTAATCTTATCTTTTCTGTTTTACTAACAATTTAGTCGAATCAATTAACTGTCTAAAGTTCAAACCTAAAAGAAACTCATTCTCAATAAATCTTTAGAGGAAATCCTTGCATTCATCTCAATTCTGCTCTATTATGGGCTACGTTTGTTCCATTTCTTCAAACGAAAATAGTGATACTCTAGCTTGTAACCCAAAAGCATAAAAAAGGTGTACGTTTCTCTAACAAAAGTAGTTGGCCTCCACGTTGGAAGACCGTTCCTCATCAGACCATCGATCTAGTTCAAAAACCACTCGCAACTATAAACTATGAAGTGCGCAGCATGACTGACCCACATTCGATAGACAAGAGTTTTAAATGGGTACTCAAAACCAATAACCACAGAACCTCCAAGATTGACACTTCCAACTTGAATGTGTGTGGAACATTGTTATTAAAACGGGAAATAAATCTGCTGCTATGGCCAGTTATTTCGTGAAAGTATAGAGGGCGGTATACTGAGATTTCTGAAAGAGATCGATAACTAGAGTGCTCTATTATGGGCTACGTTTGTTCCATTTCTTCAAACGAAAATAGTGATACTCTAGCTTGTAACCCAAAAGCATAAAAAAGGTGTACGTTTCTCTAACAAAAGTAGTTGGCCTCCACGTTGGAAGACCATTCCCTCATAAGACCATCGATCTAGTTCAAAAACCACTCGCAACTATAAACTATGAAGTGCGCAGCATGACTTACCCACATTCGATAGACACGAGTTTTAAATGGGTACTCAAAACCAATAACCACAGAACCTCCAAGATGACACTTCCAACTTGAATGTGTGTGGAACATTGTTATTAAAACGGGAAATAAATCTGCTGCTATGGCCAGTTATTTCGTGAAAGTATAGAGGGCGGTATACTGAGATTTCTGAAAGAGATCGATAACTAGAGTGCTCAGTATTCGAGCTAAGCGCAGTTTTGTAATTGACAGTCACACACAGAATGTATCAAAACCAGCAATGAAGCCTGATAAGAGAAAGGAATTGCTAAACAATGAATCTGTAATTGAGTACACTATCACTACCCAACGAATCAATGGTTTAAGGCAAACAACAACATCTAGTTCAGATATATGAATACCGACTTGATGAGGTTTCTTCCTAAACACAATCTTGTCTGCATCGACGAGTCACTCTTCGCACTTGTTATTCGCTGAAATCCCCAGGTTCGAGTTCGATAATTTCATTCATTCAATTCCATTTTATGTACTATGTAACATATAACCTCAGCGCCATGGATCTCATCAAGAGCTAAAGGCATGAACCTTAAGTTGTCCTTGTCAGGTCCTCGACTAAGTGACCCATGGCTCTGAAAACTCGCTACTTAAAAACTGGTCGTCAACTATAGAGACCCGCGAGACGCTCTGAAAACTCTCTACTTGAAAACTCCCACTGCTCGCTTCAATTCGAAATCAATGTTGTCTGTCAAAAATGGAGATTGACGCACCTTTTCACCCAATGGTCTTACCTTTTCTTACACAAAATCAAACATCAAATGGACTAGCAAGGAACAACCGATTGGGATGTGTCGTTCGAGCCAATAAAACATCAAAACCATGGAAACCAGAAGGATGCAGTCGAGGGGGTTTCTGGAGGTGGTCCAAAAAGATATTTCTAAAATTTTTTCTTAATTCTAAATACGGCAAGAAGCCATTAATGTCCTAAGATTTTAATGGTTCTGTTGGAATTTAATTCCAACTGCAACAATGAACAACTGTACATGAATCTGATTTGCAGTAAATGTTAAAGGTGTTCGGTGCCGCCAAGTCACCTTTGATATTTCTGGACATTAATATGCATTAAAGTTTGAGTTGATTTCCCCTGCAGACAGCCGACTTGTTTTTGATAAAGGCATCACCGCCTTGCTGCAATAAATTCTGAGATAAACATTAAAAGATATTTTGTAATATTTTATTGTTTTAATCAGATATCTTTCAGCATATAAATACCGCACAACAGTTCTGTTTTAAAGTTAGTAGAAGAGGCAGCAGCAGCTGAAGAATCACACAGAGCAGAGGAAAGCACGCAGCAGCGTGAAGAGGAAGAAGAATAATTTCAGAACAGTGAAATGCACAGCAGTGCAGAAATTTGAATGTAATTTGTTTTTATGTTCAACTGTGTGGAACAGAATCGTTCTTAGTGAATTTCTGAAGTAGATGTTCAGCAATAGAAGTTTTGAAATTCCCTCAGTATGAGGAAGACAAATCTGTAACAGTTAGTTTATTTTGATAAATACAAGTAAATTTTTCCTGTTTCTGTTACACCGTCACCGTTGCTGAAACACCTCGTAACTCAAAAATTACTTGACGTCAAAAGTTTACGTTGCTGAAACACGACGATCAGCGTTGCTGAAACACCTGTTTCAGCAACTGAAAAAAAAAACTGTGTTGCTGAAACACCGTTTCCAGCAAGCGAATTTTTCTGTTTTTCTGTGTAAAAACAGAGTGCGATTTTTGTCTGTTTGTTATGGAATTTATCAGAAAATTCCAACATGGTATCAGAGCTAGTCTAGGCACTCAGTGAGTAAAAAACAGAGATTGTTTTTCACTGTAGGAGCTGTAAGAAGTTTGTTAAGCAGATTTTTCTAGCAGAGAAAGTTTTTGCTTGTTTTCAAAATACAGTCAGTATCTTTTCTTTACCAATACAGGTTAAGATGGCAGATGCTGGAACAGGTTTGACAAATCCCCAACTACCTCAGTTTAATGGGAAAAATCACAGTTATTGGTCCATAACAATGAAAGCATTGTTTGCTTCTCAAGGAATATGGGAGTTGGTTGAAACAGGTTATGCTGAACCTGCAGATGCAACAGCACTGGCTGCTTTGACAGCAGCAGAAAGAGACCAGTTGAAGAGTGACAAGAAGAAGGATGCCAAAGCCCTCTTTTTCCTCTTCCAATCAGTACATGAAAGTGTTTTTCCGCGGATTGCAGCAGCAACAAAATCTAAAGAGGCATGGGATATTCTCCAAACTGCCTATCAAGGCATGGAGAAGGTGAAGACTGCAAAGTTGCAGATGTTGAGGAGAGACTTTGAAAATCTCAGCATGAAGGAATCTGATACAATAGATTCATTCTTCACCCAGGTTATTGGCTTGATAACCCAGATAAGATCTCATGGTGAGATTCTTGAAGATAGAAGGATTGTAGAGAAAATCTTGAGATGTTTACCCTCAAGGTTTGAATCTATTGTGGTAGCAATAGAAGAAACAAAAGATCTCTCACAGTTCACGGTAGATGAGCTGAGTGCTTCTCTGTTGTCTCATGAACACAGACTGAGTAGAGGAACAGATTCCTCTTTTGAGCAAGCATTCAAGACTCAGATGTCTTTTGGCCAAAGAAGAGGTGGAGGCAGAGCAAATTACAGAGGTCGTGGAAGAAGCCAAAACAGAGGCAGAAATTATCCAGCTAGCACAAGCGGAAGGAGCTGCAATCAGAACCAAGCTGAAGGTTCAAGCAAACAGCAAGCTCATGGACAAAGGTATGACAAATCCCAAGTCCAATGTCATTATTGTAAAAAATTTGGGCACTATGCCAATGAATGCAAGAAAAAACAAAATGACATGAACAATAGGCAGAATGTTAATTTTGCAAATGAAGAAGATAAGAACCCAAAGAATGTGTTGTTAACATGTAACATAGCACAAGACAAACAAGATGATTTTTGGTTCTTAGACTCAGGTTGTAGTAATCACATGACTGGAAATATTGCAATGTTTGCCAATCTGGATGAAAATGTGAAATCTGAGGTAACAACAGGGACTGATGATAAGATAACTGTCAAGGGTAAGGGCAGTGTCAATATCCGAGCAAAAAATGGAGAACAGATGACTGTGCAAGCTGTATACTATGTACCTGGTCTGAAATGTAATCTTTTGAGCATTGGACAGCTCATGAACAAAGGTTACAACGTGTTCTTCAAAGATGATTTGTGTACTATCAGAGACATACCTCCAAGTAAGAAGATCATTGCACAGGTGCAGATGACCAGCAATAGAATGTTTCCTCTCAAACTCAGGGCAGATTTGAAGGAAGGCAGAACTATTGCGGCTGTAACACAAGAAGTCTTTCAAGAACAGGTGAAAGATGTGAATTGGTTGTGGCATTTGAGATTTGGACATCTCAATTTCGGAGGCCTGAATTTGTTGCACAGAAAGGGCATGGTAAAGGGATTGCCGTTGATTGAGAAACCGGACAACCTTTGTGAAGGCTGCATCTTGGGCAAGCAACATAAAGAAAGCTTTCCAGCAGGAAAGAGTATAAGGGCAAAAGCACCATTGGAAATTGTTCATTCTGATGTGTGTGGACCGATGCAAATACCATCATTTGCTGGAAATAGATATGTTTTAACTTTTATTGATGATTACACCAGAAAGACATGGGTGTATATGCTGAAACAGAAGAGTGAAGTGTTTGAGAAATTCCGCCACTTCAAAACTCTTGTTGAAAAGCAAAGTGGGCATTATATCAAAGTGCTCAGAACAAATAGAGGAGGAGAGTACATCTCCCAAGAATTTCTGCGTTTTTGCAGAGAAAATGGCATACAAAAGCAGTTCACAGCAAGGTATACACCTCAGCAAAACGGTGTTGTTGAAAGAAAGAATAGGACCATTCTTGACATGGTCAGAAGTATGCTGAAGGCAAAACACTTGCCGTATGAGTATTGGGCAGAAGCTGTTACTTGCGCAGTTTACATCTTGAATAGATGCCCAACTAAAGCTGTCATGAACAGAATACCAGAAGAAGCATGGAGTGGTCAAAAGCAAACTGTCACTCACATGAGAGTATTCGGTTGTGTGGCATATGCACATGTACCAGATCAGCTAAGAAAAAAGCTTGATAGTAAGGGGGAGAAGTGTGTCTTTATTGGCTATTGTGATGAGTCAAAAGCATACAAACTCTATAATCCATCCACCAAGAAGTTAATAGTAAGCAGAGATGTGCAGTTCATTGAAGATGAAGCTTGGGATGGAAGCTTGGAAAAAAATGAATGTGAAGACAATTGTGTCTCATGAAGAAGAAGAGGAAGGGACAGCAGCAAATAATCCTTCCTTGGTGGCTCCTCCTACACCACAGCAAGTACAACAAACCACACCACAAGCTGGAATCCGAACAGCCTTGAGAAGTCAAGGAAGAACAGTTGCTGTTACACCACAAACAGCTACTGCTGAAACACCACAGGGATCAAATACACCCTCAAGTTCGGATGGAACTCCAAGCACACCAAGAAGACCAAGATTCAGAAATCTGAATGAGATTTATGAACAAGGAGAGGTAAGTAACAATACCGGTCTGAATTCATTATTTGCTTTGTATTGTCATATTGATGACCCAATCCATTTTGAAGATGCTGTAAATGAAGATAAATGGATTGAAGCAATGAATGAAGAAATTGGTGCAATTGAGAAGAGTAAAACATGGGAGTTAGTGGATCTCCCTAAGGCAAAGATGCCATTGGAGTTAAGTGGGTTATAAGACCAAGAGCAATGCTGAAGGTAAGATTGACAGGCACAAAGCAAGGCTTGTTGTGAAAGGCTACAAGCAGCAACAAGGCAGAGACTATGATGAAACCTTTGCACCAGTAGCAAGGATGGAAACAGTCAGAACAGTGTTGTCTATTGCAGCACAACACAAATGGAATATTTATCAGATGGATGTTAAATCTGCATTCCTGAATGGAGTGTTAAAAGAAGAGGTTTATGTTGATCAACCTCCGGGCTATGAAGTTGAAGGACAAGAGCATAAAGTTTGTAAACTGAAGAAGGCTCTTTATGGGCTGAAGCAAGCTCCAAGAGAATGGTACAGCAGAATTGATGCTTATCTTATTGAGAATGGGTTTGCTAAGTGTGATGGTGAACCCACACTCTACATAAAGCAGAATGACGGTAAGATTATTATTGTTGTTTTATATGTAGATGATCTGATTTTTACTAGCAATGATGCTTCTCTCATTGTTGATTTTAAAGCAGTCATGAAGAGTGAATTTGAAATGACTGACTTGGGCTTCTTAAGATATTTTCTTGGAATTGAAGTAGACCAAAGTGAAAATGGTGTTTTCATTTCTCAAGATAAATATGTAGAAGTTGTTTTGAAGAGATTTAACATGCAGAACAGCAAGGCTGCTGTGACTCCAACAGTAGTGGGGCTGAAATTAACCAAAGAAGACAACAACAAATATTTTGATCCAAAATTGTACAAGAGCATAGTTGGCAGCCTTATGTACTTGACTGCAACTAGGCCGGACATTATGCACGCTGTGAGTTTAATTTCCAGATTTATGGAAAGACCGAAAGAGACTCATTGGCAGGCAGCCAAGAGAATTCTAAGGTATGTGAATGGAACGAAGGGGTTTGGTATTTTATACTCCTCTTCTGAAAGTTTCATGTTGACAGGTTACACTAACAGTGATTGGGCTGGAAGTGTTGATGATAGGAAAAGCACATCGGGATATGTGTTTCATATGGGATCGGGAGCCATCTCATGGGCTTCCAAGAAGCAACCAGTTGTGGCTTTGTCAACAGCAGAGGCAGAGTATGTGGCAGCAACAGCAGCAGCATGCCAAGCAGTATGGCTGAGAAGAGTTCTCAAAGATTTGTGTCATGAACAAGAAAATGGCACAACCATTTACTGTGACAATAGCTCAGCAATAGCATTGTCTAAAAACTCTGTTTTTCATAAAAGAACAAAGCACATAGACACCAAATATCACTTCATACGTGAATTGGTTAACAATGGTGAGATTGTTTTGCAGCACTGCAGAACAGAGGATCAGCTTGCAGACATCTTGACAAAACCATTAGCAAAGAAAGGTTTTGATCATTTCAGAAAATGTTTGGGTATGCAGCAGTTGAAATTAAGGGGGAGTGTTGGAATTTAATTCCAACTGCAACAATGAACAGCTGTACATGAATCTGATTTGCAGTAAATGTTAAAGGTGTTCGGTGCAGCCAAGTCGCCTTTGATATTTCTGGACATTAATATGCATTAAAGTTTGAGTTGATTTCCCCTGCAGACAGCCGACTTGTTTTTGATAAAGGCATCACCGCCTTGCTGCAATAAATTCTGAGATAAACATTAGAAGATATTTTGTAATATTTTATTGTTTTAATCAGATATCTTTCAGCATATAAATACCGCACAACAGTTCTGTTTTAGAGTTAGTAGAAGAGGCAGCAGCAGCTGAAGAACCACACAGAGCAGAGGAAAGCACGCAGCAGCGTGAAGAGGAAGAAGAATAATTTCAGAACAGTGAAATGCACAGCAGTGCAAAAATTTGAATGTAATTTGTTTTTTTTTTTATGTTCATCTGTGTGGAACAAAATCGTTCCTTAGTGAATTTTTGAAGTAGATGTTCAGCAATAGAAGTTTTGAAATTCCCTCATTATGAGGAAGACAAATCTGTAACAGTTAGTTTATTTTGATAAATACAAGTAAATTTTTCCTGTTTCTGTTTCACCGTCACCGTTGTTGAAACACCTCGTAACTCAAAAATTACTTGACGTCAAAAGTTTACGTTGCTGAAACACGACGATCAGCGTTGCTGAAACACCTGTTTTAGCAACTGAAAAAAAACTGTGTTGCTGAAACACCGTTTCCAGCAAGCGATTTTCTGTTTTTCTGTGTAAAAACAGAGTGCGATTTTTGTCTGTCTGTTATGGAATTTATCAGAAAATTCCAACAGGTTCTTCATGTGTGTCTCGAATTGATATTTTAACAACCATTAACCATAAGATGTACACCATCCGATAGATGTCATAAGAGGTGTCTGGAATAGCAAACGGTTTTCAAAAATGAACCTAGCGCACACCCGTTTACACGGATCTCTCATTGAATAGTAAAAGTCACAGACATATATCATTTCACAACAATGACCAACATAAACGTTGAAAAAATCAAAAGGAAATTGCAGTATCAATATTGGAAAACATTAGAACCATAGTTACCAAATTCGGCCGTACTGCCGAAAAAAATTCGAAAATTCGTTTATTCGATTCGATTTGCGAATTAATTCGAAAATTCGGGTTCGATTCGGTCTTTCTCTATGTACGCCTTCTCTGACCTTGGCAGGCTTCCAACGCTTATCCTACGGTTGGTGCTTGGCTGAGCAGCGTTGCCCCTAACCCACCTTGGGGCAGAGATGATACCTTCGGGCAGTGATGCCGCAGCGGATGATGCCCTTTTCACGGACCTCGTGATAGTTCTTGCGATAGATCCCTTTCTCTCGTCTCGCTAGCTTGGGTGATATGCCCTAGCGCTATTACTTATATAATATAGTATAGGCGGCCAACTTATTGAGGCAGAGAAAGGGGTGGTCCTTCGGTTCTTAGCTCACACTTACATAACTTAACTTCGTGAAAGGCCTCGTCCAAATAACTTTTTACATGCAATCAATCAATGAGTGGTTTAATGAGTTAATGTTATTATACATTTCTAATTGAGATTTCAGTTTCCAATTTATATTTCAAAACTTTTTTCAGATTTAGGAAATAGTATAAGAATATGGTTACTAAATGATAATGTTACCTGTCAGTTTATGCAATAAAAAGTTTACAGTAAATTTAGCAAGTTTGTAATGAAATATGTAAAAATTTATAATTTTTACGATAATTATGTGTTTATAGAGTAAAACAAAAAATATATATGATATATATAATTTGTAAATTTGTAGATTTATTAAATTTAAACAGATATATTTTAAAAATAGAAATATTGCATGAATTATATTAGTAAAAAGCAGAAATACTACTTGAATTATATTAGTAAAAAGCAGAAATATTGCTTGAATTATATTAGTAAATGGATTTTATTTTTAAAGTGGATTTTTTTAATTAAGATTTTGAGTAAGTATTAAAGTATACATATTAATATTTTTTATTATTTTGAGTAAGTATTAAGTATTAAATTATATAGATTAACATTTTGTATTATACTAAATAATAGATGTTGTTACTATACCTTATAAAGTAGAGGTGAGTTTGGTTTGAAAAATAAATAATTAGCAATTGATAATATAAGCATATATTTTTAAAGACTGTTTGCACACACTTAATATACCATTTCATTATGAACATAAAATACTTAATAATGTGGAATTTATGTGGTTCATTGTAATATATTATTTCTTGAAAATTCACTCTATATTAAATGTCATAATTTGTGGTCCAAGTGGGTGAATGAATCAATACAAAAATTCTTAAATCTTACCATTTTACTTGCTATTTTAAATATAAAACTAACCTAATTGGTTCAATATATAATTTTATTTGTAATATTTATAATTGAAACAATTTTAAAAGAGTTTTTGTTGTTTTCAATGTTATAATTGTATATTTAAATTATTTAAAATATTGGAATAAGAAGTATACTACCGAATTTTTTTCGTATTAAATTTTAAGTAACCAAATTTTTTAAACTGGATTTTTCCTCTCAGTTTTATCATTAGCGGCTGTGGTGGATTTTCCCTCCTGGAGGCCCTTCGCAGCTTTGACGAATTGATTGCCTTTTACTTTCGGTAGGCCCTCGGCACCTTTGCCAGATTGATTTTCTCCCACAACCATTGTCTCTTCCTGGTATAAGCGCTTGGATAATCAAGTAGATCTATAGACCTGCAAATGTCGTCTTTTTCTCAAAACCCACTTTACATGGGTTACAGATATCTCCCACTCTTGGATAATGCAGAAAAAAAAATAGCTTAATAGAGCAGTGCGAACGTGCAGAAAGACTGTTTGTATTTGAGCATGGAAAACAGTGGATAAAAGACCTGAATAAGTACCTTGAGCTTTCAGAGGTGGCGATGTGCACCTTTCTTACTGTTCGGTCCGCTCTTCTGAGCCATCAAGAATGGTGTTGGGCTCTTCTTATCTCTCTATTTATAGAGATTAGGTAGGGAATTGACCAGGGGTAAAAGTACTTTAACACCGGAGCGGGCAAATATTATTTAATGCCGAATTTGCCGGCTCCCATGTTATCGCGTTATGGCTGGTTACCTCTTTCCGTACTTTAAGGGTAAGTCGAAGATTAAAATACTTAGTATTAAAATTAAGTAGTATTTTAAAAAATATTAAAATATTTATTCTTAAAATTATATAGTATTTTTAAAAAATAATTATTATAAAATGGGTAAAAGTATTTTAAGGGGTATGTCCAAGTTTAAAATAATAGTATTAAAATTAAATAGTATTTTTAAAAAATAAATATTAGAAATTAAATTTTAATAGTTAGTATTAAAATTAAACTCTACTATTAGAAAAGATGTTAAATAATTATATATATATATATATATATTAATATTAATATCAATATTAATATTAATATTAAGATTAAGATTGGGTAAAGATTTTAGGGTGGTAAAGTTATTTTAAGGGTAAATCTAAGTTTAAAATACTTTAGCATTAAAATTAAATAGCATTTTTAATAAATAATTATTATTAAATATGTTAAATGGTATCTTCAAGTTGAAGTAACAAGACAATTAAATATTTTAAATTAAGAAGACATTGTGTCAAAGAAAAAAGTGTAAAATTAAAATATGAATATTGTAAAATATGTTTAAAAAACTAGTTAATTAATGGGAAGAAATAAATTTTATAAAATAAGTTAGAAAATTTCAGGATGAATATATTATTATTATTATTATTAAAATCCAATTTTAAGGTCACGGCCAAGCCACACACCAATTGGTGTATGAGACCCTTTTGGGACAAGAGACCCACCTCCCTGAGGGTCACCTCCACACTGTTATGCTATAGATGAGAGAGAATATATAGTGTAAAATAAGTTGAAACGTTATGAGGAATATAAGTGAGAGGGGATAAATATTATAAAACAATTCAAAATATTTAGAAAATTTAAGTGGATATATAGGTTACAATCTCCTAAATCATAAATCATCATATCTCCCTAAAAATTAGAAATTGGGTTGGGGTGCCATACCATTCCCTATACCTTATACCTGTATAGGGGTGATGTTACCACATTAGCATTGAAGAATATTATATTAAAAATTCCCACTAAAATGTAGGGAGGATGCCAATTCTTAGTTCTAGTTTTGGCCGGGCTTAGACATCTTGGTCTTAGTATCAACTACGAGCTTCTAACGGATGTGGCTTCTACACGTTGGATATATCTCGAGAGAGGTTTCTAGCTCCTCATCAACCATTTGTTTTGAAAAGTTCAAACAAAAATTAAATTTCATTAAAAAATAATTTTAAAAAATTAAGTTTATATGTGAACATGATTATTTCAATAAAGCTTAATGATGTGGAGAAGATTTGGTCCATACTTAGTACAATATGATAAATCCCAAATTATGAATTAAGTTTCATTAACCATAGGATTTAATTTTATATATATAAATTTTAAATATTATAAAATAAGTGAGAGCATTTAAGTGAATATATACATTAGATTGTCTTAAATGATAATTTCTCTTTTACATATAATAATAAATAAATATTTTTAATTTAAAAAACCACTCATAGTAATTAATCATTAGTTTAGAGGTGCTCTATCACCCACTATATTGACATAGGGGAGATGTTGCCACATTGGCATTAAATAATAATAATTCCAATGAAAATGTGGGGTTGGTTCTAAGTTACTATTTGCAGTGGTCTTTGGTCTTTAGACATCTAGGTTTTAGGATGAATGAGCTATGAGTTTCTTAAATAAGTGGATTTCATGCTATTGCATATATATGAGTAGGTTGTTAGTTTCTCATCAACCATTTATTTTGAAAAAATCAAACAAAAATCAAACTACATAAATAATAATAATAAAATTAAGTAGGTTTATTTTTGGACATGATTATTTTCATAAAACATAATCATATGGACAAGATTTCTTTGTATTTAGTACAACACCATAAATTCCAGAATATAAGTTTGTTTTCGTTAACCATATGATCTAGAGTTATATAGATATATTTTAAATATTATAAAACTAGTTAAAATATTTAGAGAATTTAAGTGAATATATAGATTACAATGTCTTAAATAATAATTTGTCATTCGTGTCTAATAATTAAAACTTATCTGTCATCTAAAAATTTGCACATAATAAATAATATTTGGGTTATACCACTTAGTATACATGCATATGTTGCAACATTAGCATTAAATAATATTATATTAAAAATTCAAACATAAATTTTGGGATGTTGTAAGCTCTAGGTTTTGTTCTCTCTTAGTTCTTGTCTATGGTAATATTTAGATGTCTGGGTCTTAGGATGAACTATGACTTCCTAATAGATGGGATTTCAGACTATTTCATATATCTCACTAAGTTGCTAGCTCCCATGAGACATTTATTTTGAAAAATTCACACAAAAATAAAACTACATTAAAAATAATAATAAAAAAATTATGTAGGTTTATGTGTGGAGGTAAATTTTTCAATAAAAATGTAATTGTGTGGAAAAACTTTCTCCATATTTAATACAACAAGTTAAAATACTCAGAAAATTTATGTAGCTTCCCATTTCTCAGCAAATTGATTTTTGTTAACCATATAATTTAAGTTATATAGATAAATTTGAAATATTGTGAAACAATTCAAATTTTTTAGAGAACTTAAATAGGTTGTGATTCTAAAGTCGATACTACTAGAATACCTAAAGGATGGTTTTGAGTTTTCAGACGTGGTGATTTGCACCTTTCTTACGGTCCATGCTTTGGAGCAATCAAGTGTAATACCCCTCCATTGCTATCATACTAGCCAATGTTAGATGGATTTATATAAGAAAAGTTAGGACTCGCAGTAAAAATTGGGGTAAATAATTTATTGCAAAATAGATAAAAGAAATTTAAATGCTTGGAAAATGGGACACCTAGAGATGAGACTCTTGCCAAATGAAATCTCATTGGAGAATGGGAATGGATAATTCTTTCATGATAAGAATTCTAGGTCAAATTCTAGATAAGCTAAGATTGATGGGAGATAGATATCAATTAAGCTCCTAAGTTGGAGAAAGATGTTAGTTCATCATCACCCATTTATTTTGAAAAAATCAAACAAAAATCAAACTACATAAATAATAATAATAAAATTAAGTAGGTTTATTTGTGGACATGATTATTTTCATAAAACATAATCATATGCAAAAGATTTCTTTGTATTTAGTACAACACCATAAATTCCAAAATATAATTTTATTTTCGTTAACCATATGATCTAGAGTTATATAGATATATTTTAAATATTATAAAACTAGTTAAAATATTTAGAGAATTTAAGTGAATTCATAGATTACAATGTCTTAAATAATAACTTGTCATTTATGTCGAATAATTAAAACTTATTTTTCATCTAAAATGTTGCATCTAATAAATAATAGTTGGGTTATACCACTTAGTATACATGGAGATGTTGCAACGTTAGCAGTAAATAATATTATATTAAAAATTCAAAAATAAATTTTGGGAGGTTGTGAGCTCTCGGTTTTCTTCTCTCTCAGTTCTTGTCTATGATAATATTTAGATGTCTAGGTCTTAGGATGAACGATGCGTTCCTAATATATGGGACTTCAGGCTATTGCATATATCTCCCTAAGTTGCTAGCTCCCAGGAGACATTTATTTCGAAAAATTCATACGAAAATAAAACTACATTAAAAATAATAATAATAGAATTATGTAGGTTTATGTGTGGAGATAAATTTTTCAATAAAATCCTAATTATGTCGAAAAACTTTCTCCATATTTAATGCAACATGATAAATCCCTAATTAGAAATTGATTTTTTTTAACCATTTAATTTAAAGTTATGTAGATAAATTTTAAATAGTATAAAGCACGTTAAAATACTCAAAGAATTTAAGTAACTTCCCATTTCTTAGGAAATTGATTTTTGTTAACCATATAATTTAAAGTTATATAGATAAATTTGAAATATTGTGAAACAGTTCAAATTTTTTAGAGAATTTAAGTAGGTTGTGATTCTAAAGTCGATACTACTAGAATACCTAAAGGATGGTTTTGTGTTTCAAGACATGGTTATTTGTACCTTTCTTACGGTCCACGCTTTGGAGAAATCAACTGTAATACCTCTCCGTTGCTATCACACTAGCCAACTTTAGATGGATTTATAGAAGAAAATTTGGGACTCGACATAAAAATGGGGATAAATAATTTATTACAAAATATAAAAAGGAATTTAAATGCTTGGAAAATGAGACAACTAGAGATGAGACTCTTGCCAAATGAAATCCCACTGGAGAATGGGAATGGATAATTCTTTCATGGTAAGAATTCTAGACTAAATTCTAGATAAGCTAAGATGGATGGGAGACAGATATAAAATAAGCTCCTTAGTTGGAGAAAGATGTTAAGTTTGGAAAAAAACATAAAAAGCCTCGCTCGAGAGAAAGGCGAGTTTTTATGGTAAAAGCCTGCGCGGGTTGATAAAAGATCCACAAACGTAGGACACCCTTAAAGGAATTCTTATCATGAAATAATGGAATTAAATACCCATGGAGGAGATCAGCAAGAGGTTGTTGATAAATGGGAAAGTACTCTCGGCTTCGGGGTGAACTCGAGAAATTGAGTTCTAGGTTGGGTGGTAGTGCTCAATTTTCCAAGTGACACTCTTTCAACTAATATGGTTTGATTGAATTGCATAGGATGTTTCTAGATTATTTGGCTCCTTATGCCTTATGTTATTGATTATGTATTATACGATAGACTTCCACGTCATCTCCTTGCTTATAACATGATTAGATACTTATGTATGCGACAACTAACAAACGTAAATTTAGATGAAGTTAATATGAGAGGTTTGAGATTAATATGTGGTTGTTAATATTGCATCACGGAGCTATTAGTATTATAAATTACATGTTTTTAAGAGATTTTTTGTACAATAAGTAATTATGTGTGTTTTGGATTGAGATTTTGGTGAGGATTGTGGAATTTTGAGGAGAGGAGTTGGAGTGGTGTGATATTCTATATTTGCCACATTTATTAACAACTAAATCCAAAAAAAGTCGATATTCGATCTTTACCACATTTATTGAGTGTAAAACCCAACCAAAATCGAAGAATCTTTCCAAAAATCGCATTCTGATCGTGTTTAGACCAAAAAACTGTGTACGAATCCCGAGAGTAAACGAAAAGGTAAAATGGGTAAATGAAGGCATTGATAATGTGTATCTAATTTTGGTTGTATTGGATTTTTCAAAGTTTCCCTATCACTACCAGAATAATCGATGAACACTTGTGACCTCACAATTCATGTCTCATGATTCTGAATTGAATGGTGAGAATTTCAACGAAGATGCAGAGCATTTGAGGTGATGGAGTTGCAAAGTCTAGACATGCTTATGGAGACTCTAGTTTCGAGTGATACTGGTGTTGTTAAGAGTATCGTATGCTGAATGAAGAACGACACCCATTAATGCCCAACATATAAAAAAGTTGGTACACCATGTGGGTGATTCGAGTTTATTATCTTAGTGAGTATCTGATCCAGGTGGATGTTGGTGGCTACCCACCTATCCCATTTGGACCCCCACAACTGTCTCTTTCAGTTTTTCTATTTCCTTAATTATAGCACAATTTACTATTTTTAGCAATTTTTCGGGTCCTAAACTTCCGGAGCCGTTTTGAGGCCCAACTTGAATCTGAAATAATTGGGATATCTCATTGTGAAAGTTTGAATATACCAATTGAGGATGAATTATCCCAAGGACTGAACCTTTATACAATTACCGACAAAATTGTCAGGAGACCAATATATTTCTTTAAGGTTCACCTATTTTAATTGAGAGATGCACCCTGGGCAGGATTGTGACTATTGTAGTGACCGAGGCAGTCGCACCCATTGGGAAGAATCAGTGGCAGAAAAATCGGGTCAATTGTACAAGAACTGGTTGCATTGGTCGAGCACGATGGAAGCCTTTCAAGTTCATCGGTGCGATATGACTGTTACCAACTCTGTAGCAAATTGTGGATTGATTGATTGAACCAAGATGTGTTGACACAGATCCTATTCCAGTGTATATTTCAAGGTAAATAAGTGCGTGAAGTATCATGAAACTAGACCATAGTAAGTTTGATTGTCGCATGATTTGATATTGTTGTTGTTTTCTCATGAATCCATGATTGCCACACTGTCAAAATTGTCACACTAATGTTTGATGACCAATTTTCCATCTTGACAGGTGCTAAGATCATTCTGGAAAGGTCCTATCTAGCCCCACTAGTCGAGTCGATTTTCCTGAGGTTTGAGTTTGACATTGGTTGAAAGTATTTATCATACTATTATCAAGTTCTTTAGGCATATTGAAGCACTCTAGTAGGCCAAGTTCATATTTTTTCAGTGTCTTCATTGAAAGTCAAATTGTCAAGACAAAGTATGTAGAGCAAAGTGGCATGGCCGAAAGAATTAAAGAGCTTGACAGAAACACTCAAGATTGATAAAAATAGCTAAAACACACAATTACAGAAACTCAAACCATATATTATGCACAAATGGTGTATGTGAAAAGACACTCACACACGGATTTACATTCAGATTGCTCTATTAAATAGAGTTTCTGAGATCCAACTTATTCCTAAATTAGATAGAGAGGTTGAGAGAATTTCTCAACCAACACAAACCAACTTCTTAAATATGGAATGTAAGCATTAACTCCGACATCCCCCCTTAATGATTACATTACATGAAAATAACAAAATAGTCAAGTTTATCAGTAGATGCTCCATCAAGTTGCCTCATAACCCTCGGAAAGGTGTAGTTGGCAAGTTGGATTCCTGAGTTCCCTTCCTCAACTCCCGAATCAAGGACCTCCCGAAGTCAATTACTGGACAGCATCCCAATCTGTCGCATAACCTCATTAGGAAACCACCACGTCTACCACTAATGAGGGATCCTTCCTTAGATCCGCAACTGCCATACTATCTGGACAACCATCCATATTGAGCCTTATTGCTACTTGATCTTTAAATATTGGCATCAGACACATAGTTGAACTGCTGATTATTTGTTGAGACAAAGACCCTATAGTGGTGTCGTTATTAATGTGGAACAAAGTATGCCTTTGACACTAGAGACGAATGATTAAAAAGAACCAGTAGAGAGATATCAAACAAAGTAAGACTATTTTAAATCATATATGCCTCTCACCATCTGATCGTTCCTAAAAAAACCAACAGAGAGAAATCTAACAAAGATGAGACTATTTTAAATTTTGATCGTTCCGCTACTAGGGCAGAAGGAAAGGCACGTTCTCCCTGTCAAGTTGATTCAATCAATTAATTCAATTAATCACTGTAAGGGACTTCAAAAGTTTGCGCCGACGATGGCAGAACGAAAAAGAAACGCAACCAGTGATGAAAACAGGGTCATCTGCTCGGCTCAGGTGATTCACTGCAATCTGGATAGAGAGCTGAGTCATCAGGCGAACTACAGAGATCTTGACAAATGATGTGGGCTAGCGACGCCCATGATATGCCATGGCTAGATAGCCCATCGATATGGATATTGTTCTTCACTTTACGATCCAGAATGGATGTGCGGTGTATGAGATAACTCAGCGGGACTTCATCCGGGAACGCAGATCTCGACTTTCGCTCCATCGTAACGCGTATTACCTCGTTGACCATGGCGTTCGACAGAGCCCGTACTGAGCTCATCGTGCCGGCTATCATTCCACTGTTCACCATTTTCTTCTGCCTCTCCTCCATTGACAACGACCTCCATATCTCCAACCCGTACACCGTTTCCACCAGTGCCATCTTCTTCTTGCGATTCATCGCTTCTTTCGTCGCGCGACGCTGTGGTTTTTTGGAGGTTTTGCGTCCACGAGGGCGACGAGCAGCTAACGTTCGATCCTGCGGCGAATTAACGAACTCCTCCCCGTTGGCTGGGATGTCCCATGAGAGGGATTCTATGAGGAGGAACAACCCACTGCTCTTCCTAACGGACTCCATAGCATCAATGAGATTAACAACGACTCCTATTCTGGCGAGCAAGACACTTGTATACTTGTGCCGGAGATATCCAAGCAGCAGCTGGTAGCACACCCATCTCCTCAGCTGAGCCTGAGGATTATCAATGAAAGATTCCAATACGTTATCAGGGTCCAGCTCTTCCATTTCGAACCCCATGATCTGATAAAAATAGCTGGTCAAAATGTTGGAGGCCAAAAACAACACCACTCAGGAGATCGCTGCTCAGGCAGAACAGAGAAACGCCCAGTTTCAAACGCTCAGGAGATCGCTGCTCAGGCGTATGAAAAAAAAAAAAATTAACATAAGAAATCAATTTTCACTCTGATTTTTCAAGGATTTAGACTCACAATACACAGGCCTCTGATCCTGTGCTCTCATACCATGATAAAAAGAGCTAAAACACACAATTACAGAAACTCAAATCATATATTATGCACAAATGGTGTATGTGCAAAGACACTCACACACGGATTTACATTCAGATTGCTCTATTAAATAGAGTTTCTGAGATCCAACTTATTCCTAAATTAGATAGAGAGGTTGAGAGAATTTCTCAACCAACACAAACCAACTTCTTAAATATGGAATGTAAGCATTAACTCCAACAAATACTCTATCAAAGAGAAATATCATTATATTCACAAATACATAGATTAAGCCTACTATGATTTATTTTTCACTAAAACTCCGCTACTCGCGTCCACCAATATTGATGACTCGCTGAGCTATCGTCCTCATACGAACAGGCGATATTAATGTTTTAATAGACTTATACCTATGCTAGAGATCCAAGATCCGGTTATTGGGCATCCTTAGCACACAGCAGCAGTGGAGGACCAGTCTCCTTTGTCGTAGAGATCCTCATAGGGGTTGTCGTGGGCAAAGAAGCGCCGCGACAAATGTGTATTTGGAAGCACATCTACATCTCAGTCAACTAAGCGGTGAAGTTAGTTTTAGTGCCATTGGACGCTGAATAATTTTTTTAGGTAGGCAAAACTACAGTTAAGAGGTGTTTCTCTCATATATATATAGAAATGGGGTCTTAAGCATTTACATATATATTATAATTACTTGGAAGTATAAGGGGATTTGAGATGAGGTATGGGTAAGAAAATAAAAGAGTAGAAGGGAAGGGGTTCTAATTTTTTTGGAATATACTATAGATAATGTTTATTTTCTTTAATAAGGTGCTTTGAAGAGATCCAATAAAACATCCAAAAAACATATTGATGAATTAGATGAAATGTATCGTCATTTACTCACCAATACTTTTTTAGATGACCATAATGGTAGAAATAGAAGAGCTTTCACACTTCGGAAGCCAAGGAAGTATATGAAAGAGGGGCTAAGCTATTCACACTTGGATATGAATTGCAAGGAACAAAGTCAATCATAGACCTTCATAACTTGGAGGAATTAGACATGTGTTTCTCCAAGGTGGGTTGACCAAAATGGAAGAAATCCAGTTGAGTGCTCAAGCCATTCATGCTTGTGTTGATACAACATGAACTCTTAGAGCATCTTGTGAAGAGGTCAGTCTCACAATTTCCACTTGTCTTAGTGAGGTCATATCTCTAACATCGCCTCTACTTCCTTACAATAATGAGCTCATGATGGAGATATTGTAGTTGATAGTGGAAATCCTTCAAGGGTTGAACAACATGGTGCTTGCTACCTTTGAGAAGTAGTGCAAAATATTAGAACCCATGGTAGAGTTTAGATTTGGCACATTCATGCTATGTTTGAAATGTGATGACTTAATCCTTTAGAGATTCCAAAAAAATTACGTGAGAGTTACATGAGCTCATAGAGACCCTGTCAAAGAAAGCATGCAAAATATTGTGTCCTTGTTCTTAGAAGGATATGCGAACATCTGCAAGATACTAAGATCCAAACTATTGACCATTTGGAGGAAGGAACTAATTGTATCACGAGCTACCTATGATATAGTGAAGAAGTAGGTCATGCAAAACATAAAACTTTTTAGACCAACGTCCCAAACTATAGAGTGGGTTTTAGCAATATATAGTGTAAAAGTCTACTTTCTTACTTAATACACTTAACCTATTTGACTTTTTTTCTATAGCAGTGGTGTTTAGACTAGTATCACCTATTTTAATCTAGTTATACTAATCTAGCAGAGGTGCCACCAATAGAGCGACTTGAGGATGAGTCACAAAATTGTGTTGGGGGTCTATTGGGACAGGGTCCCTAGGGTAAATTTTGTAACCAATTCCTTTAATTAGGCAAATTCTCCGCATTTTGAGGGAGTGGAGCACGAAGGTCATAGTAGTCAAAGGGAATTTAGTCCCTTAGCTTAAGGATGTTTTTATACCTTACCATGGTTCGTGAACCATGTTATTGTAATGGAAGAAACAATATAAAGGAGTCTTAGCATTTCATATGGGGTCATGAAAGATAATAGAAGATCATTTTATGGGAAATTAGTCTGAGGCAAAAATGTTTTTTTCATGTACTTAGGCGAAAGGGAAGGCTCCTACAGCTGTGTGCATGGAGACCTTGGTAAGTCCACTGGCTAAATGCCAGGGCCTTTGCAACTGTGTGCGCAGGGAAGAAGAGTATATAACAAAAAGATTATATCAATACAAATTATTTTTGGAGATATAATTATGTATCTGTGTCTTTATATTTACTTATGAAATTTATGCGTATTTACTATGTTTTCTGTATTTGTGTAAAGAACACATAATTGGTACGCAAATGTAGTAGATATGATGGTTTATATGATTAAATAATGTTTTCACTATTATGCGAAGGGTTAGATATTGTTTCTGCAAGTTATTGTGATCTCTGTATTTAAAGGGTTAGGGATCGCAAAGGTCGGGATTAAGCCCTAGAAGTAATAGAAACCCATCACACAGACCTCTAGATGAAAAAACATGCTTTTTTCATACCCCAATACTTATTCAGGTGAGACTGAAGCTTGGCTATGTGGGTTGATGCCGAAAGGGCCAGTAGTTAGGGCTTTCTTGGTTCGCACAACTAACTCTAAACCTGGGTCAGGACCCCTCAAGCCAGCAATGCTTGACTACATGCGTCTAGGTGTATGTGTAGTTGATTTGGCATTTCTTATGCATGTTGATGGTTATGTGTGGAAATGTGTACAATGGAGTAATGGTTTTTGTCATGCATGATCTCATAGCATGGATTTTTGATATGACCATGCATTGATGAGTGGACCCTAGCTAGAATGATGTTTATGTGTTGATGCACTTACTGTTGTGTATCTATATGTTATTATGTCTATGTTATACATGTATCATGGCGATTTAGTGATCTTGTAGACATGGTATCCTCCCTGAGCTATACTGAGGTATGTCGATATATTGTGATTTGGTTTATCTGACATATTATGCATTGCAAGTAAGAGATCAGATGCCTAGCAATATGGTTGACTATAAAGGCTCTCCCTATGAATCTGAAGAGTAGTATGGTGTTGGGAACTCTTCCAATTTGGGCAGTTACATTGAAAAGTTTGAAGGAAGATATAATGAGTTGTAGGGTGGATAATGACTCAATCATACATGCACAAGAGAAGAAAGCAGAGATTAATTCTATACTTCTTCACAGTTTGTCGGAATTGCCGTGACAAGAGTTGCTTCGGATCAGCCATGGACATGAGGATAGAACTAATGGGGCATATGGAAGTAGGTCTCATGGTAGACACAGGTTGGATAGATCTGATATAGTGAGAGATGGAAAGGTGTTGGACACTCTGAATAAGAGGGGAAATGAGTACAGTTACTAATCTAGTTTTGGTTCTAATAGACATCATGACCGTCATCGTTATCATCCTTATAGGATGAATGATAGGGGATACCTCCTAGATGAATTCAAGAAAGAAAAACCACCTACTTTATTGGAGATATGAAGAAGCTGGAAGGTACAGAGTCTTGGATATTTGGGATGAACAAATTCTTTGAGTTTCATGATTACACATAGAACATGAAGGCTAGAGTAGTTATCTTCAACTTGAAAGGTAAAGAAAAAATTTGGTAGGAAGATCTTAAGCAGGTTAGAGACATCAAGATAGATGATTTGAGATGGTCGCAGTTCAAGAGGATTTTCACGAAGAAGTATTTGTCGTAAAGGTACTACAACAGTAAGGCTAAAGAGTTCTATGAGCTAAAGATGGTATCAATGATGCATGAAGAGTATGCGACTAAGTTTCTAGAGCTATTGAGGTATGCATCATATCTTGTTGATGAGAAGGATAAAGTTGAGAGATTTGTCATTGGTTTTCCATTACCATTTATAACTCAGAATGAGTATGATGAGCCTCAGTCACTTAAGGAAGTTATTAGGATATTGAAGCATTTCTATGAATAGTCAAAGTGTCAGAATGAATCTCATCATGGATGGGAAGGAAAGGAAAAAGGTAAAGGTAAATGGGAGCTTAAGAGGACAAGGCCTTTGAATGTAGATGAGAAAGATAATGTGGCACCACAAAATGGATTTAATGCAACTAGACAAGGACATGGATCACATAAGAAGAATAAGCATAAAGGAGAGGGCACTAGTTGGTTGGAGCATTTGACATGCGGTAAGGAGAACCTTAAGAGAGGTTGTCCACAGAATCAAGTTGGTAGGCCTCTGATATATGGTACAAAGGATGTGTAAATTGTTGGGATTTTGGTCAGAATATTCCATGTATCTATGTAACAGTGGACAATAGGCAGGTAGAAAAATAGGTATCTACCATAGAGATGGATGGTAATATTTGTGATCAAGTTATTTCTATTTTGATTGACACTAGATCTAGTTATAGCTACGTTAGTCCTAACTTGGTGGATAATTTTAATTGAGTAAGGAATTGCTTGCAGAGTATTAGTTAGTAAATTTGCCTATAGTTATGAAGAAACGCGTTTATCATTGGGTAATATCTTGTGCATTTGACTTGAATGATATGTCTATCATAGCACATTTGAATGTATTATCAATGGGTTCATAGAGTATGTTGTTGGGGATGGACTGATTTTATCTTCATAGGACCAAGGTAGATTGTTATGACAAATCCATGGAGTGCGTTGATGAAAATGGGGAACAAAGAGTCATGTAGGGTAAAAGAAAGCCACATTAGTTAGGATGGTGACAGCTCTGCAACCAAAGCCAAATCATATTCATGGGAAAGGGTGCAGGTTATTTCCAATGCACATTTGTAGTGATAAAGGTAAGGAAGTTGAGGATGCAGATGTGTTGAGAAGATACCTAGTTCTACGACAGTTCAAGGATGTATTTCCTGAATACATTATAGAGTTTCCACCTCAAAGGGAGGTAGATGTTTCTATTGAGTTAGTGCCAGGGAAAGCTCCAGCATCAAAAGAACCTTACAGGATGAGCACTCCTGAGTTAGTTGAGTTAAAGATACAGTTGAAGGAAATTTTGGACAAAGGATACATTAGGCCAAGTGTATCACCTTGGAGTGCACTAATCTTGTTTGTGAAGAAGAAAGATGCTACTCTCAGATTGTGCATTGACTATAAGAAATTGAAAAAACTGATTATCAGCTGAAGGGAGTAGCAGTGTTGTCGAAGATTGACTTGAGATCCGAATACCATCAAGTATGCATCAAATAAGAGGAAATTTATCATACTGCATTTAGGACAAGGAATGTCAATTATGAGTTTGTTGTTGTTCCATTTGGAGCAATTGATGTCCAACTACATTCATGTGCTTGATGAACAGTGTGTTGCATCCATATTTGGATAAGTTTGTTATTGTGTTCATTGATGATATGCTGGTATATTCTAAAAATGAGGAAGAGCATGTTGAGAATTTGGCAATAGTGTTGAGGTTGTTGAGAGAGCATCCGTTGTATGTAAGTTGAGCAAGTGTAGTTTCTTTCACACTGAGGTACACTTCTTGGGACATGTTGCATCTAATGAAGGCATTGTAGTAGCTTTGAACAAGATAAGGGCCATCATGGAGTAGGTAGCTCCTAAGGGTGTGGATGAGGTAAGATCTTTCATGGTTCTGGCAGGATATTATAAGATGTTCATCAGGAACTTCTCACAGGTTTCTTATCCCATCACATCATTACAAAGGAAAGGTAAGAAGTTCGAATGGAAAGAGGAATGTGAGACTAACTTTGAGTAGCTTAAGAAGTTGTTGATAGCTGCACTAGTGCTACAGATTGCAGATCCAGACAAACAATTTGTGGTATGCACAGATGATTGCATGAGAGGGCTTCGTGGAGTCCTTATGGAGGATGGATAGGTGGTATGTTATGAGTCCCAGAAATAGAACAAGCATGGGAAAAGCTACCCAAAACAAGATCTTGAGTTAGCAACAATCATACATGCATTGAAGATGTGGAGGCACTATCTTCATGGCTAGAGGTTTGTATTGATGAGTGATCATATTGGGTTGAGGTAATTGTTTGACCAATCAAATATGAATGCCAGGCAAGCTAGATGGTTGGATGTGATCAGTGAGTTTGATTTCAAGATCAGGTATACAAAAGGTAAAGAGAAAAAGGCAATAGATACTCTGAGTAGACCGGTACAAATACATCAATTCGAAACTATGAGCTCCTATCAGACAAACTTACATGATAGGATCTTGCAGGCATGTCAATAGAATGTTAGGTATATTGATATTGTGCACAGGTTGTAGTAGGGTATAGGTGCAGAGACAAGTATAGGTACAGACATAGGTGCATGTGCACGGGGTAGCAATGTGGCAAAAGTATTCATCACAGATGTAGTTAGACTACACGATGTTCTAAAGAAGATTGTGTCATACATGGATTTGAAGTTGACTTCCATGTTTTGGAAGGATTTATTTGCAGGTTTGGGCACAAATTTGGCTTTTAGCACAACTTATCATCTACAGACAAGCGAACAAATATAGAGGGTCAACAAGATATTGGAGGACATGTTGAGGATATATGTGATGCATCAATAGAGGAAGTGGGAACAGTACCTCCCTTTGGTAGAGTTCACATACAACAATGGTTATCATGAATCATTGAGGATGAGTCCTTTTGAGGCATTGTATGGGTGGAGTTGTGACAAACCTATCAGTTGGAGTGATCCCATTAGCAGGGTAATGATTGGAATAGAAATGTTGGAAGACATGGAATAGGAAATGCAGGTGATAAAAAATAATCTAAAGGTAGCATAGGACAGGTAGAAAATTTGTTCAAGTAGGAATATGTTGATCAAGGATTTCAAGGTCGGGCAACATGTGTACTTGCTCATCAAGCCAAAGAAGAGCTTATTGCGGAATGGATCATGTGCCAAGTTGGCACCATGATTTTGTGGACCCTTTAGTATCATTGAGAGGATTGGGCCAGTAGCCTGTAGACTTGCACTGCCCCCCGACAATGAAATTCAATGATGTTTTCCATATATCTTTTCTTAAGAAGTATGTTAAGGATGCCAATCATCTTATTGACTAGTCTGCATTGCAGGTGGAAACAGATGGAGAATTGCAATCGAAGCCTTAATTTATATTTCACAAAAAATGGCACATGCTCTAGAACCGATAAATCAAGAAAGTTAAAGTGCAATGGAAGCACTTTGGGCCCAATGAAGCTACATGGGAGATGGCAGATTAGATGCAGGGTATGTATCCTTCCTTGTTTTCCAGTTGAGGAAAAGTAGCTTCGATATGGTGGTGCGGTATATGCTTTATGGTGGTTTGGTATATGCTTTATCATGGTTTGATATATTCTTTATGATTATTTGATATGTGCTTAGATATGGTGTTTGTATAAGTTTTAACATACATTTTGGTATATGTTTTGTTATATATTCATGGTGATTTTTCTATATGTACATATGTATATGGATGTTAATACCACCATGATCTATGATATAAAGCTCCACTATGTGGTAAGATGTTATGCATTAAGATTATGTTGTTATGTTACTATGATATCATGTGGTTATGTTATCATGATGTTATGATGTGCTATGGAATCCCACTAAGTACGATGACCATTGTAAATACCATAATGAGTTGTGTTATAAATTTCCATTATGCGGTATGTTATCATGTTGTCATGATGTTTTGTTGTTGAGTAGGTCTTTCATTGTAAATACTGTAGTGAGTTATGTTATAAAGCTCCATGAGTACTAAGTCTTCTTTTAGTATGTTGTTGTGGTACATTTGTGATTGAACACCGAGAACGGTGTCTCCCAAGGGGGAGGGTTCTACAATAGCCCTCATGAAAAATTCCATGTAATAGAAGTTAAAAACAATAACCACGGTTGATGGGAATCTTATTCCAAGCTGAATGTTGGGCAGGACATCCGAGGGTGTGTTCATTTGGGTGTTTATGGCTAAGGAAATTGACAAAGGAAATGACTAAGGATTTGGAAAGGAAAAATGGTATTCTTAGCACATTTATTTATGAAAATAATGGAAATTAGGATAAAAGGAATGCGTTGGGATAGGGTCCCCAGGATCAGTTTTGGGGTTAGTTTAACCCAATTTTGTAAAAATTTTGTAAAGAATGTAAAGTCTACATGAAATGTGGATGTAAACTGCACAGCTAGATAGGAGTCAAAGGGGCTTTTGCCCCTTGTTTGGGTAAGTAATAGGTCAGTTTCGTGACTAACCCATAGGTCCCAGGCCATGGTATTGTATGCGAGAATGTTATATATGGTTGAGTCATAGTGAGTCTAAGAGGTGGTAGACAAGTAACTAAGTCAAGATAGAGATTGTTTGGGCAAGTGCTAAGGAAGGAAGGCTCTACTTGCTATACTTAGTAGAAAGGAGAAGGCTCCTGCATCTGAGTGTCAAAGGGGCCTTAGTTGATCCAATATGGATTTTGAATAGACTTCTAAGTCTAAGTGTTCTTCATAGAGGAAAATGAAAGTCCATGGATGATACAGGAAATAGTCCCATTGCATAGATATTTTCTTTCTGAATCTACTGTAGTTTGAATGGGCTAAAATGGACTTCAGATGCAGAAGTTATCGTAGAAAGAAGATTTCCTTTGTCCTTTGAAAAAGGAGGCTTTTCTCCTAGAAATGGCATAAAAGGCTTTATAAAGGAAAATCTCATCGGAAGGTTTGAGTGGAGGACTTAAGGCAAAGGCAGAAGGAACCTTCGATTGCAAACTTTGACTTATTGCATTGGAGGTAGGCCTTCACCCAATGTCGGGACCCTGGGCGCTGCGATATGCGATTGCTGATATCGGTGTCGACGAATCAGTGTCGGTGTATGGCAGATGAAAAGACTCAGGTTGCAACAAATGCAATATGCGATAAAATGATTCGCGGCGTGCGATCTCAGATGTCGGATTGGGAAAGGAGATCGATGACAAAGAATTGATCAGCGGTGGGAGATTGGTGATCCCCAACACAAAGGGCCGATGTGATAGCAATACGCGATGCGATATGGACCATCCGATCAGGGAGCAGATCAACAGTCCATATTTAATCTGTGATCGGTGATCAGTGAACCTTGATGTCAGGGCCCATGCGATTGTGATAGTGATATGCCGATTAGGGCCGGACCTGATGGGAATTATAAGCCCGATTACATAATATTTGCAATCTAGAAATTTAGATTTTCAATGTATTTCCCATGTAAATGGGGTTTTGGCCATTACGACATGTGATAGTGATTTGCGATAGAATGGTGGACCCGAAAGGTTTATAAATGTAGCCCTATAAATTTTGAGTTCCATGGTAAGTAGGATTTTGGGCGGGCCTCAGGTGGTAAGTGGTATTGGACAGGCTCCACCTGAACCCATACACTGGCTGACACATGGCATGGCACAGGAGAGAGAAAACTGCCTTTTCGGGCAGGTAATCTCTGTGCACTTAAGACACATGAAATGGATTGTCAGTCGTTGGATCGGAGATCACACAGATCAATAGTGAGCTTGCGATAACCATAAAAGGTGGACCTTAAAGGGTTTATAGGGGTGATTTCATAATGTTTGAAGTCTGAATTTCGTGCCCGATAGTGTAATTTTCGGAAAATCTCTGTGTATTGGAAATTTTTTCCATTTTTGGGTTTTTGCCTAGAAAAATGCCTCGATCACTTTGTAACAGCTCCTGATTATTGTGCTACACTGTAAGCAGTCATTTTGCAGACGATGATGGGTTTGGGAACGCGTAGAGCCACAAAGTCACAGAGCCAGATGGCCAGTCGAACAAACAAGGAGCAGAGAAGCCGCAGAGGGAATGATTACATGTAGAGAAACGACTTGGGAAGCTATAGAGCTAGAACAATGCCTCGAGAGAGACAAAGAGCCCAATTAATGGGGAATTTGGTGAAAAGCGAATGCATAGAGCAACTGAGGGAGTCTTGGAGTCGCTTGGAGGTCAAGTGAAAAAACCAGAGAGTTGAAAGTTGCCAAGATGGCCGCTTGGAGGTCAAGCGGACTGCTGAAAGCTCACAAAGCCAGAGCCGATGAGTAAAGAGCCAAAGCTAGAGCTAGAGCGAAGAGCCAGAGCCAAAGTCAGAGCCAAGAGCCAGAGCCAGAGCTGAGAGTGAGAGGCAGAGTCAAGAGCAGGATCCAGATTCGAGAGCCAGAGTGAGAACCGAGAGCTTGAGAGCTAGCGATGAGATGGTGTTCTAAGCCCATTGTGTTTTGTGTAAACCGGTGGATTTGAGCATGGAGCTTGTAAAAGAACTACTGCCATAATTCCAGAGAGCCTAGTTGAGTTGTCTAGAGCTTAAGGAGGCATAGTCCAAGAGTTTTGGGTGAACTCCAAAGTAATATTGCTATTATGTGTGTTGTTTTATTGCTACATCTTGTTGTTATACGTGTGTTGCTTATTGCCTTATTTACTTACTGTCATCTTCATTTTATATCAGCATAATCAAGTGAACTTAAAGCACATAACCAGTTTTAAAAAACCATAAGCATACACATATTTTCAAGCATTATTAATTCCACGTTTTCTTAATCATAATATCTTTGGAGTATTTAAGCATTGAAAGTGGGAGAAACTCTTGTAAGCATGACAAGAAGCCTTTAGTTCCCGATTTTCAGATCAAGTGGCATCAGAGCCTGAGATTGATTAACTACACCTTCGAGAAGGTGATATCAAAGCTGATTATACCAGAGAAAGTGGTATCATATCAGAATGCTTGATTGATAGAGCAAAGATTGCTTGTCTGGAAGGTGTTCAAACAATCAGAGGTTGATTGTATGCTTGTTTGCAGACTGGCTATTGTTTGAGTTTGTAGAAGTGAAGGGAAAGTTATTGATAGCTCAGTTGAGGAAGGACAACAAGGAATAAGGGCTAAAGGCATTATTCTATCCCAAAGGACCTTAAGGCAATCCTTGAAGCACAAGAGGTTTGCTGCAAAAAGTTGCTGAATAAGCTTGTTTGAAGTTCTTTTGTTCATTGGCATAATGACTACTTCTACAAGTGAGTCCTCAAAATATTCTTTCTTCACAAAATTCTTTGATGAAGACATGAGGCAAAACTTGGCCACCATGATGTATATGGTGAGAGAAATGTATGAGGATGGAAGGAGGAGTAGCATAGTTAGAGACAAGTTGAATTCCATGGAGGAGAGAAGTAGATGCTTTCTGACAGATTGCAGGAAATGGAGAGGCAACTTCATATTGCAAATATGAACCTAAAAAGGATGCATGAGTTGGAGTCACAACTATTTTTTGCCAAAGAAGCCTTGGTCAAGTATGAGCTTGAAGAAGAGGTAAACCATTCCAATTTGTCTTCAAATTCTTCTAAGAATGCTTGTATTGGTTCTTTTGAAAAGAATACTAGAGGCATAGGTTCCAAGCTAATATCCAAGATGGGCTATGAGGGAAAAGGTTTGGGTAAGCATGCACAAGGTATTTTTGAGCCAATAATAGTTAAGGAAAGGCCTAAGTATTTTGGTCTTGGCTATGGACAAGCTTATGGAGAGAGTTCCAAAGCCACCATGAAGGCCATTGAAACAGGCTCTGAGAAGGAGTTGCATTGCAGGTATTCTACCTCAAGAGTGTGAAGATTGTATTCAGGAGGAATGCAATAGCTTGAAACATCATTTGTAGGATGTAGGTGTTCAGAAGCACACACTTGAACTAGAGAGTTGTGGAAACTCTAACAACCTCGAAGAGATTGATGGTGTTTCAAAGGTAGCC
Organism: Pinus tabuliformis; assembly: GCA_031772625.1. Classification (NCBI taxonomy): domain Eukaryota; kingdom Viridiplantae; phylum Streptophyta; class Pinopsida; order Pinales; family Pinaceae; genus Pinus; species Pinus tabuliformis. Next base: position 856,067,029 of record CM062808.1, on the reverse strand, counting down.
GCTTCTTCATTTGATTCACCTTCTCATGAAGTCAATAAAGGTGAAAGAGAAAGGTATAAATCTGGTTCTAAACATTTTCCTTTTGATTATGTTCAGCATGATAAATTTCCATGTAAGCATTGGAAAAGAATTACATGTTCCTTTTGTGGTTTGGATAACCATAATGTTTCTAGATGTCGGAAGAGAATGGCCACATACAAGAAACTTTTGAAGGAAAGGAAGCAAGAAGCCAAAGGTCCATTAGACGAGGAAAATCATGTTGTCAAGAGGATGCACATGTGTTTAAATTACTGCCATAAGCAAGGACATCTTGTAGAAAAGTGTTGGACTCTGAATCCAACAATGCTTCCACAAAAGCTAAAGAAAGTGGAAAGAGAAGATGGAAAAAATGGAAAGGAAGATTTCATGATTGATGTGGTTCAAGATGATTCACATGTTGATGCTGATGTGCAAACAAAGGAAATACCTTTGAAATGGATTGGTAAGAAATTGCTAGAGTTATTATCCAATTAAGATTGCATGTCTATTGATGCATCTATTTGCATTTCTTTGTTGATGAGATGCAAGTTGTAGGTTTCTATCAAGAAGGTGAATGGAAAAGTTGAGTAGGAGGCTCACTTTGTTGCTGCAACATTATATTTCACTTCATCTTCGAAAGTACAATGTGCTTAAGAGAAAGTTGAAGGATGAAATGCATGCATGAGCATGATGTGCATGAACATAGGGATACTGATGATTTCCTTGTATTGGAACATGTATGTGCGATTAAATTGTAGGCTTGACTGCTTTGTTGTAAACATGCATGTAATTTTGACTTGCGAAAAGTTAACTTGGTCTCCAAGATGGAGATAATGATGAAGTGTTTCATCTTTTGGAAAAGAGTCCAAGTGGTCTTTTTCTACATGCTTGACTTGAAGGGTCATTTGTTTTAAGGGTATGCTTTGGGAGCTTGTTATCTCGTCCATCATTTGTATGAAGATCTAAGATATGGAGGTGTTCACAAGATGTGAAATCTATTTCTTTTGTTAAAGCAGGAGTTTAGGCCATCCAGTTGTTGTCTATGTTTATGTTGTTGTTAATAGTTGTTGTTGACAGCTTTTCAAACATGTACAAATGAATTTTTTTTTAAGCAAATGCACTTCACATTTGTTTGAGCCATTTTGGATAAATGATTGAGGCAGAAAAGTTCAAACTACCTTCTATGACCAGCTTAGCAGGAGTTTTGCAGGAAGGATAGGAGGAAGGTAGTTCCTCCTAGGAGGACTAACACATCTAGGAAGAAAGTGGTCAAAGGCTTTGGTTCAGAGGAACTATGAAAGGTAAGTGTATGGAGGCTGAAAGAGGAGGATGTTGTTACTCTCATTTACTGTTCAGATTAGTATATCAGTCTTTTGGGACAAAAAGTTCTTTTAGTGGGAAGGCGTGATCCAAAATGGATTTTGGATAGACTTCTAAGTCTAAGTGTTCCTCACAGAGGAAAATGAAAGTCCAAGGATGTTCTTGGGAATAGTCTTATTACGTAGATCTTTTCATTTTGAATCTACTAAAATTTAAATGAGGCTAAAATGGACTTCAGATGCATAAGTTATCACAAAAAGAAGATTTCCTTTTTCCTTTGAAAAAGGAGGCATTTCTCCTGAAAATAGCATAAAAGGCTTTATAAAGGAAAATCGCATCGGAAGGGTCAAGCAAAGGACTTAAGGCAAGGGTGGAAGGAACCTCCAATTGCGACCTCTGACTTATCGCATCGGAGGTAGGCCTTCGCCTAATGTCAGGACACTGGGCTATGCGATATGAGATTGCCAATATCGGCGTCAGCATATGGCATATGAAAAGACCCGGGTCGTACCATATGTGATATGAGATAAAGCGATCTACAGTGTGCGATCTCAGTCATCGGATCAAGAAAGGAGATCAACGGCCAGGAATTAATCGGTGGTGGGAGATCGATGATCCCCAACATAAAGGGCAGATGTGATAGCAATATGTGATGCGAAATGGATCATCCGTTCGGGGAGCAGATCAACGGTCCAAATTTAATCAACGAACCTTGATTTCAGGGCCCATGCAATTGCAATAGCGATATGTTGCTCATGGTTAGACCTGATGGGAATTATAAGCTTGATTACATAATATTTGAAATCCATAAATTCAAATTTTCAATGTATTTCCAATGTAAATGGGGTTTTGGCCATTACGCCATGCAATAGTGATTTGCAATAGAATGGCAGACGCGAAAGGTTTATAAATGCAGCCTTATAAATTTTGAGTTTTGTGGTAACCGAGATTTCGGGCGAGCCTCAGATGGCAAGTGGTATTGGACAACCTTCACCTGAACCCATACACTAGCTGACGCGTGGCATGGCACAGGAGAGAGAAAATAGCCTTTTCGAGCGGGTAATATTCGTGCACTTAAGCCACTCGAAATAAACTATTAGCTGTTGGATTGGAGACCACGAAGATCAATGGTGGGCTTGCGATATCCATAACAGGCAGACCTGAAAGGGTTTATAGGGGCGATTTCATAATGTTTGATGTCCGGATTTCTCCTCATAGTGTAATTTTCAGAAAATCTCTGTGTATTGGAATTTTTGTCCATTTGTGAGTTTTTGCTTGGAAAAAGGCCCCGATCCCTTTGTAACAGCTCTTGATTGTTGTGCCACACTGCAAGAGGGAATTTTTGCAGACAATGATGTGTTTGGGAATGTTTAGATCCACATAGTCATAGAGCCAGATGCCCAGTCAAACAGAGAAGGAGTAGAGAAGCCACAGAGCTGTAGAGGGAGTGATTACATGCAGAGAAATGGCTAGGAGAGCCACAGAGTTGGAAAAATGCCTCAAGAGAGCTAGAGAGCCCAATCAACGAGGTAGAGAAAAGAAAATGTGTAGAGTAGCTGAGGGCGTCTTGGAGTCTCTTGGAGGTCAAGTGGAAAAACTAGAGAGCTGAAAGCTGTCGAGACAGTTGCTTAGAGGTCAAGTAGATTGCTGAAAGCTAACAAAGCTAGAGCCGAAGAGCCAAGAGCCAGAGCCAGAGCCAGACCCAAGAGCTAGAGCCAAAGCCAGAGCGAAGAGCCACAACTAGAACTAGAGCCAAGAGCCAGAGCCAGAGCTAGATTGAATAGCCAGAGCTGGAGCCGAGAGCCAGAGCGAGAGCCAAGAGCCAGAAAGCTGAGAGATTCAGAGCCATGGATGAGATGGTGTTCTAAGCCCATTATGTTCTGTGTAAACTATTGGAGTTGAGCATGGAGCTTGTAAAATAACTTCTACCATAATCCCAAAGAGCCTAGTTGAGTTGACTAGAGCTCAAGGAGACGTGAACCAAGAGTTTTGGGTGAACTCCAAATTAATATTGTTGTTATGTGTGTTTTTTATTGTTGCATCTTGCTGCTATGCGTGTGTTTCTTATTTTCCTCTTTACTTACTATCATCTGTATTTTATATCAGCATAAGCAAGTGAACTTAAAGCACATAACTAGTTTTAAAACAAACTTAAGAATACACCTATTTTCAAGCATTATTAATTCTGCATTTGGTTAATCATAGTATCTTGGGAGTATTTAAGCTTTGGAAGTGGGGGAACCTCTTCTAAGCTTGATAAGAAGCCTTTAGTGCCCCATTTCTAGATCATTAGTAAGCCCACAGCTGAGTGTGTGAACTCCTATAGCTATGTGTGCTGGGTGGAGAAGTCTGTCAAGTGAACATTCAAACTTAACAAATATTGATTTTGGAGAAACACCTTGCCTTTCAGTGATTCTTAATTTTTTTCATATTATGTTCTATTGGTCAATGGTATTTTTTTGTGGAATAATTTATGAATTCTAGGAAAATATATTAAATCTATAATATTTATGCATGACTTAAGTAATTATCTGTTTCTACGAAGTTAAGGGTTACTTCTAGTATGATTTTTGATGAATTGGATAGATCTATGTGATGGCAGATCTAGGGTTATTAATTAATGTGCAAAAGTGGATAAACAACTTCTTTTACACTCCTAAATTCTGATTGTAGACCTTCGCGAAGGTCTAGAAGGAATTTTCGTAGAGCTATAGTGGCGGGTCATAGAAGGATATCGATCTACGTGAAGATAGATCTAGGAGATGAAGGCTTGAGAACCACTTATCACACTATCTTTGGATGCAAAAAGATGGTTCTAGCTTCCCCCAATATTGCTTTGGGTGAGAATGTAACCTGTGCTATGTAGGTTGTTATTGGAAGGGCCAACGGTTAGGATTTTTTTCACTTGAATAGACAACTCTGAACCTGGGTCAGGTCTACTTAATCCAACAAATGGTTCCATTTCCAGGACTAGGATATATCTAAGAGATGTGTGACAAATGGTTTCCTATGAAGAAATAGATTTATAAGTGGATTGATCGAAACGTGCACGCATTAGAGGCTCAAGAGAATAGGAGCCCTAAATTATCCAAGGAACAATTTTTGCAGATATTTTTGTACACAGATGAGACTGATGCACTCTTCTGTTTCTTCCTTGAGTAACTATTCGAGTGGTTGTCTAAGTTGGCTGATAGCCAAGGGATGTGCGGGTTTGACGGTCCTATAGTGTGGACCCCACAACTAGTGCGACTCGTGGAGGCATCAGAAAGTAATATCACACGGGCTGTGGATCACTCGATTCATCAGACATTGGGAAGTTTTCTGACTTATTTAGCGATCAACAGAAATATCATCTATAGCGAAGTGAAATGAAGGCTCTTTAAAGAACCATGAGGTAAGTATCTGAAATCATTAAAAGCTCAGATTAAAATGTTGTTATGTGAAAAGAGGGTTATGTAGTTACCTTGATGTTTGGGGCAATGCGAAGTGGGAGATTCTTTAGAAGGAATGAAGGATCAAGTCCAAAATATAGTCCACTCATTGAACCCCCTTCAAGCAATGACAAAGGGACAATGCTGACTACGCCGTGAAGTGCAGTTCAGTTAATTATGCACGGTATCCCAAGGATATCTCATCTACCCACTCCACCTCCACCTCCACCTCCACCTCATACACCTACATCTTCACCCCCTCCACCTCCATTCCCACCCTTCAACTTGGAGAATGCAATGAAGATGTTGATTTTTAAAGGAGTAGGGAGCGAAGATCCAGAGTAGTTTTGGTTTTTCACAGGAGCTGTTTGGAAAACACAACGGATTAAGGATGATGAAATTAAGAAAGCGCAGTGGGTTACAACCTTACATGATCATGCCTTAACATGGTACATCAATTATTGCACTGATAACCCCAAACACGAAATTGGCAAATACCCAGCAAGCTCTGAACATGGAGTTCAGTAAGCCTAAGTGAGAGGCTCAGTTGGTAATTGAATTTAAGGATATTAGACAAAAGATGAAAGAGACACCTTGGGAATTGTAGGCCAATAAGTTAATCACAGATTCCCAGCATCGCGAGTGGTATATAACATCGCTCTTGCCACATTTAAGAGTGCCTTTACCATAGAAAAATATAGCCATGCAAGCCGAAGCTTTGGAAATAGTGATGAGTTTGGATGCTTCGCCCATACATGATATGAATATTGGAGTGAAACATATTCACTCATAGATGGAAAGCCTGCACTTGGATTTGCAAATCCTGAAGAAAAGAAAGGAATCTCAATGCGAGATACATGTTGAGGTTTGGTGTTTGAAGTGTAAGAGCTATGGACAGAATAAGGACCATTGCCCGGTCTATAAGAACTATATTATTGGAGGAGGTCTTGCTCCCCTGAAACCAAAGAATAACATTAGGCTAAGCAGGAGAGTTGCACTGTGGTGTGCTATTTTTCAAGTTACAAGAAAAACGCAAATGATAATTTCCATTTACTACAGAAGTTTGTACAGACCTCTCAGTAGTTGTTTTGTAGGTTTTCCAAATCTATGGGTAATGATGAACGTTGTTGTAGAAGCTATGATCTCATGATGGATAGAAACCCTACCTACCAAATGAGGGTAGAAAATTGACCTCAGGATCAAAGCACATGAGCAGCGCAGAGGATTTCATGGTTAAGGATGAGGAAGAGGTGGTTGACCAGGTCGAGGGCGTGGGAAAGTCATATGTTATAACTATAGGGAAGAAAAGCACTTCGCATGATATTTTGCAAACCCCAAGCATCCCTCATGTCTGTATTGTCAATAGCTTGACCATGTGACAGAGGAATTTTTGGTACTTATGGAAAATATGCGAGAAAAGAAGGCCCAACACCAACAACCTACAACATTCAAATGATGAGGGTTGAGCCCCGCGGAGAAGATCAGAGCATAAATATAGTGACAAGAGCTAGTACGACGACTGGCGCAGATAAAGGCAATCATACTGAGGATGATGGATGGGTGTGTAAGGCTACTGAAAAAGAAGTATACTTTGATCTTAATCATGCTAAAGAGACCATCATGGAAGCAAAGAAGAACTTCATTGAGGCCTCTACCTCAAGAAGTGAAGAGAAAATTTTAGAGACTAACGTGATGGAAGAAGTAGATCCTTTAGTACTAGCTACTTTTCTAAAGAATTGTATGAAGTTACTATGTGATTAGAAAGTAGTAGGTGGGTTGCAAGAGTTAATTGACAAGTGCATAAATAAATAAAATAATCATACTGATCAACGCATAGTGGGAAAAATTAGTAAGCATAAGAAATGCATGGGGCATGAGATGAGACTAACTTCACAGATAGAAATGGACCAGGTAATCTTGCATCTGGGGTCTGATGCAAATGTCATGCCTAAGTAGACAAGGGAAAGGATGGGGAGACTTCGACTGAAGTGGTCTGTTATTCAGTTGTGCAGGGAAAATCAGTAAAAGATTATCGCTATGGGGCACTTATATGGTGTAATGATGGACATTGAGGGCACAAGCACACTGGCTAACTTTGAGGTCATTGAAATAGTGGATGCTAGTAACCCATACCCCATAGTGCTAGGAATTTACTGAGATGTTGATATGAATGGGACAGTAACCTTGAAGAAGAGGAAAATGAAATTTGAGGAGGAGTCACTCAGGGTTGTAATACCATTAGACCTGTAGAAGGAGCACATTATACTGAACCTATTCGCGACTATGTCAAAATTGACAATGACCTAGATCAGATATACAATATAACAGTGTGAGACGAGGATTGGATCAATCCTACAACTGATGCATGAATTGTGTGGGATAGGGTTAGATCCTACACCTCAAATTTGGATGAAGAGCTTAAGCACTGGCATAATCAGTTGCATGAAGTATCTATGCTCCACTGCAATATGATGACCAAATCATTGAGCAGTGTCTCGATTGGGGTAAGGAACATTCTGCATTGTGATGGTTTGACTAATGTGGAGATATTTTTGGATTAAATTGAAAGGGAAGTACCAGAAGAACATCGATTCTAGGAATTAGAATTGGTGTTGCACCCTAAGCCTTCCCGTTGGTGGCGTACACACAAGGAGAAATTTGTTGGATGGAAGGAATATAGAAGAATGATGAAATTAAGGTTTGGATATGCTAGTACTCAGATGAAAGAAAAATACTCTGGGAAGGATGACCTGTGTGATCATTTGGCACGAGGGACTAAGGCCTAGGGAATAGAACCACAACTAGAATGGGTGCACATTTTCTATTATACCTTAGATACAATTCCAAAGAACGAGCATCTGAAGACAGAGCTTCGCCATTGAACAACTCAATGAGACATATTAACAGATATTTTTCTATTAACATTCAACTTTGAGGATGGGTTCAAGAGCATTGATGAGGCATTCTAGGAGATAAAAGTAGCTATTTTCATAACACCAAAGGAACTGATAGAATGGGCTTAACTAGATTGGAGTACACAGTTGTGCCATGCATTAGAGTGTTACAATGTGATGGTCGAAGAAGAAGAAGAAGATCCATATAGTATCACCATTCCAAAGACAAAAGGACAGTGTGAAGTGAAAGGACCAAAGGTGGTGAACCCAGATATATTAGAACCTTTGAAAACTCGATAGGTCAACACTGGGTCTGAAGCAGAACCTAAGTTTGCGAAGATAGGTGACTATTTGGATGAAGAAATGATTGATAAGGTAGCTGAGATACTGCATGAGTACCATGATTTATTCCGAAAAAAATTTTAGATTGGAAAGGAATCATCAGAGATTTAGGTGTTATGAAGATTACATTGAAACCGGATGTGAAGCCTACTAAGAAGAGGCCTTATTGGCTAAATCCAAGGTACAAGGAAAATGTGCGCCACGCATTGGATAAAATGTTGGATGTCGATATTATTGAGTTAGTAGATGAATCAGATTGGGTAGGCCCAATGGTGGTCCAAGAGAAGCAATAGAAAGGAAAAATTCGTATATGGGTAGATTTGAGAAAGCTGAATGATGCATGCATGCATGATCAGTTTCCAACACCGTTTACTGATCAAGTATTATAGAATGTTGGTGGATAGGAGGCTTATTCATTCACTGATGGCTTTTTGGGATATCATTAAATAAATATCACATAGAAATATCGAATCAAGAAAACCTTTGCGATGGAGTGGGGTTGCTTTCAATATACCATAATGCCCTTCAGATTCAAGAATTCACCTAAAATTTTCTCTCGAGTAGTAATCGCAATGTTCAAGGAATTTATTCATAAATTCCTAGAGGTGTTTTTTGATGATTAGACTGTGTTTGGGTTGGTGAAGCACCATGTTGTGAGTCTACGCCTTATGTTGGATACATGTCGAATGTATGAGATCATGTTGAACTTGAAGAAGTGCATATTCTATGTGCCTTGTATGTAAGAAATAATTGACAGTGGATGCTATGAGGATCACTGTAATTGTGATCTTGGAAGCTCCTAGGAATGTGAAACACTTGTGTGCAACATTTGGGAACATCATGTATTACAGGAAGTTTATTAAGTCATATGCTTAGATAACCATGCTGATGAAGAAATTATTAAATAAAGATGTCATGTTTTGCTAAGATGAAGAATGCCAGCTCAATTTGGATGTCTTGAAGTAAAAGATGGTGACAACATCTATTTTGGTGTTTTTTTACTAGAAGAAAGAGTTCCATGTGCATGTAGGTTCCTCTTGCATTGCGCTGGGTGCAGTATTAACATAGGTGGGAGAAGGAGAGATTGATCATCTGATAGCCTTCATGAGTAGAAATTTATCCAAAGCTGAGAAGAATTACTCCACTACAAAGCATGAAGGGCTAGCAATGTTCTACGTGCTGCAAAAGTTTAGGCATTATTTGTTGTGTGGACACTTTAAAATGTATATAGATCACTTTGAGCTGAAGTACCTAGTCAATAGCCTATGTTGGGGAGGAAGATATGCCGATGGCTACTGTTATTTCAGGAATGTGACTTTGAAGTTATTGTGAAGCCTGAAAGACTTAATGCAGGACCATAACATTTGTTATGGATTGAAACAAGAAAAGAACCAAATAATTTGGAGGAAGGATTGTCGGATGGGCAGATGTTTGCGGTGCATGTCACGAATGAAAATTTCGCAGATATCATTTAGTTTTTAACAATGGGGATGACCTGAGAAGGCTATTCTACTCAACAAAATAAGGAGTTAGTAGTCTGCGCTGCAGATTTTTTGGTGATTCTTGGTCACTTCTATAAGATGGGAATGAATGAGATACTGCGAAGGCATGATCCCAAGTTTGAAATATGCTAGTATCTTCGCTAAAGCACATGAAGGAGTGGTAAGAAGTCACTACGTAGTCACGACCTACAAGAAGTTGACCAGCCAGACACCTTTTAGGTTGTTCTATGGAATTGAAGCAATAATGCCCATGGAGTACATTATGACAACTTTGCGTACTACAATGTTGAGAGAGATGGTGGATCGCAAGATCTTGGAGGAATGGCTCACGCATATCATGGAGTTGGAAGAGAGCCACTTTCTTGTAGGATTTCACCAGACAGTACAAAAGGAATGTGAGAAAGCATGGAATGATAGGCATATTAAGCTGCACACTTTGAAGATCGATGATTTAGTGTGGCTATATGACAGTAAGTTCACCAAATTTCCACGGAAATTTCAAATGCACTGGTTGGGGACATATGTTGTTAAGAAGATCACAGATGGTGGCACAATTCAACTCGTGAGGTTGAATGGCAAACCATTTCCTAGGAAAGTGAACAGTAATAGGTTGAAGTTGTACACAGGGGATCCTGACCCTACGCAATGGATATATGGAAGCATGACAAGGTTAGTAATCCAGGCAACTGTAATGGATTGTAGGACTATAAACTATGCTACCTGATGAGGTAAAAAACATCATAGGGAGGATGTGTGACATAAGATAGGAGTGCAACAGGTGAAGCTGCACTGCATGAGTTGTACCATGGAGGATGGTACTGCGCAGTTGGGTCCAAAAGTCACTATCGGAGTTACTATTCATGATTTTATGGAAATAATTATGTTAGGAGGAGCGGGTGGGTTCCATTTATGGTGAAATTTTTTGAAGATCTACCACCAAAGACGCATTTATGATCATAAATTGGAGGGAATGGTCAGATTTGAATTCAAGACCCCCTATAAATTGAGCACATTGGTCCACCGAAGAACACTATGCCATCTAAGAATTGTCTGTGAATTGTGCTATATTGAGTTTATGAGTTATCAATTTTGGGAGGACTTAGCTTCTAGCCCATTATTTGTAACATTACCTAAGTGGAACCAGAAGATCGTTCTTGAGAAGATGTCTGCGTAAATTAGTTCAGAAGTTATTGTTTCTGAAGAAAAAGGAGCCAAGGTTATATCTATGGAAGCTACACCTGTTGTAACTATGGTATCGAGGTCATCTAGGCCAAAGCAAGTAGCTGCGAAGGAAAAGAAAAAGAAGCCTATGCCAGTGCGACAGTAGCTAAGGAAGAATTTGGGGTTTCGATAGAAGGAGAAGAAGGGTAAGCAGTCAAAGAAGGTTGTGGACCTAGAGGAAGAGGAATTCCAAGGAGTGGAGGAATTAGATGTTGAGGAGGTTGAGCCTATTACACGACTCCTAGAGTATATCCCTCTATGTCAAGGGAAGGCCAAAGTTACAAAAGACCCTGATTCCAATAATTTTATAATCGTGAAAAACCTATTTCTAGAATAGGTGGGATTTGAAGGAACAACCTTAGCACACATTCGAGTGCTGAAAATGGAGGATTGGAATCTTGCAGACCATGATAGATTCTCTCATTTGACCACTAGGAAATATATGAAGAAGATATACTATGAAGAGGCCAGGGTTACATGGTTGAATCCCATGAAATGGCAGAGAGGTGTTGAGTAGGCTAGGTTGTTGCACATGCTCTGCATGTTACATTTTCATAGATCAATAATCAATATGGTGTGTGTGTGCCAGCTACTCACGCTGGTGCACGATGGGTGCGTGTGGCTTGAAGAGCCCATCCCGATCACTGATATGCTAATTCATTGGATAACAAAGCTTCCCTACACTCTAGCTATTATCCCATAATATGGGTAATTTCCCTTTACATGTTTCCAATGAGATATTAATCCAAGGAGTGTTGAGTTGCTCAAACAATGTGTATATTGTTTAAGTGTTCCATAAGGACCCTTTCCTAAGGTTGTTACTAGTCATGAGAGAAATGGTTTTCTTAGAAATGTAAGGCCCCACATGTTATAGACATTTTTGTGCCTTACAGCATAGAGCATGAAATGTCAATAATCTAAGGGATCCAAAGTCCCTAAACATGTTGTTCTTACCCTTAGAGGAACAAGGTCAGCAAACCACAACACTACAAACCAGTTCTCCACTGAAAAACACTCAAAAACAGGTCAATTTTGGATCAAAGCAGCTGCTCCACTAGGCATCTGCGCTGCATAGCAGGTACAACAAAGGCTACCTGCTATGCATAGCAGGTAGAACAAAGGCTACCTACGCTGGGCGTACTTGGACATGTGGAGGAATCTTTTTCTCAAAGTGCCAGTGCCCAGGAAGCTTCTAAAAAGACACTTGATCATAAGATTCGCCTAATGATGAGTTAAGAGCTTGTAAAACTCCAAGTGGAAGACAGAAACTCCAAGTGAAGGACTGAAGAACAACTGGGGTTGAAGAGAACAACAAGTCACGCATCAAGCTGGCTTATCTTCACTCCAAAAATCTATATAAGGATCTCATCCCATGGGATCTGGAGGCCGGAATTCAGTGCAAAGAATCGCTGTTGGTTTGCAGTTGAGAGTATTGGGTGATTGCCTGAGGGAGGTGAAGAAGAGATTTCTCTCCGTCGGGAAGGTGATGCTGGATTGTACCTCGCATGGTTGTATCACCGCCTGAACCTTACATCCATATATTAATAAAACATTTGAGGTTCTTCTATTCGCATGTGTTTCAATGATGTATTGTCTTACTTGCGTCTTTGATTTATGCTAATCCTTGAATCATTTATACATGCATGCTTCTCGTAGTTTCCTTTTCTTGTCTTATTTGCAGGATGTCGTGTAGCTGGGCCCGTGAAAAGACTTGGAGCTGGGAGCAAGAGGCAAACAAAGGAGATTGGATCGACCATTTGCGCAAGACATCGGTAAGTGGATCTATCCCTTTTATCTCTTGCATGTCATAAAGAAGAAACTTTAGATAGCTTTGCTTTCAGCTGTTGCTAAGGAACTGTCACCCTTAGAGTGGGTTAGGGTCATTCCGAGTTGGATACTTTCCCCCACAACAGACTGGCGACTAACTCGCCGCTTAGGTTAAAAATGGCCCATGCTGCTGAGGATAGGTTCCTCGTACTACGACTCGCTCCGTCAGCATATCCAACCCACGGTTCCAATGGATTTAACATCTACAATAAATGTGAAAAGCGGATTACTTAAACCAAAAAAAACGCTTTAGCGAAAACAAAAATGTAACAAAAGCATATAGGTTACTATTAGGCATAGTAACGCTTAAGGTACAACCCGTTGCGGGGTTGTGCCAGTGGAATTCCATCAGGTGGCCAAGAGCCTCTTTCGACAATTTCAGTTCCTTAGCCACGACTTTCTTAACCCACTTTCAATTACCTATCAGGTATGAAACGGGAACCGAGATACTGACCAACTTCAAACAGATGACAGCTACTCACATATCTGATCATATACATGAGTGGCATCGTCGACGTAGGATGGTGAAAACATACGTTCCTGATCAGCTACTAGCTGAATGGTTTATAAAGTCATTACTTCCGGCTATAACGGAAGATGTGGCCAAGGGGGGAGTCGTAACAGAGGAGCAAGTCATTGCTCGTGCTCAATATTTAGACTTGGTATATACTCAGTCGGGCACGCTCTATGACAAAATACCTGATGCCCCCAGACCTGAATTTTCAATTCCTCCCCCTCCTAAATCAAATATTGACTCTCATGCTGGAGATGGCGTGATTGGCACTGCAAGCGTGAAGTCGAGAAAGGCTTCACCTCAGAAAGCCCGTAAGACTTCAGATCGAAATGCCCATGAAGAGATTCTTGCTTTGGAAGTAAATGCCATATCAGCAGATAAAGGCAAAGAAACCAATCAACCAGGAAGCAAGAAGAAGCAAAACAAAGGGAAGAAGAAGCAACAGGATGGTCCATCACCTGAAATAGCTTCTTCAAGCTCTCCTAGTAAAGGGAAACGGAAAGGGAAGCCACCTAGTCCATGTTTTATATGTGACGAGGATCATTGGACACAAGATTGTCCATACAAAGCTGAACTCAAGAGATTCTTTAAAAGTCCAAAGATCCCAGCTGTGTTGACTGACCCGTTTCCCAAACCAGGTCAAAATATGGTTGATGGTGGAAATGCTTCCCCGTCGCAAGTGTTGATGTTGTCAATCTCTAAGCAAAATGATGCTTTGATTTCGACAAGGAGCAAAGATTATGGGAATCCGCAACTGTCGAACGAAAAAGGTAAAGATCAACCTAGTAGTTCGACAACAACTTCGACAGAAGTTGTCCCACCCATAATGCCAGAATTAACGATAAAACCACCTAAGGGTGTAGTACACAAGTCGACTTTTAATCCTCGTGCCAGAGCGGCGCAACATTATAACATAGTGGAAGATTTGACTCAATCACCATCCGCTATGTCGACTCTAGAAGTACTACAAAATTGTCCATCCCAAAGGCAGGCATTGTTATCGGCAATAGGGGGGGTTGATCCTAAGGATTCCAATCTTGTGTCCTTTGATCACAAAGGGTATGACCCTCAGCTACCAGCTCAACTCGCTTTCCTTATCCAGGTAAAGGCCTTCAAGAAAAATGTTCACAGAACAATTATTGACGAGGGGGCATCGACATGTATTATGTCGATGAGCTGCTGGAAAACGCTAGGGTCACCAACCTTGTCGAGATCTTTGACAACACTGAAGGCTTTTGATGGTAGGACATATACCCCTTACGGTATCCTAAGTAACTTGAAAGTTGAACTAGGTGAAAAAACAGTAGAGATTGATGTTGAAGTCATAGATGGAAATCTGGATTACAACATCCTACTGGGAAGACCATGGATTTATGCCATGACAGCTGTCGTGTCGACTTATTTTAGGAAGATCGCATTCCCGTTTGAAGGAGGGATTACGGTCATCGACCAACAGAACTTCCTCCTAAATGGTTCACAAGTTACGGGAAGCATTCCCATGATCCATGAGAGCGACCGTTCAATTCAAGATATAGGAGTAGGCCTGTTGAAAGACCCCACGATGATGGGAACTTTCTCGCTACCAAATCATACGTACATAGCAAATGTACCATTGGTGGCTACCTGCAACATGATATCTTCCACGAAGGTCACAAAAGACAAAGTCATCATGGATCGGGCAATGGTTTTACACCCAAGCACAATCGAAATATTGTAGCAATCAATATTTCAGGCATGGGAGGCGAGCCCCAATCAACGCTCGTCAAGCGTTTGGATAGATAGGTCAGGAGAATGTGGAACCCCTTTGGATCCTTGGTCACGAGTGCATGCAAGTGACGAAGGGATCCTGCAGTCACTGATGATTGGGGGGGCACCATGGGATGATAACCACCATCGTTCCCTAACAAAGGAAGATACTCAAGGCGACCTGTATCACCCTTCAGTATTTGAATTCCTAACAAATACTGTAAATACGGTGGACTCCGAGAGAAACCTATCCAATATAGAAGAGACTATAGCCATAGATATCTCGACAAAAACAGACATTGTAGAGAATATTTATGTCGGCAAAGGTTGTTCCCCTTCAGAACAAGAAATATATAAAGCTCTTTTCCGCGAATTTAGAGATGTCTTTGCTTGGTCATATGATGAAATGCCAGGCATCGACTCGAGTATCGTTGAACATGAAATTAAGATGTATCCTGATGTCAAACCAGTGAGACAACGGCTTCGGCAGGTGCACCCCAAGAAAGCCGCTGCCATTAAGGCGGAAGTTGAAAAGCTCCTCCATGTTGGTTTCATCTACCCGGTTCCTCTGACCGATTGGGTATCGAATATTGTCCCTGTTATGAAAAAACAAGGAACAATACGAGTGTGCGTCGATTATAGGGATGTAAATCAAGCCTGTCCAATGGACAACTACCCTACACCCTTCATCGACCAGATAATTGACGAATGCGCCGGATGTGAAATCTTTTCGTTTATGGACGGATTTTCTGGGTATAATCAAATTAATATCCGCCCACAGGACCAGTCAAAGACTGCATTTATTTGTTCGTGGGGCACATTCGCTTATCGAAAATTACCCTTTGGTTTAAAGAACGCAGGGGCGACGTTTCAGAGAGCAATGAATTATGCTTTCCATGACACCAAGAACATCGTTCAACCTTATCTCGACGATCTTCCGGCTCATTCGCAAAACCGGACTGATCATCCGCATCATTTAAGAGCAATATTTCTACGTCGCCGACACTAAAAAATAAGACTCAATCCACACAAATGTGTGTTTTGCGTCGGTTCTGGTCGTTTACTCGGCTTTATAGTCTCCAAGGATGGGATTTGTCTCGACCCTTGCAAGTTGCAGGCAATCATTAATTTGCCTCCACCTTCGAACTTGCTTCAGATTCAGAAACTCCAAGGGAAAGCAAACTTTCTGAGGAGGTTCATTCCAAATTACGCAGAACTGGCTAAAGGTTATACCCGTCTCCTGAAAAAGGATGTACCTTTCGTCTGGGACCAGGTTGCACAAGCTTCCTTTGATGCTTTGAAAGAAGCGCTAATCAAGGCATCATTAATGTACGCCCCGGACTATCTAAGGGATTTTAACCTGTATCTGGCTGCAGCAGATACGACCATTGCGATGGTTTTAGTTCAAGAAGTCGATGGAATAGAACACCCTATATATTATTTAAGTAAAAACTTAAATGATACAGAAAGTAAATATTCTCATGTTGAAAAGCTGGCATTAGCAGCTGTTCAAGCGATTCAAAGATTTCGACATTATGTCCTCTTTAGGAAGACCACTGTATTGTCAGATTGCAACCCCATGACTTATATACTGTCGCGACAGTTGCTTGGGGGAAAATATTCAAAGTGGATAGCTATCCTTCAAGAGTTTGATCTGGAATTTGTGAAATCCAAATCAAAGAAAGCTTTAGTTTTCGCAGAATTATTATGCGATCTCCCGTCATCGTACAACGATGAAACGTCCAAAGAATCGATCGTGGACGAAAGTTTGTTTCTGATATCAGCAAGTGATGAGTGGTATGGAGATATAATAGTTTATCTCCAAACCCAAAAGTTTCGGCCGGACACCTCTCACTCAGAACAAAAACACATTCGATACCAAGCAAAAGACTACATGATCGTCGGTGATACGCTTTACCGTCGTGGTGTCGATACGGTCCTGAGAAGGTGTCTAACCCATGAGGAGGTCGAAAAAGCCCTGAATGAATGTCATTCAGGCACCTGTGGGGGGCATCAATCTGGATATGCTACAGCACAAAGAATCTTACGAGCAGGATACTTCTGGCCAACCATGTTCAAAGATTGCATAACCGCAGTTAGAAGTTGCCATGCATGTCAGATTTTTGATAGCAAAACCAGAAGACCCCCCTCTCCTTTACAGCCAATAATAGCTGTGGGGCCTTTCGCCAAGTGGGGCATCGATTTCATGCAATGTAACCCCACCTCGACCGGGGGGCATGGGTATATTATAGTCGCAGTTGACTATTTTACCAAATGGGCCGAGGCGATGCCTACATTGGATAACACTGGTGAAATAGCAGCCATATTCTTTTTTAATCATGTAGTCGCCAGATTCGGCGTACCACAGGCCATAGTAACAGATCATGGATCGCATTTCCGCAATCACATGATGGTAGAATTAACTGCCAAACTAGGATTGTCTCACGACAGCTCTACTCCGTACTATCCGCAAGCTAACGGACAAGTTGAAGCGATCAACAAAGTCCTGAAGCGCATGCTGCAAAGGATGGTGGGGGTTCACAAAAGAAGATGGCATTTGATCCTGTACTCGGCTTTGTGGGCCTACCGAACATCGGTAAGGAATGCCACTGGGTTCACACCATTTCAACTGGTGTATGGCCTGGAAGCAATCCTACCAATCCAGTGCGAAATTTCGTCCCTTAAACTCGCAATTGATCTCCTCCCCGGAACCTCAGAAGAAGAAGCTCGTTTCTTAGAGTTAATCTAGTTGGATGAAACTCATCGTGATGCCGCCTTGGCCAACGAAGCCCATAAGAGACGAGTCAAAGCGCAGTTCGACAAAAATGTCAAACCTCGTGTCTTCTCGGAAGGTGATTTGGTCTTGCTTTATGACCAAGAATCCGATAAATTGGGAGCTGGGAAATTCAAGTCCTTATGGATGGGCCCTTATATTGTTAAAAGTGTGTTAGCAAAAGGTGCCTACGAGTTGGTAGATTATGACGGAATCCCACTGGCGCAACCCCGCAACGGGTTGTACCTTAAGCGTTACTATGCCTAATAGTAACCTGTATGCTTTTGTTACATTTTTGTTTTCGCTAAAGCGTTTGTTCCGGTTGAAGTAATCCGCCTTTTTACGCTTGTTGCAGATGTCAAATCCATTGGAACCATGGGTTGGATATGCTGACGGAGCGAGTTGTAGTTCGAGGAACCTATCCTCAGCAGCATGGGCCATTTTTTAACCCAAGCGGCGAGTTAATGAGTTTCAGAGGGGTCTGTATTGGTCAATCAACAAATAATATCGCTGAGTATAGCGCGTTGATAGAGCTCCTCTCTGATGCCATCACCCATGGCATACGCCGGCTAGTCGTCAGGCTAGACTCACAGCTCGTGGTACTACAGGTCAATGGTACCTACTCTGTCTGAAATCCAGCTATTTATCGCAAGTTCATAAGAGTTAAAATCTTGGAAAGACAGTTTGATTTTATCCAATATCAACACATTTCCATAAACTTAAACACATTAACCGACTCATTAGCAAATTATGTGTTAGATAGACATTTGCAAATTTGATAAAAAGAGAAGCATCATCGATGTTTCATACATGGACCACATAAAAACTGGAATAAACCCCGAAAATCAAAAATATATATACACTGTTTACGGTTTACATATAATGTTCTGTAACCAAGACAAAATCGGTCATATGACCCCAAAACTCAAAAATGGCTGGGGGGCACCCTAGCCTAGTGATCCTCATGATAACATGCCACGGCCTGTGCAATCATGCGCAGAAGACGAGACCATCGTCTAGGAACACCAGCATTATGTCGCTGCAATTGCAGAGGCAACTCGTCAATCCGTACATCCGGAATCCCGAAGGTAAGACCCTCGACCTGTTCTTGCACAGCTGCAAGAGTCTCGGCCAAGTCAAGGTCACAGAGAATAGCTCTCCCTGGAGCCTCCCCTGCTGGGGCAGCGGCCGGAACTCCCGGACGAACTACTGGACGGACGGGGCCCACATCTGCATGCACACATGAGTTTGATTAGAGTCTTGATAGAATAAAGCACAAGGACATTATAAAGGAAAAACAGTAAACAATGATAAGGTCAAAATATTTACCGAGATCACCCCACTGCTCGCCATCCGGTAGTACCAAATCCGGATCACCTCGGAAATCCATGCCAATATATGGATACTCGGAAGAAGCCATATCCTGCCGCTCGAACCACCTAAAGAAGGCATCAGTGAAAGTAATCTTGGATTGACCTGCATGTCTAGCCATGTGGTCAACCCACCTCTGCATGCGTGGCTCAGTAGGAGATGGCAAGTCGAGGACAATGTACTGAGGTTGCATCAGGGGTATCTTCTCCAAAGCGAAGGCAGTCAAAACTGAACCAAAGCCAAAATTCTTCAGTCTCCTGTCCTTTACTTTGGTCAACTGGTTTTTCATCTGAACCAGTACTGCATCACACCAGTTGAAAACTTTCGGCTGAAGACACTCCAGGGCGTGCTGCACATATGACCTGTTGGCAACATGAGGGGATGCACTACCGGCCATCCTACAAATCGTGAACAGAATAGACCTGAGAGACCTGTCA
This sequence comes from Pinus tabuliformis, assembly GCA_031772625.1. Taxonomy (NCBI): domain Eukaryota; kingdom Viridiplantae; phylum Streptophyta; class Pinopsida; order Pinales; family Pinaceae; genus Pinus; species Pinus tabuliformis. Next base: position 856,047,633 of record CM062808.1, on the reverse strand, counting down.
GTAACATCACAGATGGAAATCTTGCCGTCTCTGCTCGGTTGGGATCCCTCCCTGCAATACTGACGGATATAATCTTTCACGGAATCACTCCCTCGGGCCGAACCGGAAAGGGAGATGGGGGCACCCCGCCTTGACAACCCAGTCAAGAAGTAAATGTCCACTATGGTCAAAGGGATGGACTTGCCCCTAATCTGGAACACTTGGTTAACAGGATCCCAAGCATCAAGCAGGTACTGCAGTAAACATATCTGTGCCCTCATGCTAGATATGCGGAAGAATTTTAGCAAGCCACAGTTCCGCAACGCGCTCACAGTAACAGGATCATGGAGGGCTATCATGTCCTCCTCTTCATGCTCTCGTTCTCGCCACGTAAGAGTCATTCTGCTCCAATAAACTCTGCAAAACAAACAAGAGGAGGAGTAAAATCCTTGACTCAGTGAAGAAAATGGCAAAATCTCATGAAAAATTGTGCAACCAAGAAGTTTTTCTGCGCCCAACGCAGGTAGAGAAGGGTCTACCTGCATTGGGGAACAAACTGCCTTTGAAAATGAAGGCCCCAACGCAGGTTTCGATATAGGGCACCTGCGCTGAGGGCAGAGCGCCCTAGAGAAACCCCAGGGGCTCATGGGGGCAGGAAAACAAGCATGAAACTGAGAAATAAGACCATGAAAAGACAGAGCTAGGGTTTAGCTCCTACCTGGTGAAAACGGTGCTGAAAATCGTCCATAGAATCTCCCGAAATCAACTGGTGAAAAATCGAGAGGAAGAGGCACCTCCAAATCTCCAACAAACCAAATGCACATGAAATGGTAAAATGAGAGGTAAAAACATCTTTTAAATTGCTTTTTACGTAGTTCAAAGTAAAATATTAGTATTTTTACTTCATGTTATCCATTTCTAACAAAGTTTGTTGCAGCAATTGATGATACAGTACTATCTCTGAAAAGAAAAGCTAGTCATGGTAAAATATGAATTTGATCTTATCAAACGAGCAGTTTTGGCAAAGTTCATGCTCGTTAAAAAATAAACGCAAGATCCGAGCAGTTTTAATGCGGAAATTCATGCTCGTTAAAAAATTAACGTAAGCTTGTGAGCAGGCTTCCCCGAGTGTTCAAGCTCATTCAGAAAAAATGAACCGGTAAATAACCATTTGAGACCGTAAATTCATCAGCCATAAAAGCCTTGGTCGTGTTTGTGCACCGTCACATCCACTTTTCATTTGGCCGATCATTCACATCCACTTGATTGTTTACCTATTTTGAGGAACAGCTGCGAAGAGTGATCCCACTTAGCCATCCTTGTAATACTGCCATGATTGGAAAATTCCAACCTGTACCTGGAATCTGCTGCTATCCCTGTTTATCACTCGTTCCTCAAAAGACGAGTCTTCTTTGAGCTCTTTTCACTGACTCGTAAAATATGAAAAGTTTGCCAAGTTTTGGCCTTCCAGCTCGTTAAAAGGATCGGAAGAGCTATCCCTCCTCTAGATTTTAATCTTTTTGGACCTGAGGGATTATTGCACAAAAAGATCGAGCGCTTGTCTAGTTCGGCTCGATAAAGATATCGAACATTCATCCCTTCTGTATTGTTTTATACTTTTTCGGACTTAAGGGATTAGATGATGAAAAAGGACCCCTGGAGTCTACTTTATGTACACTTTTCAGACTCTCTAAAAATGAAAAGGACCGAGTTGTCTTTGTCGCTGGGCTCGTTAAAAATATTAGATAGCGACAAACTTGTCTTTAGACAAGAACGAGTTTCCCTATCGCTAGGCTCATTAAAAACATAGCGATGGGCTTGCCCGAAGGGCAGGTTATAGATCAAGCATATGTTATCCTCCTCAAGCTTGTCAAAAATAAAGAGGTACTGGTCAGAAATGACTGGGGAAAAATTGGGAAGAACCTCAAAGCTTAATGGTAGCAAGTCGCTCTTGAACATGACACTTTTGCCTCCGTAAATATCGGGTTGGGTTATTATCATTCACCGGTCCCTTCACCATGGTCTCGCCATACCATCCATACATGGGGTAATGCTACCGATCCGTCTCATCAGTGTCGTTATATGTTCAAGAGATGTCATTCAGAAAGTGTCAACCGGGTCCCATCCACTACCGTACATCATCTTTCATCCTTCCATTACCGCCACCCTGAATCATATTTCACAGATCGTTTTCACCAATCATCACTAGCTCCGTTCCGTGTCACTGATGTGGGATTCATTAAGGCCCTCCTTTGACGGATCACTTCTTGTCGACATCAGCTCATTATCCAAGAAGTTGATCTAGGAACACCCCCTCAGTACTTTGAAGCTTGCATGCCTCAATGGCAAGTTTCTCACTCCCGGCGATAGGTATACATTAATGACCTTCGACCAGGAGACTTTGCGTGGTGTTCGACGTCAGATCCTATATTCACACCACGTGAATTGTGCTGCAGTACCTTGAGGGTCATCATCATTATCGGTGATTCCTCTCGCGCTTGTTAACAGTTTACATTATTGACTGGTAATCAAGCGATGTCTTTCCATGTTCGACTTCAAGAAATTCTCACATGGATCGACTTGTACTAAAGTGAAGGTCGGACAAGTTTGAAGACCTCGGATCTAGTTTCATCCATCCGGGCTGCGATATATATTCAGGAGATAAAAACATAGACATGTGCAGCAGATGATCATCCTACTAAAAAAGGATGATAATTAAAAGCAGAGAATTATCGGTCCATTATCAGACGATCGTCTGTTATGTACAACAAATGTATTTATAAAGCTGAGCATGGGAAATGCCCGCCTCAGCTAGATCATGAAAAGAAAGATAATGTATTGTATTGTATTTTGTTACAGGTCACCTCCCGACGATTTGAATGAACTTCGGATCCTCCTAATAAAGCATTTCACCCGATGAACGACCTCATACTTTAGGGGGCAACTGTTATAGACATTTTTGTGCCTTACAGCATAGAGCATGAAATGTCAATAATCTAAGGGATCCAAAGTCCCTAAACATGTTGTTCTTACCCTTAGAGGAACAAGGTCAGCAAACCACAGCACTACAAACCAGTTCTCCACTGGAAAACACTCAAAAACAGGTCAATTTTGGATCAAAGCAGCTGCTCCACTAGGCATCTACGTTGCATAGCAGGTACAACAAAGGCTACCTGCTATGCATAGCAGGTAGAACAAAGGCTACCTGCGCTGGACGTACTTGGACATGTGGAGGAATCTTTTTCTCAAAGTTCCAGTGCCCAGGAAGCTTCTAGAAAGACACTTGATCATAAGATTCGCCTAATGATGAGTTAAGAGCTTCTAAAACTCCAAGTGGAAGACAGAAACTCCAAGTGAAGGACTGAAGAACAACTGGGGTTGAAGAGAACAACAAGTCACACATCAAGCTGGCTTATCTTCACTCCAAAACTCTATATAAGGATCTCATCCCATGGGATCTGGAGACCGGAATTCAGTGCAAAGAATCGCTGTTGGTTTGCAGTTGAGAGTATTGGGTGATTGCTTGAGGGAGGTGAAGAAGAGATTTCTCTCTGTCGGGAAGGTGATGCTGGATTGGACCTCGCATGGTTGTATCACCGCCTGAACCTTACTTCCATATATTAATAAAGCATTTGAGGTTCTTCTATTCGCATGTGTTTCAATGATGTATTGTCTTACTTGCGTCTTTGATTTATGCTAATCCTTGAATCATTTATACATGCATGCTTCTTGTAGTTTCCTTTTCTTGTCTTATTTGCAGGATCTCGTGTAGCTGGGCCCATGAAAAGACTTGGAGCTGGGAGCAAGAGGCAAACAAAGGAGATTGGATCGACCATTTGCACAAGACATCAGTAAGTGGATCTATCCCTTTTATCTCTTGCATGTCATAAAGAAGAAACTTTAGATAGCTTTGCTTTCAACTGTTGCTAAGGAACCGTCACCCTTAGAGTGGGTTAGGGTCATTCCGAGTTGGATACTTTCCCCCACAACACCACAGGCCACACATTTACTAATAGTTGTGAATTAACCTCATGAAAACCCCTTTAATGTTTTCTCCTTAGGTTTGTTCTAGAGTTAGTTTTTAGAAAAAACACAAGATAACTATGGCCCTTTTGGATCCTAGGATTGTAATATTTCTTAAAATTAATAAAAAAAATTCTTTGTCATTTCAAATGTGAGCTTACGGCAAGGATTTATAATTTGCTAGAAGAACGCAGAGAGGTCAATTTATTTTTTCTTATTTATTTTTCAATCATAGTGGTCATCTTTTCTTTTTAAGTGAAAGTAAAATCAACTTTGTAACTGCAACTTAAACTTTACAACTTATTACAAATTTTTTATATTCATTTTGTACAGTCATTTTTGCTCCCTATATCCTTCCTTCCATAGATTGAGTAAGGCCATCCTTTGTTTCATATTTTACCATGAAATTAATGTAAATAGGTATTTTTCCAGTGCATGTAATTTAAGTTTCTAACCACATATCTAATTAAATACAATATAAGGAGTTATATGTATTTATATCATAAAGGAAAGGATTATTTTCCATGTCCAACACTCTTAGTTTTATTTATTTTTTCTTTTTGTAACCTTACACTAGGGTTATTCTAAGAAGTGACACAAGTGTCTCCCAATGAGACACTAGCCCTTCCTTTTTTATTTATTATTTACTAAATGATAACATCATTTTTTTTAAGAAAATAAAGACTAAATACAAGGGAACAATTCTCATGCATACATTTATAATTTATAGAGACTATACAATGCTCTTTTAGTTTAATGAGATTTTGAGTGTACAAATGTTTTAAAAAAATTGTGTTACTTAATTATTCTAGGCTTTCCCCTATTGTACCCTTTCCTTTCTCATTTGGCATGTAATCTTTCTCCCCTGCACCTGCCCAATGTTTTCTCTTCCTATAACATAAATTTCAAGATACACAATACAAGCATGGAGGCATTTATTCACTAACAAGCCATATACACCCACCATAGTTTTCTAAATACATAGACACATTAGCTTTCCCATTTTTTTTATTATTTCTCTTAGTTAAAAGGAACTTCTAGGCCTCTTGACTTCCCCAACCATATTTCCTTGGTAGTAGTGCTTTCATGGAATAAATATGTTTTCAATCTTCCAATCCTAACATTCAAGAGCTTTTTCACAACTATCTATCTCCAAGTAGGGTATTGGAGGTTGTTATCTTTCTCTTATACAATAGCCCCAATCAAGAGTAAGAATGATGACATTCATCTCCATCTAACATTAATCTTTTGAACTCCTTTAGTAATTCTTTGCCCAGCCATTTCCTCTGTTGTTCCCCCTTTCTCTTCCTACCTTCTCTTCCTTCTTTCAGCTTGGGCTTTATCATAGAATGTTGATTATATATGTTTCATTGCTTTCTGGATTTTTTCCTCTCAAACATGATTCATGCAGTACCCCAAAGAAAAGAAATTTCTTGTGGATGTGAGGAGTTTCTCCTTTTTTCTCTTTTTCTTAGGGCATAACTAGCTCATTAATTACTTTTCACTAAAAAGGGAAGTCATTTAGTAAAGATATACAAAAAAATCAAATTAACGAGACATAATATAAAACAATTACATTATATTATTTTTAACATGAAACCTATATTACTTAAAAAAAACAACTTTTAACAATTCAACATCCTTAAAATTTACTATTTCATAAAATAATTTAACATTTTTTATTTCCAATAAAAAAATTACTTTAAATTTAAATCTAAACATTTAAAATAAAATTTGAAAACAAAATGGTAATGACCTAAAATGCATAATATTTTGATGTATTATAGTGTATTAATTGTAGTGACAACATCTTTATAAAAAATTAATTAAACTAGAAATCTAAAAATTTAAAATAGAACTTAAACACAACATAATCGTATCATAATGTATGAAGTACAGTGGCGACATCCTTATACTTCCAAACTAGACCAGTGGTACATAAACAAATCATATGCAGATTATTGATGCAGGAGCATCCAGCTCAGGGTGAAGAAAATGAAAGTGTTTGTCTCATAGGATTGATAGGTTGACAGGTCATTCGTATTTGAATCTTTTAACTTTATTTAGTTTGTATCATTTAGGACTTAACAGCAGGATATGGTTCACTTTTGTTTTAAATTTCTTTTAGTTATTGTTTTAAATCAATTATAGAATTTGGATGAGAGAAAAATTATTAAATGTAACTACATGTAATTGATTGACAGTTCTTGAAATTGTTCAAAATATATTACAAAAATAAAAAACATGAAACATTGTAGGGTGGTTATCCAACATAATAAAAATAAGAATAGCATTATCAAATTTCTTGTGAACATCTGAATCCATCGTAGCATCGAATTACATATATATTTTCCTATTTAAAGACTAGCTTGAGTGTGTTCCTAACAACAGTAACAAAACAATGAATGAACTTTTTGTTTCTTAACAGACAATGGCAATATCAAACCCAGCAAGCAAACAAAGTCTCATGAAAGCACAAGCACCAAGCAACAAGGACGAACAACCATTTGGAGAATCAAATACTACTTACAACAAATAAATATAGTTCATAAATACCACAAAAAGTGTTTGAAAAAGGAAACTACAACTAAGCGAAGGAGGGTTCGAGAGCACCCTTGAATACAATCACAGCAAAGAGAGTACGTGAATTTTCAAGTACAATATAAAACTCAATACATCTTTTTCTTTCCTTTACAAGCATATTCATGTCCATACATAGAATGTCCAAGTGCTATAGCTTGAAGACAAAACTAAAAATACATTGTATGTCAGTAGAGGAGCCGGGTTCGAAACCCCAACATAAAAACCCTACATACAATTATAAAAGTTAAAGAATCATTGAACCCTGACTTGAAATCCCTGACTAGCAAGTTTGGAACTGCGACCTCATACCAATCTAACCACTTGAAGAACAGTGAGGGTTTGTAAGCCTACGCTTACCCAGGAGCAGTGTCGAGCCAGAGGAAGGAATCAACAGGTCACCAACCAATAAGGGAACCCCGCTCACAAAGGAGCAAGACCCTTAGCACAACAGGAAGACCAATTGCAGAACTAAAGTAGAGAAGGATGACTTATATTTGGTAGACAACGAGTTTAAGTCGAATGCAGGGTCACCTGATGGCTATGACCTGAAATCACCAAAACAAATAACAAATTACACTGCAGAACAAACACAGTGAGCAAAGAAAACAATACAGGAGCAAATGTACTCAGGAGAAAGCAACCGTAGACAACACCCACAAAAACCTCGGGGCTAAGGAACCCATTTGCAAAAGGCAGAGTTTCGAGCTTCAAAACCCTTGAGCTAACTCATGGATAGAAGAGAATAGACAACGCCATTATATCAATAAAACCCAGCTAGCAGAATAGTGCCATGACTGAATAGTGTAAACAAAGTCCAATTGACAGAGTCGAGTCAAGGATGGAAGCAGATATAGAGAGGTCACAAACCTCCTGCAGAGACCCGAGTGAACCAGAGCACCACGCGAACAAGACAACGTGAAAAAGATGGAGCAAACAGAGCCATTATGGTTCCATATAAAAATACAAGGCGGGAGGACAGAATTCGAGACAGAGACGGGTTTCTCCCTCACAACGAGCGCATACGAATGAAACAAAAAAGAATCAAAATAATATCTAGCCGCCCTCAAATCACACATTTAATAATTTCATTAATCAGGATTCATAAAATTTCGTTAATCAATATTCACGTCCGAACTATAGGACAGGGTTGGTCCCATCAATTTTGGTATCGGAGCCATGTTTGAGTTTTGTTTTCATAGAAATAGAAGTTGGAAGGCGAGGTCATGGGAGAGCTAATGAAAGAGTAGCGAAAGAAGAATTGAGAGAGGAGATTAGGATCCCGAATGCCCGACTAGCAGTAATAGAAGCAGGAAGAAGAAGGGATCTGGAAATGGGGGATAACAGTGAAGAAGAAACTATAGTTAGGGAAAACCTGAAATTCTGAATTATGATGGTAGTTTTTCCACAGAAGTGTTGTTGGACTAGATTAGTGAGCTGGATAAATATTTTGAATGTGAGGAGGCCAGCGAAGATAGGAGAGTTAGATTTTCTGCTACCAAGCTGAAAGGACTCACGGCCTTATGGTGGGATACTGTCTAAGCAAAGAGGAGAAGATTGGATAAGTTACCAATCAGGAAGTGGACCAAAATGGTCGCCAAGATGAAGGGCACGTTTTTGCCAAACGATTACCAAATTTCTCTGCATTGACAGTTACAAAATTTGAAGAAGAGAGGAATGGTGGTTAAGGAATATACCGAAGATTTCTATTGGGTGAATTTGAGAGCTGGTTATACTGAAGACACCCTAGAAAAGACAACAAGGTATGTGAGTGGCCTAAGGCCAGAGATATTGGATGAGACAAGTATTATTTCTCTGAAAATTGTAGGGGAAGCATACTAGAGTGCCTTAAAGGCAGAAGAAAATATCACAAGAAAGTAGAATGCTCGGAGAGGATGACGAACTAGTAGAGGGAGAGGAAAATCCTTTGGTAGAGGAAAAGCTGCCAACAACAGTGAAGAGGGCAGCAGTTCAAAGACCTCAGGGACAGTAGAGAAGGATAGTAGCACTAGGGGAGGAAGGCCATACTAGCGCGAAAGAGGTAGCGGTAGAGGCAGAGGAGCTGTCATTAAGTGTTACGGGTGCCACAAGTGGGGGCAAAAGTCCTATGAGTGTCCTGATGGTGAACAGGCTGGAACAAGAGGAGCATATGTTGCTTAGATGGAGGAATTAGAGACACCACCTCAAGAGGTAGAGAATGTGCTAGAGATAGGCGAGGCCTTAGTTCTGAATAAGGTTCTGCTGAAACCATCAAAGGAGATAGTTGAACAAACTCAAAGAAAGGCGTTATTCCATATTTTTTGCAAGTCACATGGGAAATGTTGTAAGCTAATTATCGACAGCGGGAGTATGGATAATCTAGTTACCACAAATATGGTGGAGAAGTTGGGCTTGAAAGTGTTGAAGTACCCTACTCCTTATAAGGTGTTGGGGTTACAAAAAGGACATCAACTATTGGTTGATGAACAATGTGAGGTTGAGTTCCCTATTAGTAGATATAGGGACAAGGTTATTTGTGATGTTATGCATATGGACGTGTATCACATACTACTAGGAAGAACATGGAAGTATGACAGGAAGGTAGTGCATGATGGAAATACAAACTGTTACAAGTTTGTCAAGCATGGGATTAAGCACATGCTTGTACCCATCAAGGAGGAAGAAACAACATAAACTAGTTGAACCAAAGCATTGTTTATGGGAAGAAAGGAATTTTTGAAACATATTGAAAACAACGAGATAAAATATTTTGTTGTAAGGAGGCTGAAAACAGTGTTCTTACACACTCAAGTTGCAGATTTTCCTGAAGACATTTAGGACATGTTGTAGGAGTTCGGTGACATTGTAGTGAATGATTTGCCAGATAAATTACCTCCTAAGAGAAGTATTAGTCATCAGATAGACTTTAGACCCGGAGCTAGTTTACCAAACAAGGAAACATACCGAATGAGTCCTAAGGACAATGAGGAGATTATAAAATAGGTAAAGAAATTGCTTGACAAGGGTTTGATAAGGGAGAGTTTAAGCCTCTGTGCAGTTCCGATAGTTTTAGCTCCCAAGAAAGGTGGACAATAGTGAATGTGCACAGATTTGAGAGCCATCAATAAGATTACCATCAGGTACAGGTTTCCATTGCCACAGATGCATGACATGATGGACTGCTTAAGTGGAGCATCATATTTCTTGAAAATCAATCTGAAGAGTGGATACCACCATATCAGAATCAAAGAAGGGGACGAATGGAAAACAACTTTCAAGACTAATGAACGACTGTATGAGTGGCTGGTGATTCCATTCTGGTTAAGTAATGTCCCGAGTACCATCATGCGCCTAATGAATGAGATGTTGAAATAAATAATTGGGAAGTTTGTGATTGTATATCTTGATGATATACTCATTTTCAATAAGACTAAAGAGGAACATTTTTGACATGTCTAAAGTGTGCTAGAGAAATTGAAACAAAAAAGTTGCTAACAAACTTTGTAAAATGTTATTTTTTGCAGAGGAGATTAGTTTACTTGGGTTTTTTGATAGCAGAAAACAAGCTGAAAATGGACCCAAAGAAAATTACAACTATCATTAGCTGGCCATCCCCAAAATGTTTGTTCGAGGTTCATAGTTTTCATGGGTTGTCAAGTTTCTATCATAAGTTCATAAGGAATTTTAGTGAGATCCATGCACCTATGTTGGACACAATAAAAAAGGGAAGTCAGCCTTTCTGCTGGACTGAAGTGGCAGAGAAAAGCTTCCAGAACTTGAAGACAAAGTTCACTGAAAGGCCAATTTTGAGGTCGCCTGATTTGAACAACTTGTTCCAAGTTTGTTGTGATGCCAGTGGTACAGCCATTGGGGCTGAACTTAGTGAGGAAGATAAACATGTTGCTTATTTCAGCGAGAAATTGAATGAAAGAAGGCATAAGTACTCATCTTACGACAAGGAGTTCTATGTTGTCATCCAAGCATTCAGGCATTGGAGACAATATTTTCTAGGTAATGAATTTGTTTTGTTTCCTGACAATTCTACGTTGCAGTATGTTATGTAGTAGCATAAGCTAAACCACAAGCATGTGACGTGGGTTGAGTACTTGCAGAGTCCTACGTTTATTTTGAAGCATATCACTAGATAGACCAAAGAAGGTAGCAGATGCAATGAGCAGGAGAGATTTGCTCCTACATGAAAATACGATACAAGTGTTGGGTTTGGAACATCTGACGGACTTGTATCAGATAGATGCATATTTCAAGGAGGCTTATGAAGCCTACCAAAACCCTTTGTTAAGGAACAATAGTCCATGGTTGGACTATAACTTACAAAAGAACCTACCGTTTAAAGGAGGACAACTATGTATTCCTGACTGTTTGATGAGGGAGAACATCATCCGGGAGAAGCACAGTGAAGGTCTAGCCAGAAATTTTGGCATTGACAAGACCTTGACTACCTCAGTCACTTTTATTACTGGATGAAGATGTGAAGACATGTTCAGCAATTTGTAACTAGGTGTAAAGTGTGTCAGTTGGTGAAAGGACACTGTCAGAATATGGGACTCTACACACCACTTCCTATTCCAAGTAGACCGTGGGACTCAGTCAGCTTCGACTTTGTCTTGGGTTTGCCAAGAACACAATGTGGTTATGACTCTGTGATGGTGGTAGTGGACTGGTTCTAAAAAATGGCACATTTCATTCCTTGTAGAAAAACCAATGATGCCACTCATGTAGCACACTTGTTTTTCACGGAGATTGTCAGACTGCACGGCTTGCCTAAGTTCATTGTTTCCGAAGGGGATGTGAAATTTATAGGACATTTCTGGCCCACCAAGTGGAAGAAGTTGGAAACACAGTTGAATTTTAGCTCTGCTTATCACCCACAGACTGATGGGCAGACGAAGGTGGTGAACTCGAGCTTCAGAAACTTGCTACGACACTTGATTGAAGAAAATTCATGGATGTGGGATCGTGTACTTACCCAGGCAGACTTCACTTACAACGATTCACCGAATCACAACACGGGGTACAATCCTTCTCAGATCTTTTATGGCATGCATCATCACGGAGTGCATGAGTTATGAGATCTTGGATAGCTCGAAAGACGGAGTGCTAACGCGAAATATTTTGCCAAAGCAATGAATGACCTACATGAGAAGGTAAAGTCAAAGTTGTAGGACAATAGTCAAAAGTACAAATAGGGGGCAGACTTGAAATGGTGAGAGGTACAATTTAATGTGGGGATGAAGTTGTCACACATTTGCACAGAGAATGATTCCCTAAGGGTGAATACCACAAACTGAAATATAAGAAGATTGGCCCTAGTAAAATTCTGTGTAAATTCTTTGCAAATGCCTATGAATTACAACTACCTCCAGGGATAGGCATATCGCCCATCTTCAATGTGGCAGATTTGTTTCCATACACTGTTAGTCCTGAAGACGACAGTTCAGCATGGCCAGAAAGGGACACCTAGAGGGAAAGTGGTTCTTGGATGAGGTAAGTGCCTTTGGCTCAGCCCCTTGAGATCGAGAGAATTCTCAACACATAGGTGGCCAAGTGAACTCGTTAGAAAGAGTACCTTTAGTACCTTGTCAAGTGGAAGAAGTGTCCCAATGAGGACAATTCGTGGGTTGATGCAACACAGATACAATGTGAAGGATATTCTTTCGAGGAGCTCCTAGAATGGAGCCATGAATTTCGTTACCTCGACAGCCTGATGTAGGAACATCCAGCTCATGGTGAACAAAATGAAAGTGTTTTTCTCATAGGATTGATAGGTTGACAGATCATTGATACCTAAATCTTGTAATTTTCTTTAGTTTCTAGCATTTAGGACTTAACAACATGATATGCTTCACTTTTGTTTTTAATTTCCTTTTCTTACAATTTTAAATCAATTACAGAATTTTCATGAAAGAATAGTTATTAAATGTAACTACATGTAACTGATTGATAGTTCTTGAAACTGTTCAACATATCTTACAAAAAGAAAAAACATGAAACGTTGTAGGGTGGTTATCCAACATAATAAAAATAAGAATAGCATTATCAAATTTCCTGTGAAAATCTAAATCCATCGTAACATTGAATTACATATATATTTTCTGGTTTAAAGACTAGCTTGAGTGTGTTCCTAACAACAGTAATGAAATAGAAAATGAGCTTTTTGTTTCTTAACAGACAGTGACAATATCAAACCAAGCAAACAAACGAGGTCTCGTGAAAGCACCAACACCAAGAAAGAAGGACAAACAACCAGTTGGAGAATCAAATATGACTTACAAAAAAAAATACAATTCATAAACCCCACATAAAGTGTTTGAAAAAGGAAAATACAACTAAAAAAAGGAGGGTTCCAGAGCACCCTTGAATACAATCACAATAAAGAGACTACATGAATTTACAGGTACAATATAGAAATAAATATATATTTTTCTTTCAATTTCAAGCATATTCAAGTCCATATATAGAATGCTCAAGTTCTATAGCTCGAAGACAAAACCAAAAATACATTGTATGTCAGGAGAGGAGTCGGGTTCGAAACCCCAACATAAAAACCCTACATACAAAATATAAAAGCTAAATAATGATTCAACTATGACTTGAAAACCCTGACCAACAAGTTTGGAACCACAACATCATACCGCTCTAACCACTTGAAGAACAACGAGGGTTTTTAAGCCTATGCTTACGCGAGAGTAGTGTCGAGTGAGAGGAAGGAATTGACAGGTCACCAACCAACAAGGGAACCCTACTCACAAAGGAGCAAGACCCTTAGCACAACAGGAAAAACCAATTGTAGAACTAATGTAGAGAATAAGGACTTACCGTATGTAGATGATGAGTTGAGGTCAAATGTCAGGTCACCTGGTGGTTGCGACCTGAAATCACCGAACCAAATAACAAATTACACTGTGGAACAAACACTTTGAGCAAAGAAAACAATACTGGAGAAAATGTACTCCGGAGAAAGCAACTGTACATAACACCCACAAAACCTTCAGGGCCAAGGAACCCATTTGCAGAAGAGAGAGAGTTGAGCTTTGAAACCCTCGAGCTAACCAATGAACATAAGAGAATAGATAGTGCCATTATATCAATAAGACCCAACTAGTAGAATAGAGCCATGATCGAATAATGTAAACAGAGTCTAGTTGACAAAGTCAAGTCAAGGACGGAAGCACAAATAGAAAGGTCACAAAACCTCTTGCAGAGACTCGAGTGAGCCAAGGCACCGCACGAAGAAGCCAAAATGAAAAAGATGGAGTAAACTGAGCCATTAGTGTTCCATAGTACAACACAAGGCAAGAGGAAGGAATCCAAGGTAGAGACAGGTGTCTCCCTTACATCCAACGCATACCAATCAAACAAATAAAATCAAAATAATATCTAGCTGCCCTCAAATCACTAATAATTTCATTAATCAACATTCATATAATTTCATTAATCAATATTCATGTCTAGACTATAGAACACAGCTAATCTTATCAATTATACAAGTTGGAAAAAATTTTCCCCATAATAAACTACATCCAAAATCTACTTTGATACAACATTTAAAATTTGGAAATGACTTTAATATATATTTAAAAGCTTAAAGTTCATACTCAAATACAATTAATAACTGATAAGATAAACACAGAAAATAAAAATGATAAAGATGTTAAATATTACTCCAAAACCATAATTATAACTGTAAATATTGATAATAAAATTGTTATAATTGTATGAAATATCACAGTTTCAAGGAAAAGGTCCAAACGAAACACATACAACAAAATAAGGAAAAATACAGGGCATTCCTAAATTTCCCGAAACAGAGAAACTAATCTTTCTTTTTGGATTGTGATGGGTGAATGTAAGGGATGACACGCTCTAATGGCGAGCTGCAAATTTCTTGGTGTGATACTTTTAACCTTGATATCTTTATTGGCATTTCCTGCCAGTTCTAAAACAGCCAGTTCTAAAACATGTGTAGTAACATTCTCCAGAACGCCTGCAACATATAGACCTGCGATAGCTCCTACCCTTACATTTGAAGATACTTGAGACTTCAAAACACCATGGATCAACTGCAATAAGAAAAGCATTTGAGTCCACATATTCCAGGAGCCCTTTGTCAGAGTATTTGAATTGTATCAAAGCTTAAGAAATAAATTTCTCTGAAGGCAAATGCTAGCTACAATTACTTCATCAGAATTAGGATTTTGACATGAAAATTTATAGAAAATAAACAGATAAAAACCAAGTCTAGAGAGTTCAACCTATTACAGGAATTGTGTGGAGTCCTTGTTCATAGAAGTATTTGAGATGTTTCATCTTGAAAACGAATCTCTGGAATTAATTCAGTTGAATCATGAAAATCGATAAATACAAATGCAAGTAAAAGAACTGAAAAACTTGCTCCACATAGTAACCAAGGCATGTTTTTGGATCGTGAAGCATGATATTGTTCTTGCTTGGTGAATTACTACCATAGGGGTTGAGATTTTCATGCTTTTCTTTTTAAATTTTAAATTTTAAATTACTTTTTACTTATTTATAATAATTTAATTTAGAAATATAATTTAGTTATTTTTTAATAATTTTGAATTTGGTATCATAAAATAAAATAAATATATTGATGTTTATTTTCTTTGGGCATATTTATAATGTATATGATTATGCTAGTTTTTAGACATTTATCTAATGCAATATTTAATAAGTTGTTAGATATTTATAGGCTTTCAAAACACTTATCTAATACAATATTTAATAGTGACAAGGTAAGCTAAGGGTTATGTGTTTCTAATTGATTTTGTTTGTTGTGAGTTTAAAATGGTAGGATATCAAAGCACCTATCAACATAGTAGAAAGAGTAAAACAAAAAATAAGAGGAAATATGTGCTCATAATGGATGTGCATAGCATATACCTCATTGGCTAAGGAGAATCCCAACCACACAATTAGTGTTTCAAAAGTTGAATCTCAAGTTTTGACAACACACATCCATAAATTAGAAACAATATAACAAACAAAAGAGGAAATATGTGTTCATAATGGATGTGCAGAGCATATCCCTGCTTGGTTGAGGAGAATCCCAACCACACAATTAGTGTTTCAAAACTTGAGTCTCAAGTTTTGACAACACCCATCCATAAAGAAATTGAGTAGGAGACTTCATGGTTACAAATCCATCTATAAAAGAATGTTGATGTGATAAAAATCACAACTAAGAATGATATCACTCAATTAATTTCTCTATATCTACTATTGTCTATAATGTTCTGGATGGTAGGTTCACCTATTACAGAGGTCAAGCTGTTTTGTTCCAGGTGCAAAAAAAATTCTCCCTTGGCATTATTAGTTTTGGGAAAAGTAATGATTAGAGGTTAAAAAAAGAACTATTATGGTTATGTTTTAAATGAAACAACTAAGGTTTCCTAAAAAGAGGAGTTTTTATATTACAAAAATTTAAAAGTTAGTCTCTACAAGCAATATAAACAAACCTTTGTAATACAAGAAAATAAATATGTTTTCTTCTCCCAAGATATCATCCTTACAAGAATTGTGTGGAGATCTTGTTCACAGAAGTATTTGAATTATTACATAGCTTCATTGGAGATGTTTCATCCTAAAAACACATTTATGGAATTACTTCATTTGAATCATGAAAATCCATAAATACAAATGCAAGTATAAGCATTGAATAACCTGTTCCACTTAGTAATCGAGGCATGTATGCGAAGTCCTTGGCCCAACTTGAATCTGAAATAATTGGGATATCTCATTGTGAAAGTTTGAATATACAATAGAGGATGAATTATCCCAAGGACTGAACCTTTATACAATTACCGACAAAATTGTCACGAGACCAATATATTTCTTTAAGGTTCACCTATTTTAATTGAGAGATGCACCCTGGGCAGGATTGTGACTATTGTAGTGACCGAGGCAGTCGCACCGGTTGGGAAGAATCAGTGGCAGAAAAATCGGGTCAATTGTACAAGAACTGGTTGCATTGGTCGAGGACGATGGAAGACTTTCAAGTTCATCAGTGTGATATGACCGTTACCAACTCTGTAGCCAATTGTGGATTGATTGATTGAACCAAGATGTGTTGACATAGATCCTATTCCAGTGTATATTTCAAGGTAAATAAGTGCGTGAAGTATCATGAAACTAGACCAGACTAAGTGTGATTGTCGCATGATTTGATATTGTTGTTGTTTTCTCATGAATCCATGATTGCCACACTGTCAAAATTGTCACACTAATGTTTGATGACCAATTTTCCATCTTGACAGTGTTGGAAATAATACTGAGAGGGGGGGTGAATCAGTATTATTAAGCAATTTACCAAATCTTCCTTATTTGATCTTTTGAATTATTCTTGCATATCAGTACCATAAAATAATGAGCTTGAATAAAGAAAATAGACAGTCACACCAAAGAACACAAGATGTAAGGTGGAAACCCAATGCGGGAGAAAACCACCTGCTGCAATATGTCTCTATCTTCTTTCAAGAAATTCTTTTACAATGATTTTGTACTGGTGCAGTCCTTTACCAGCACGCAGGCTGCAACCTGCAGAGAGCTACAACTCTCTCTCGTTTTCCAGTTTCTCCTGGAAGGGAGCTACAACCCCCTACTTCTTTTCATGAAGAATCAAATGATCAACAAGTATATAACAGATACAGTCCACTACAGATATCAGATCAGTAATTACAGAAATAACCCAGAACACCTTATGAATAGAAATATACAGTCAACAGATCATCTTAAGACAGGGACGCATATTTTCTTTCTGTGGCCTGCGACTGGACGCAGTCTACCCTCCGCTGTTCTGCGTGCAGACGCACTGTTCCTCTATGCTTTGCTGCGACCGACGCACCCCGAAACACTATCGCGCCGCGTCTTTTGCTTCAGAGACGCACCCAATAACACAGTCGCGCCGCGTCCTTTGCCTCAGAGATGCACCTGAGCCTTTACTGTACTGCGTCCCGGCGCACTTGCCCTTCACTGAACCTGCGTCCCTTCAGATATAAAAGATATGAGGACTTCAGAACCAACCCAAACACTCAGATCCACAGATCTGATCATGCGCCATAGAGATCACAGTCCATTAGAAGATTCGCCCTCATAGATCTGGACTAGATCTCACCAAAAGATATTCAACCAAGATGATGCTTAATCCAAATGAACTCCTTTGCTTTATATAGGCAAGCTTCTCCCCAAAACATGGAACAATACCACGAGCCGACACCATAGAAACACAAAACCGTCGGCTAGATACCACGCAAGAAACCCCCACGTGCTTTTCTCTACCTTGAAATGTGTGCACTGGGCGGACGCACCTCCTGAATGGCTGGCCGGCGTCCCTGGACGCGGGTTCTGTATGGTATACCTGCGGGGACGCACTTGCTGAACATATTTCCTGCGTCCTTCTTGATTTATCACCTGAATGGGTTTGCCATCAAGGACAACACCTGAATCATAATGCCAACAATCTCCCCCTTTGGACTTGATGGCAACCACATAATCTTCAGCTTCATTCTCCCCCTTTGAC
The DNA here is from genome assembly GCA_031772625.1 of Pinus tabuliformis. Taxonomy (NCBI): domain Eukaryota; kingdom Viridiplantae; phylum Streptophyta; class Pinopsida; order Pinales; family Pinaceae; genus Pinus; species Pinus tabuliformis. Next base: position 856,029,515 of record CM062808.1, on the reverse strand, counting down.
ATCAAGAGCAAAGGGTATTCTCCCCCTATGCTCATGCATCTCCAGATCTGTAACCAGAAATCCATCATGAAGGAGATAGAGACATATTGCAGCGATTTCCAAGATCTCCTTCTCCATAATGCCAACAATGCATTATGTGCTCCCCCTGAGCCTATACCACCAATAGGAAGATGATCAACAGTAAGATGATGCATCAACAACCCCCAGCTTTTTCCTGAGGTATTCAAAAGTGTCCCTGGGCAATGGTTTGGTGAAAATATCAGCAACTTGTTCCTTAGAAGGAACATACTCCAACTTGACCTTCTGTTCAAGTACTTGTTCCCGGAGAAAATGGTACTTGATTGGTATGTGCTTGGTTTTTGAATGCATAACCGGATTCTTTGAGATGTTGATTGCACTTGTGTTGTCACATAAGATAGAGATTGGAGGTGTACAAGTGATTTGATAATCCTGCAAAGTCTGCATCATCCAAAGGAGTTGGGTGCAACAAGATGCAGCAGCAACATATTCTGCTTCAGCTGTAGACAAGGCAATTGAACTCTGTTTCTTGCTGAACCAAGAGACCAGTCTGGGACCCATAAAGAACGCACCACCACTTGTGCTTTTCCTGTCATCCACGCTTCCGGCCCAATCTGCATCTGTATAGGCATGAAGAGTAAGATCTGTATCTCTAGGATACCATAAGCCATAATTTTGAGTCCCTTGAAGATATTTGAAAATTCTCTTCACTGCTTGAAGATGAGTCTCCTTCGGATTTGCCTGAAATCTTCCAACTATTCCAACTGCATGCATGATGTCTGGTCGGGTACCTGTTAAATATAGTAAACTTCCAATCATAGATCTGTAGGTTGGTTGATGTACTGCTGCAGATTCATCATTTGCACTGAGACTGCATCCTGTGACCATGGGTGTACATACTGGTTTTGCATCTTCCATGCCATATTTCTTCAAAATCTGCTTGAGATACTTGGTTTGAGATAAAAGGATTCCTCCTTCCTTTTGTTGGATTTGCAAACCAAGAAAGTATGTCAGTTCTCCTAGCAAGGACATTTCAAATTCTTTCTGCATGACTGAGGCAAAGCTTTGACTCATAGCTTCTTCATTGCTGCCAAAAATAATGTCATCTACATACACAACAAGTATTAGCAATTTGTCATTTTCAATTTTTATATATAGATTGCTATCTGCTGAACCTTTTGAAAAACCTTGTTGATGAAGATATTTGTCCAACCGGTAGTACCAAGCCCTTGGGGCTTGTTTGAGACCATAGAGAGCCTTTTTCAATCGGCATACAAGATTTGGATCATTTCCAAGAATGAAACCATCTGGCTGTTCAATGTACACTTCTTCTTCCAAGTCTCCATTCAGAAAGGCTGATTTTACGTCCATTTGAAATACTTTGAAATTCTGAGAACTTGAGAGAGCAAGGAACATTCGGATGGCCTCAAGTCTTGCAACAGGAGCAAAAGTTTCTTCAAAGTCTATTCCTTCTTGCTGTGCATATCCTTTACAAACAAGTCTGGCTTTGTTTCTAATTACTTCTCCATTTTCATTCAATTTATTTTTGAAGACCCATTTTGTTCCGATAACATTCTTATCCTTTGGTCTAGGAACCAGCTCCCAAGTGTTGTTCTTTTCGATTTGCTCAAGTTCTTCATCCATTGCTTTCACCCAACATTCATCTTTGCATGCCTCTTTCACATTTTGTGGTTCAGTAGAGGAGAGTAATGCCAAATAACTTGAAGCTTCTGCAACTGTTCTTCTAGTTTGTATACCTGCTTCTTTCTGTCCCATGATCTGAGATTCTGGATGGTTCTTTTGAACATATCTGGATGGAGTCTTTTCTTCTATTCTTGTTCGTTCTTCTGCTTCTTCGTGAGGTTCTTCTTGAGATTCTTCTTGCGGTTCTTCTTCTTCATCATTCTGTCTTTGAGGGTGGCTTTCATCTTCTTCGATGTCTTCACGATGTATTTGCCTAGGAATGTATCCCTTCTCATCAACCACTACATCAATGCTGTCAACAATTTTGCCAAGTCTTTTATTGTAGCATTTGTATGCTTTGCTATGTGGAGAGTAGCCAAGAAGAATACCTTCATCTGCTCTAGGATCAAGTTTACCAAGCTGCTCCTCAGTATTCTTGATATAGCATTTGCTCCCAAAGATTTTGAAGTGCTTTACCGAAGGAGTTTTACCACTCCAGAGCTCATGAGGAGTTTGAGTGCTGTTCACTCGGACATTTGTCTTGTTGAGAATAATAACCGCCGCATGTGCAGCTTCACCCCAGAAGGTTGCAGGGGTTCCTGATTCATCAAGCATAGCACGAGCCATTTGCTGGATTGTTCTGTTCATTCTTTCAACCACTCCATTTTGCTGAGGAGTTCTAGCTGTAGAAAATTCTCTCCTTATCCCATGTTCATCACAGAAATCGAAAAATTCATTTGAAGTAAATTCCCCACCTCTGTCAGATCTGAGGCACTTAATTTTGTGACCTGATTCATTTTCAACCAAGGCTTTGAAGGATTTGAATTTTTCGAATGCTTCATCTTTGTGCTTCATAAGTCCTAACCAAACAAACCTGGAGAAATCGTCAATAAATAATATCAAGTATTCCTCTCCTCTAGGTGTTCTTTTTCTGAATGGTCCACATACATCTGTATGTACTAGCTCAAGAGGCATGCTGGCTGATCCTTCTTTCTCTGGAAAGTTAGTTCTGGTTTGTTTTCCAAACTGACATGATCTGCATATGGTGTTGTCAGGAATTTTGATATCTGGAAGATCGCGAACTGCCTGATATTTGCAAGCTTTCCTTATTTGTGAGAAGCTTAGATGTCCCAACCTTCGATGCCATAGCCAGTGCTCTTCATCCTTGCTTAGATAGCATTGTTGTTGTCCTTCATCAAATATGTATAGATTATTTGGAGTTCTTTTTCCTTTGAGAACTGTTTTACCTGTATCAAGATCACGAACAAGGCATCCATTTGATCTGAATATAACCTCGGTTCTTTGATCACACATCTGGCTGACACTTAGTAGATTATGCTTCAATCCATCAACAAACAAAACATTTCCAGCCTTAACATCTTCTTTTAAAGGAGCAATACCTTTTCCTTTTATAGTTGCAGGAGTATCATTTCCAAAAGAGACTTTCTTTCCCTTTTCTAAATTAGAATAAGACTCAAGTTTTTCTTTATCACCTGTCATATGCTTCGAACATCCACTGTCAATGTACCATAGATTTTCTTGTCCTTCTGCATAAAATGCTATCCCACATCTTTCTGTTTGAGGTTCCTTTATTCTCCATGTTTTGGTGCCTGAGGCTTGTTCCTTTTTCTGCTCTTGTACCTTTCTTTCCGGAAACCTGCTTCTGCATTCAAAGTCTTTATGTCCAAAATTATTGCAAATAGAACATTCAACTTCATTTTCAAGAGCTGAAAAGTTGTTATAGGTCCTTTTTGTAATCCCTGTCATACTTCTTTGTTTTTGAGCTTCCCTAGTCATGATTGTTTTATACGCAACACATTGAGCTGCTTTGTGACCAAAGTTATGGCAAGAAAAGCATTGTCCATTGAAGAAGCTTCTGCGATTATTGGATCTACCAGCCAACTGATTGTAATTTCTATTTTCATCTATTCTTGAACCAAATTGAGAAGATTTTACCTGTGGCTGGTTGTGGCTTTTGTTCACCCTTAAGCTGGATTGCCCCTGATAGTTTCTGTTTGACATTTGTCCCTGCTTTACCTGATGATCTTCCTTGTGCTCTTGCTCATTTCTTCTTGCTGCATCAAGATAACTTTTTGAAGTGGATGCTTGAGAAGTTTCTCCATTATAGCCCAAACCTGTCTTATTTAGTGGAGACCGCTGCACACTGATAATCTCATCCAAAGTTTCAGATCCTTTGACAAACTTGAGATTAATAGTTTTTGTTTTCTCAATTTCTTTTCTAAGACCAACAATTTCACCTTCTAATTTTTCAAGATGTTTTTCCTTTTCATCAATTTGGAATTGTAGAGTATCAATAATCATGTTCTTTTCTTCTATGCATCTCTTGAGTCTAGTAATTTCATCATAAAGGTTATCCACATCTACAGCATCCTCATAATCATCATCTTCAAATGCCATTAACAACCTATATTTATTACCTTGTTCATCTTCATCACTGTTTGATAAGCCATCACTATCTTCATGGGTGTAGTAGCTTTTCTTATTTGCGCTTTGTTTCTTGTTCCATCTAACTGGTTCCTTTCCTTTATCCTTATAAGAGCATTTTGCAGCATAATGACCTACTCTTCCACAAGCAAAGCATTTGAAAGGTAGCTTACCTCTGAACCTTCCAGAACCTCTTTGAAGATTTCTGACAAAATTTGATTCTTCTTCCTCTTCTTCTGGATCATGGCTTGCTTCATAGTAATCTTCTTTGCCTGATGCTTTAAAAGCAGCCTCCCTTCTGTCTGATGGTCCTCCCTTTCTCATTTCATAAGCAGTTAGAATTCCATGTAGCTGAGACATAGTAAGAACACGGAGATTTTCTTTTTCTTCTATTGCAGATACTTTGGATTCAAACTTGGGGGATAATGATCTTAGAATCTTTTGAACTACTATGGACTCCTTTACTTCTTCACCCAAATTTTTCATACAATTAACAATCTCATCTACCCGAAGAAAATAATTAGCCACACTTTCATCATTATACATCTTGAGAGTCTCATATTGAATCCTGAGAGTTTGAAGTTTAGCTTGTTTTACCTGTTCATCTCCTTCATAGCTTGTGATCATTTTGTCCCATATTTCTTTTGCTGATTTGAAGTGCATTACCTTCATGAATTCTGTTTGGGATATACTTCCTAATAGAGTACTGACTGCTTTTGCATTTGTTTCATACTTCTTTTTCTCAGCTGGATCTGTAGGAGTAGCTGAAGGAAAAGCATAGCCTGTTTCTACAATGTCCCAAACTTCAGTACCAAGAGATTGAAGATATGCAGTAACTCTTACCTTCCAATAATTGAAGTTTGTCCCATCAAAAACTGGTGGCCTGATTGATGCTTCTCTCTCGTAGTTGCTCATGATGAACGATCTACCTTCAAGCGATCAAGCTTTTCTGAAGGACCTGCTCTGATACCAATTGTTGGAAATAATACTGAGAGGGGGGGTGAATCAGTATTATTAAGCAATTTACCAAATCTTCCTTATTTGATCTTTTGAATTATTCTTGCATATCAGTACCATAAAATAATGAGCTTGAATAAAGAAAATAGACAGTCACACCAAAGAACACAAGATGTAAGGTGGAAACCCAATGCGGGAGAAAACCACCTGCTGCAATATGTCTCTATCTTCTTTCAAGAAATTCTTTTACAATGATTTTGTACTGGTGCAGTCCTTTACCAGCACGCAGGCTGCAACCTGCAGAGAGCTACAACTCTCTCTCGTTTTCCAGTTTCTTCTGGAAGGGAGCTACAACCCCCTACTTCTTTTCATGAAGAATCAAATGATCAACAAGTATATAACAGATACAGTCCACTACAGATATCAGATCAGTAATTACAGAAATAACTCAGAACACCTTATGAACAGAAATATACAGTCAACAGATCATCTTAAGACAGGGACGCATATTTTCTTTCTGTGGCCTGCGACTGGACGCAGTCTACCCTCCGCTGTTCTGCGTGCAGACGCACTGTTCCTCTATGCTTTGCTGCGACCGGCGCACCCCGAAACACTATCGCGCCGCGTCTTTTGCTTCAGAGACGCACCCAATAACACAGTCGCGCCGCATCCTTTGCCTCAGAGACGCACCTGAGCCTTTACTGTACTGCGTCCCGGCGCACTTGCCCTTCACTGAACCTGCGTCCCTTCAGATATAAAAGATATGAGGACTTCAGAACCAACCCAAACACTCAGATCCACAGGTCTGATCATGCGCCATAGAGATCACAGTCCATTAGAAGATTCGCCCTCATAGATCTGGACTAGATCTCACCAAAAGATATTCAACCAAGATGATGCTTAATCCAAATGAACTCCTTTGCTTTATATAGGCAAGCTTCTCCCCAAAACATGGAACAATACCACGAGCCGACACCATAGAAACACAAAACCGTCGGCTAGATACCACGCAAGAAACCCCCACGTGCTTTTCTCTGCCTTGAAATGTGTGCACTGGGCGGACGCACCTCCTGAACGGCTGGCCGGCGTCCCTGGACGCGGGTTCTGTATGGTATACCTGCGGGGACGCACTTGCTGAACATATTTCCTGCGTCCTTCTTGATTTATCACCTGAATGGGTTTGCCATCAAGGACAACACCTGAATCATAATGCCAACAGACAGGTGCTAAGATCATTCTGGAAAGGTCCTATCTAGCCCCACTAGTCGAGTCGATTTTCCTGAGGTTTGAGTTTGACATTGGTTGAAAGTATTTATCATACAATTATCAAGTTCTTTAGGCATATTGAAGCACTCTAGTAGGCCAAGTTCATATATTTTCAGTGTCTTCATTGAAAGTCAAATTGTCAAGACAAAGTATGTAGAGCAAAGTGGCATGGCCGAAAGAATTAAAGAGCTTGACAGAAACACTCAAGATTGATAAAAATAGCTAAAACACACAATTACAGAAACTCAAATCATATATTATGCACAAATGGTGTATGTGAAAAGACACTCACACACGGATTTACATTCAGATTGCTCTATTAAATAGAGTTTCTGAGATCCAACTTATTCCTAAATTAGATAGAGAGGTTGAGAGAATTTCTCAACCAACACAAACCAACTTCTTAAATATGGAATGTAAGCATTAACTCCAACATCCCCCCTTAATGATTACATTAAATGAAAATAACAAAATAGTCAAGTTTATCAGTAGATGCTCCATCAAGTTGCCTCATAACCCTCGGAAAGGTGTAGTTGGCAAGTTGGATTCCCGAGTTCCCTTCCTCAACTCCCGAATCCAGGACCTCCCGAAGTCAATTACTGGACAGCATCCCAATCTGTCGCATAAACTCATTAGGAAAACACCACGTCTACCACTAATGAGGGATCCTTCCTTAGATCCGCAACTGCCATACTATCTGGACAACCATCCATATTGAGCCTTACTGCTACTTGATCTTTAAATATTGGCATCAGACACATAGTTGAACTGTTGATTATTTGTTGAGACAAAGACCCTATAGTCGTGTCGTTATTAATGTGGAACAAAGTATGCCTTTGACACTATAGAGGAATGTTTAAAAAGAACCAATAGAGAGATATCGAACGAAGTAAGACTATTTTAAATCATATATGCCTCTCACCATCTGATCGTTCCAAAAAAAAACCAACAGAGAGAAATCTAACAAAGATGAGACTATTTTAAATTTTGATCGTTCCGCTACTAGGGCAGAAGGAAAGGCACGTTCTCCCTGTCAAGTTGATTCAATCAATTAATTCAATTAATCACTGTAAGGAACTTCAAAAGTTTGCGCCGGCGATGGCAGAACGAACAAGAAACACAACCAGTGATGAAAACAGGGTCATCTGCTCGGCTCAGGTGATTCACTACAATCTGGATAGAGAGCTGAGTCATCAGGCGAACTACAGAGATCTTGACAAATGATGTGGGCTAGCGACGCCCATGATATGCCATGGCTAGATAGCCCATCGATATGGATATTGTTCTTCACTTTACGATCCAGAATGGATGTGCGGTGTATGAGATAACTCAACGGGACTTCATCCGGGAACGCAGATCTCGACTTTCGCTCCATCGTAACGTGTATTACCTCGTTCACCATGGCGTTCAACAGAGCCCGTACTGAGCTCATCGTGCCGGCTATCATTCCACTATTCACCATTTTCTTCTGCCTCTCCTCCATTGACAACGACCTCCATATCTCCAACCCGTACACCGTTTCCACCAGTGCCATCTTCTTCTTGTGATTCATCGCTTCTTTTGTCGCGCGACGCTGCGGTTTTTTGGAAGTTTTTCGTCCACGAGGGCGACGAGCAGCTAACGTTCGTTCCTGCGGAAAATTAGCGAAATCCTCCCCAGTGGCTGGGATGTCCCATGAGAGGGATTCTGTGAGGAGGAACAACCCACTGCTCTTCCTAACGAACTCCATAGCATTAGTGAGATTAACAACGGCTCCTATTCTAGTGAGCAAGACACTTTTATACTTGTGCCGGAGATATCCAAGCAGCAGTTGGTAGCACACCCATCTCCTGAGCTGAGCCGGAGGATTATCAATGAAAGATTCCAATACGTTATCAGGGTCCAGCTCTTCCATTTCGAACCCCATGATCTGATAAAAATAGCTGGTCAAAATGTTGGAGGCCAAAAACAACACCACTCAGGAGATCGCTGCTCAGGCAGAACAGAGAAACGCCCAGTTTCAAACGCTCAGGAGATCGCTGCTCAAGCGTATGAAAAAAAAAACAAATTAACATAAGAAATCAATTTTCACTCTGATTTTTCAAGGATTTAGACTCACAATACACAGGCCTCTGATCCTGTGCTCTCATACCATGATAAAAATAGCTAAAACACACAATTACAGAAACTCAAATCATATATTATGCACAAATGGTATATGTGTAAAGACACTCACACACGGATTTACATTCAGATTGCTCTATTAAATAGAGTTTCTGAGATCCAACTTATTCCTAAATTAGATAGAGAGGTTGAGAGAATTTCTCAACCAACACAAACCAACTTCTTAAATATGGAATGTAAGCATTAACTCCAACAAATACTCTATCAAAGAGAAATATCATTATATTCACAAATACATAGATTAAGCCTACTATGATTTATTTTTCACTAAAACTCCGCTACTCCCGTCCACCAATATTGATGACTCGCTGAGCTATCGTCCTGATACGAACAGGCGATATTAATGTGTTAATAGACTTATACCTATGCTAGAGATCCAAGATCCGGTTATTGGGCATCCTTAGCACATAGCAGCAGTGGAGGACCAGTCTGCTTTGTCCTAGAGATCCTCATAGGGGTTGTCGTGGGCAAAGAAGCGCCGCGACAAATGTGTATTTGGAAGAACGTCTACATCTCAGTCAACTAAGAAGTGAAGTTAGTTTTAGTGCCATTGGACGCTGAATAATTTTTTTAGGTAGGCAAAACTACAGTTAAGAGGTGTTTCTCTCATATATATATAGAAATGGGGTCCTAAGCGTTTACATATATATTATAATTACTTGGAAGTCTAAGGGGATTTGAGATGAGGTATGGGTTTGATATTATTATTTTATACATACATATATATATCTATATATATATATATATATATATATATATATATATATATATATAGATATATATATATATATATATATATATATATATATATATATATATCTCTCTCTCTCTCTATATATATATATATATATATATATATCTCTCTCTCTCTCTATATATATATATATATATATATACATATATATATATATATATATATATATATATATATATATATATATATAAGAAAAGAAAAGAGGAGAAGGGAAGGGGTTTTAATTTTTTTGGAATATACCATAGATAATGTTTATTTTCTTTAATAAGGTGCTTTGAAGAGATCCAAGAAAACACCCAAAAAACATATTGATGAATTAGATAAAATGTATCGTCATTTACTCACCAATACTTTTTTAGATGACCATAATGGTATAAATAGAAGAGCTTTCACACTTCGGAAGCCAAGGAAGTATATGAAAGAGGGGCTAAGCTATTCACACTTGGATATGAATTGCAAGGAACAAAGTCAATCATAGACCTTCATAAGTTGGAGGAATTAGACATGTGTTTCTCCAAGGTGGGTTGACCAAAATGGAAGAAATCCAGTTGAGTGCTCAAGCCATTCATGCTTGTGTTGATACAACATGAACTCTTAGAGCATCTTGTGAAGAGGTTAGTCTCACAATTTCCACTTGTCTTAGTGAGGTCATATCTCTAACATCACCTCTACTTCCTTACAATAATGAGCTCATGATGGAGATATTGTAGTTGATAGTGGAAATCCTTCAAGGGTTGAACAACATGGTGCTTGCTACCTTTGAGAAGTAGTGCAAAATATTAGAACCCATGGTCGAGTTTAGATTTGGCACATTCATGCTATGTTTGAAATGTGATGACTTAATCCTTTAGAGATTCCAAAAAAATTACGTGAGAGTTACATGAGCTCATAGAGACCCTGTCAAAGCAAGCATGCAAAATATTGTGTCCTTGTTCTTAGAAGGATATGCGAACATCTGCAAGATACTAAGATCCAAACTATTGACCATTTGGAGGAAGGAACTAATTGTATCACGAGCTACCTATGATATAGTGAATAAGTAGGTCATGCAAAACATAAAACTTTTTAGACCAACCTCCCAAACTATAGAGTGGGTTTTAGCATTATATAGTGTAAAAGTCTACTTTCTTACTTAATACACTCAATCTATTTGACTTTTTTTCTATAGCAGTGGTGTTTAGACTAGTATCACCTATTTTAATCTATTTATACTAATCTTCTAGTCTCTCTCTCTTTGTTTTTCTTTTCTTCAGGGCTTCCTCAATCAGGTTTACATACCATGATAATACACTACTCTCTCCGTAGGCATAGAATTAGTAATTTTCAATATTAGTTGTATCCCACTTCCTAGGGGTACCTCATCTATTAACCTTATTAGAAATTATTTTTCTACTGGTTATTCCGAGGTTTTAAATATTCCACTAATCCTAGAAATTGTGTTATAAGAGGTGACACTTCATATCTTGAGTGCATCCAAGTCTTCCCTCCCTCCTTAAAAGGTCTAACAGGTGTTTCTGTCCTTCCTATTCTCCTTACCTCTAAATTTTCTATGACATAAACTGATTTTTTATTTAAATTGTTCAACTCTAGGTTGGCCCTTAGGTCTCATATTTGAAATTGTAACTATGATACCACTTGTCACATCTCCGGTGAATATTTTCTTTTGTTTAAGTGTCCACATATACATTAATCATCACTTTATTAGTAAATCACAACCGCAAGCACCAATTTGTATAATAAATATATTAACAATCAATTTTCATAATTTTTGTTCTTTCCTACATCCCTTTTGGGTCTTTTTTGGTTGTTGTTTCAATTTTCCTCCTCCAAAGTTGTAGCAACTCAACAAAGAAAGCCTATGCTCACTTAGATAGGAGGCGTCCTTGGTCTTGGTCTCGATAAGGGTGCCATTTGCCTCTAGTCGTTGCTCATCCCTCATGGTATGATGTCCTTTGGTGCTACAAGTCAGATATCAGGTTCTATGGAATATTTTAAAGTTTCTTTATTCAAGGTATTCCTATTTAAGTTATTAACTTTTCTTTTTATTCTCTAACCATTGGAAATTTATTGTGTTTTTGCACCTTACACGAAGGGAGTACAGAGCACTCTAAATAGTAAGACTCATCTTCATTTCCCTTAATTTATTGGTGACCTAGAATAGGTTCTCATGCTATTATGCCATAATATGGGCTAATTTCCCTTTACATGTTTCTAATGAGATATTAGCCCAAGGAATGCTAAGTTGCTCAAGCAGTAACTTTCTTTCTTATTTCTCGATAAGGGTGCCATTTGCCTCTAGTCGTTGCTCATCCCTCATGGGTATGATGTCCTTTGGTGCTACAAGTCAGATATCAGGTTCAATGGAATATTTTAAAGTTTCTTTATTCAAGGTATTCCTATTTAAGTTATTAACTTTTCTTTTTATTCTCTAACCATTGGAAATTTATTGTGTTTTTGCACCTTACACGAAGGGAGTAGAGAGCACTCTAAATAGTAAGACTCATCTTCATTTCCCTTAATTTATTGGTGACCTAGAATAGGTTCTCATGCTATTATGCCATAATATGGGCTAATTTCCCTTTACATGTTTCCAATGAGATATTAGCCCAAGGAATGCTAAGTTGCTCAAACAACGTGTATATTGTTTAAGTGTTCGTTAAGGACCCATATCAAACAACTAGGGTTGTTACTAGTCATGAGCTAAATGTTTCTCTTAAAAATGTATGGCTGAGAGGCCACAGCTTTACTAATATTTGTTAATTAACATCATGACAACAACTTCAATGTTTTCTCCTTCAATTTGTTTTAGAGTTTCTTTTTAGGACAAACAGAAGATAACTATGGCCATTTTGGATATGATACTTGTAAGATTTTTTAAAATTAATAAAACATTTTCTTTGTTATTTCAAATGTGATCTTATGGCCGGGATTTATAATTTGGTGTTGATTTTTTTTTCTTAATTTTTTTTCAACAATAGTGGTGGGGTTTCCTTCTTAGCTGAAGGTAAAATCAACTTTGTAATTGCAACTTAAACATTACAGCTTATTACAAATTTATTATATTCATTTTGTATTGTCATTTTGACTCCCTACATCCTTCCTTCCTTACATTAAGTAAGGCCATAGTTTCTTTCATGTTTTACCATGTAATTAGTGTAAAGAGGCATTGTTTCCCTTGCATGCAATTTAAGTTTCCACCCACATTTAATTAAATACATATTTAAGGAGTTATATGTAGTTATATCATAAAGGAAAGGATTATTTTCCCTGTAGAGCACTCTTTGTTTTATTATTGTTATGCTAAGAAGTTACACATGTGTCTCCCAATGAGGTACTAGCCCTTCCTTTTTTATTAATTATTTATCCTTAATTTTTTTTAATAAAATAAATACTAAACACAAGGGAACAATTCTCATGCATACATTTATAATTTACAGAGACTATACAATATTATTTTAGTTTAATCACCTATTCTCTGTACTCTTTCTCCCCTGCACTTGCCCATTGTGTTTTCTATTCCTGCAACAACAATCTCATGATACACAATACAAGCATGGAGGCATTTATTCACTAACAAGTCATACACACTCACCATATTTTTCTAACTACATACACACATTAGCTTTCCCATTTTTTATTATTTCTCTTAGTGAAAAAGACCTTCTGGCCTCGTGACTTCACCCAACCATCTTCCCTTGGTAGCAATGTTTTCATGAAATAAATATGTTTTCAATCTTCTAATCCTAACATTCAAGATATTTTTCACGAGTATCTATCTCCAAGTAGGGTTTTGGTGGTTGTTATCTTTTTCTTTTAAAGTAGCTTCATCTCCATCCAACATTAATCTTCTGAACTCCTTTAGAAAATCTTTGCACAACCATTTCCTCTATTGTCCCCCTTTCTCTTCCTACATTCTCTTCTTTCTTTGAGCTTTCCACCCACCCCGCAAAGAGAAGAAAGATCCAGTGGAGGTGAGGAGTTGCTCCCTTTTTTTTCTTGTTTCTTAGGGCATAACTAGTTCATTGATTATTTTTTGACTAAAAAGGGAAGGCTTAACTCCCCCAATGGTCTTTGTCACATTTTCCCAATAATATATATATATATATATATATATATATATATATATATATATATATATATATATATATATATATATATATATATATATATATATATTTCCACTTATTTTCGTAAGATAAAATATTCACACACATATTACTGTTATAATAATTTCCTATAACATTAACACACATCTATATTACAATATTCCAAGTTTGTCAATAAAAAACATGTATATTTTTTCTGTCATTTAATTTGTTCATATCTATTAAAGTTTCGAGTCCTAAATCATAAAGTAGTTGAGTCTTTTACCAAATATATTACAAAAAAAAAATTACCCAAACATAACATAAAACAATTACATTATATTATTTAAAACATGAAACTTATATTACTAAAAAAAACACTTTTTAACAATTCAACATCCTTGAAATTTACTATTTCATAAAATAATTTGACATTTTGTTATTTCCAATAAAAAGATTACTTAAAAAATCTAAACATTTAAAATAAAACTCGAAAACAAAATGATAATGACCTAAAAATTAATTAAAACAAAAATCTAAAAATTTAAAACAGAATTTAAACACAAAATGATAATAATGTGTATCACATATTATTTTAAATCCATGCTTTTAAATCCATGGTTGACTAAACATAATTGTATCATAATATATGTACAGTGGCAACATCCTTATACATCCAAACTAGGCGAGACGCACATCAACAGATCATATGCAGATTATGCAAGTTGGAAAATTTTGTCTCTACAATACAGGACATCAGAAGTCTACTTTGTTACCATATTTAAAATTTGGAAATTACTATAATATCATATTAAAAAGTTTAAAATTCATACTCAAATACAACTAATAATTGATAAGATAAAAGTACAAAATAAAAATGTTAAAAATGTTAAATATTACTCTATCACAATCATTATAACTCTATAAATATTTTCTTATAATAAAAATGGTTATAATTGTATGAAATATCACCAATTTCTGTAAGTTTCAAGGGAAAAGGTCCAAACCAAATCCATGCAACAAAATAAGGAAAAATATACGGCATTCCTAAATTTCCTGAAACAGAGAAACTGAAAAAATAATTTCCTGAAACAAAGAAACAGACAAACTAATCTTTCTTTGTGGATTTGCCACAAAGTGACGGCTGAATGTAAGGGATGACACCTCCACCAGAGATGACACCTTTGATCAAAGTATCAAGTTCTTCATCTGCTCTAATGGCCAGCTGCAAATGCCTTGGAGTAATACGTTTAACCTTGTGATCTTTACTGGCATTTCCTGCCAGTTCTAAAACCTCTGCACAAACATACTCCAGAACGCCTGCAGCATATACTGCTGCGGTAGCTCCTACCCTAACATTTGAAGGTACTCCAGACTTCAAGAAACGGTGGATCCGTCCCACTGGAAACTGCAATAAGAAAAACGTTTCAGTCCATTTCAGTCCACATACTACAGGAGCCCTTTGTGAGAGTATTTGAATTTTTACATTTCAGAAATGATATTTCTCTCAGGAAAAAGCATGCTAAACTTACTTCATTAGGATCAAGATTTTGACATGAAAATTTATAGAAAATAAACAGATACAAACTAAGTCTAGAGAGTTCAACATATTACAGGAATTGTGTGGAGTTCTTCTTCACGGAAGTATTTGAATTATTACAGAGCTTCATCGGAGATGTTTCATCCTAAAAATAAATCTCTGGAATTACTTCAGTTGAATCATGAAAATCGATAAATACAAATGCAAGTAAAAGAACTGAAAAACCTGCTCCACATAGTAACCGAGGCATGTATTCGGATTGTCACGGATGACATTGTTCTTGATTAGTGAATTACTATTTTAGGGGTTGAGATTTTCATGCTTTTATTTTTAATATTAAATTTTAAATTATTTTTTACTTATTTATAATAATTTGATTTAGAATTGTAATTTAGTTATGTTTAGTAATTTTGAATTTTTAATATAAATAGTATAAAATGTATGATAAAATAAAACAAATTTACTAATGTTTATTTTTTTGGGGTATATTTCTAATGTATGTGATTATGCTAGTTGTTACATATTAGACACTTATCTAATATAATATTTAATAAGTTGTTAGATATTTATAGTTTTTCAAGACATTTATCTAATACAATATTTAATAGTGACAAGGTGAGCCAAGAGCTATGTATTTCTTCTTCCTCTTTTATCTTTTTGACAACACACATCCATAAAGAAATTGAGTAGGAGACTTCATATTTACAAAGCCATTCACAACTAATAGGGAGATCGCTCAATTAATTTCTCTATATCTGTTATTGTCTACAATGTTTTGCATGGTACTTTTTCATCATTGATGCACTGCCACTTGGTTCACATATTTGCAGAGGTCAGGCTATTGGGTTCTATGTGCGAAAAAAATTTCTCCCTTGGAATTATTAGTTTTGGTAAAAGTAATGACTAAAGCTAAAAAAATGGAATATTATGGTTATGTTTTAGATGAAGTAACTAGGGTTTCCAAAAAGGAGAAATTTTGATATTGCAAAAAATTAAAAACTAGTCTCTACAAGTAATATAAACAAATCTTTGTAATACAAGCAAGGATGATTTCTTCTCCAAAGAACTATATATGAGTTGTAATGTATGAGAAATGAGATGTAATGTATGTGAGTGAACACCTTCTTGTACGAAGAAGACTTTTTGGAATTTATGGAGAATGGGTTCTCAAAGCATGATCAAGCAACCTAATTTCCATAAAATTAAACTTGTAAAAATAAGAAAAAAAAAAACAAGATTCATGTTTGAATGTAGAGTTTTGTAAATGACTCTTTGGGAACCAAGATTTCTTTATATGAAAACTTGCATATGTTAGCCAACCATAAGAATCCAGGGGCAACATTGGTTTATCTAATGTCGAATTTGTGATGTGATAGCACTTGCTGGGAATCACGATTTTAGTTAGACCAAAAGAAGCAGGTGTTAGCCAAGGATGGGGAGGATTCGTTTATCCAATGTACAACAAACTCAAGTTTAAATTTGATAATATGGAAGGATTCATTGGAAAGCAAACCTATAATACTATGGGGCTAGAATATCAAGGCAATGACAAAGTGAATATTGTAAAGCTTCAGGCCATCAAGAGAGAGTTATAACATTGATGACGAAGACAAGGAATTTTGACTAGTTCATGAACAAAGTGATGGTAGTTGTGAATCTCATAGATGGAAAATTAACTTAATAAATTGTGGAAACATTTTTCAAAACCCTACAAAAGAACAATCAAATGTTTTTCATCTCCATTGTGGAGTCAAAAGATATATAAAAACTAACAACGCAACCGCTAATGGGATGTCTTTGTCTCATGAATCAAGAATCGACATGGATGAGTCACTATAACATGCTCTAGAAACTCAGGAACCCATTGGTAGAGGAAAATGTAGAGGGTGAAGAGATACATGTAATCATTAATTAGTTGAAAGATTGATAGATCCACGGGGGAGATGTAGAAGATTCATAGACATATCCACGATACAATATTACTACTACAAAAATATATAGTCACTATGAAACTTAATGGGAAAAGAAAAAGTGAGACCTAATCAAGCAAAACTAAAATGTCTCCAATATTGAAGATGATACACTTGATTCAATTTTCATCTCATTTCGAATCTTTGAAGAACATTACATTAAGGATCTTTGATTTCAAGATAGTGATACAATAATCGCATGAGAAATAATAGGAATCAAATCTTAGTATTGATAGTTTTGTTTGTATATAATATTACTTTAGTAGATGATCATCATGTTAAGGCCATAGGCAATGGTGTTCTTTTGTGTTAAGGGAAATGAGAAGAAATATGTTCCTAAATGTTTTTTGCATTCCAAATATAATATATAATATCTTTTAAGTATTGGAAAGTCATGTCAGCATGGTAATGATGTTGGATTAAGAGATTCAATATGCATAATCTTAGATAAGTCACTGAGTAGAAGACTTGATACAAAGGTCTAGATCAGATTAATATAATTTTACCATTGAATATGAGAAGTCGTAAATGTGTCAAAGAGCATGCATGAAATGTTTGAAGCATATACTAGAAGGGATTGTGGCATATCAACTATGGTCACCTAAATTTTAGGAGGCTTAATCTCTACTAGAAAATTTAATGGTTAAAGGAATACCCATATTCAAAGAGAAAACAAACATTTGTTAATGTTCCACTCTTTAAAAGCCTCAATGAGACACTTTTCTTGGAGCCTCCTATAGATGTGAGGAGAATCTATTACTTGTCCAGACACATATATGTGGAGCCATTGAAAATGAATTCTATTGGTTGTAGTTTTTATTTTCGAAAATTTACTTATGATTTTATGAGGAAAGTTTCGGTATTTTTCTTCAAGATAAAATGAGATACATTTACAAAAGGATTTAAGGTTGTAGTGGGAAATAAAACTGAAAATATTTCAAATTTCTTTTACAAGATGGAAGGGAGAGGGTATGTATCAAAGGAGGTTGCAGATTTTTATAAACAATAGGGAATTAGAAGACATGCACTACTAGATGCACTCCATAACAAAATGGAGTGGTTAAATCAATGTATTACACCATTATGAACATGGCAAGGAGCATATTCAAAGCTACAATTGTTTGGAATGATTTTTAAAATATTTTTCTAACTAACCTAGCATCCTTTTGATATTATTTTATTTTATTATGATATTATAATGCCCTTTATATAACTAATTAACTTATAATAATTATTTTAAGTAAAATTATTTTATATTTATTCAATTTATTCATATATTATAAGGTCCTTTATTTAACTAGATTTCCTTTAAATACTAATTAACTTATAAAAAATTTATAATTTTTAACTAAATACCCATTAGAATTTTATATATTTATATATTGATCCGAGAGATTACTAATTAATTTAATAAAATAATTTTGACCCCGGTCCTAGATTCAAACTAGTTGTTGGTCAAGTTAGCCGTTGGAGGCTCTGCTCAGACTATTTAACTTACTACGCTGGATCTGTTTCTTCAACTTGTCGTGATGATGAAACACACTAGTTGGTTCGAAAAGCATCGACAAATGATTTCCATGTGATTTTCCCCGAAAAATCTCTCACAAACTTGATATGGATCACAGAAGCCTGAACTCTATAAAGGAATTTTCTTCTTCATTCTAGATATTCAACATACCTTTAAAGAATCATATTGCGAAAGGTTATGTTCTTGAAGAATGGTGGAGTGGAACAAATTCAAGTGATTCTCATTTCTAAGTTTTTAACTATATTTCCCAAGTGCATGTCCTATAAAATCTAAGGAGATAATATAATAATATGAGTTAAAAAGATGAATTTTCATTTGGTACACTGAATTTTCATTTGGATACTTTTTGGAAGAAAATTTTGGAATGGTCAATAGAATGAAGGAGTATACGGTAAAAATCCATCTCTCCCAATAGATGGACATGTGAAATGTTGACTAAAGCAAATCCATTCACAAATATTTCCATTTTTACGGGTGCATATACTAAAATATAGGTCTTCTTCTAGCCATGAATCAACAAATTCAATGAGAAATTAGAGAACTAAGGCTTGTTCTTTTAGTGAGTTAGTATATTTAGTGAGAGAGAAAAAAGGATGCCAAGGGAAATAGACTAGAAATGTGATGACATGGATCAACAATATCATGTTTTCTTATTATCCTAGTGTCCTACTTATTCTAAGAGGGAAGCAATTGAAGCTTTTAAAGAGAATTAGACATGGGATGCTATTGGTCTAGCAACAACTTTGGATACTCTTAGGAATATATTATCCATTATAATTTGAAATAAATGGTTATTTTACCATATGGATGTTAATTGAGCTTGAAAGGGAATTCAGAAGAGGTGTATGTATATCAAAAATTGGGATTCTTAGTAAAAGAAAAATACGACAAAATCCACAAGTTGAATTAATTCCTCGATGGCATGAAGCAAGTTACAAGAGAATCTTATTTTTGATTCCCTTATGTTTACTCAAAGATGGATTTAGCAGGGGATGTCGTGAGATTTTTTTTTATACTAAATCAAAATAAGATATAACCCTTACAATTTTTATTTATGCTAATGACATGACATAAAAATAAAATATGATATTAGATGAATTCAAAGCTATGATCAAACAATATTTTCAGATAATAGACCATGGTCTAATGTAGTTATGGGAAGTGAACTCAATCAATATGCTCAAGGGATTTTCATATGGCATTGGAAATTAACTTTGGTTGACTAACTTTCCCTTTACAACAATACTTAATTTCAACCTCTTGTTATAGTGAGGAGAGACCCAAATTTCTGTGTTATTGTGAAAACTAGTATATATAGTTGACTTAGAGTTGTTCTTTCTCTCTATTTACCAATTGTGACTGATATTTTCCATTCATGAAAAATTTGGATTGGTTGGAATATGTTTCATGTACTTTTGACAAACAAAAAGTCTCTCATAAGGAAAGAATTTTGGGTTTCACCTAGGGCTGGTTTTTAGCCTAATATTTTTGTGTTTTGTCTATTGTTCATTGGCTATTGTGATCTCTTCTCTTATTGAAGAATTGAATGGTTTCATTTTTTCATGTATAGCTACTTGTTGATTGAAGAATAAAGAAAGAACTAATTGCATCAAAAGAATTATTTATCAATTGTGAAAATCTATTCTAGTCCTAGCTACAATAAATTTCAACACATGAGCCTGGGAACCACCCTACTTGGGAGATCCTAAAGGGAGTGGAATCCTAACTATGTGGGGGTTTTAAAGAAGAAGGAGTGGAATCCTACCTATGTGGGGGTTTTAAAGAAGTTACAATTTTTTATGTCTAGTTTTTGTTGTTTTTGGTACAATGGTTTTTCCTCTAGTGGTTTTGTGGTCCATGGTTTTTAACCCATGGTTTTGCTATTTTTATTAAGGAACTATGCCTGGATTCTTATAAAGCTTAAAAGGATTAACAATTTATAAATGGAACCAGAAATATGTATTGTATTATAATATTGTAAAAATAAATATATTCGAAAAAACATTTTTTATTTTCTAATTCATTTTGTTAATATGTATATTTGTATTTAATCTTATCTTTTCTGTTTTACTAACAATTTAGTCGAATCAATTAACTGTCTAAAGTTCAAACCTAAAAGAAACTCATTCTCAATAAATCTTTAGAGGAAATCCTTGCATTCATCTCAATTCTGCTCTATTATGGGCTACGTTTGTTCCATTTCTTCAAACGAAAATAGTGATACTCTAGCTTGTAACCCAAAAGCATAAAAAAGGTGTACGTTTCTCTAACAAAAGTAGTTGGCCTCCACGTTGGAAGACCGTTCCCTCATAAGACAATCGATCTAGTTCAAAAACCACTCGCAACTATAAACTATGAAGTGCGCAGCATGACTGACCCACATTCGATAGACACGAGTTTTAAATGGGTACTCAAAACCAATAACCACAGAACCTCCAAGATGACACTTCCAACTTGAATGTGTGTGGAACATTGTTATTAAAACGGGAAATAAATCTGCTGCTATGGCCAGTTATTTCGTGAAAGTATAGAGGGCGGTATACTGAGATTTCTGAAAGAGATCGATAACTAGAGTGCTCTATTATGGGCTACGTTTGTTCCATTTCTTCAAACGAAAATAGTGATACTCTAGCTTGTAACCCAAAAGCATAAAAAAGGTGTACGTTTCTCTAACAAAAGTAGTTGGCCTCCACGTTGGAAGACCGTTCCCTCATAAGACCATCGATCTAGTTCAAAAACCACTCGCAACTATAAACTATGAAGTGCGCAGCATGACTGACCCACATTCGATAGACACGAGTTTTAAATGGGTACTCAAAACCAATAACCACAGAACCTCCAAGATGACACTTCCAACTTGAATGTGTGTGGAACATTGTTATTAAAACGGGAAATAAATCTGCTGCTATGGCCAGTTATTTCGTGAAAGTATAGAGGGCGGTATACTGAGATTTCTGAAAGAGATCGATAACTAGAGTGCCCAGTCAGGTTCGAGGCTAAGCGCAGTTTCGTAATTGACAGTCACACACAGAATGTATCAAAACCAGCAATGAAGCCTGATAAGAGAAAGGAATTGCTAAACAATGAATCAGTAATTGAGTACACTATCACTACCCAACGAATCAATGGTTTAAGGCAAACAACAACATCTAGTTCAGATATATGAATACCGACTTGATGAGGTTTCTTCCTAAACACAATCTTGTCTGCATCGACGAGTCACTCTTCGCACTTGTTATTCGCCGAAATCCCCAGGTTCGAGTTCGATAATTTCATTCATTCAATTCCATTTTATGTACTATGTAACATATAACCTCAGCGCCATGGATCTCATCAAGAGCTAAAGGCATGAACCTTAACCTTGTCCTTGTGCATGGTCCTCGACTATAGCGACCCCATGGCTCTGAAAACTCGCTACTTAAAAACTGGTCGTCAACTATAGCGACCCGAGAGACGCTCTGAAAACTCTCTACTTGAAAACTCCCCACTGCTCGCTTCAATTCGAAATCAATGTTGTCTGTCAAAAATGGAGAATTGACGCACCTTTTCACCCAATGGTTTTACCTTTTCTTACACAAAATCAAACATCAAATGGACTAGCAAGGAACAACCGGATGTGGGGATGTGTCGTACGAGCCAAGGAAAACATCAAAACCAGCGCAAACCAGAAGGATGCAGTCGAGGGGGTTTCTGGAGGTGGTCCAAAAAGATATTTCTAAGAATTTTTTCTTAATTCTAAATACGGCAAGAAGCCATTAATGTCCATAAGATTTTAATGGTTCTTCATGTGTGTCTCGAATTGATATTTTAACAACCATTAACCATAAGATGTACACCATCCGATAGATGTCATAAGAGGTGTCTGGAATAGCAAACGGTTTTCAAAAATGAACCTAGCGCACGCCCGTTTACACGGATCTCTCATTGAATAGTAAAAGTCACAGACATATATCATTTCACAACAATGACCAACATAAACGTTGAAAAAATCAAAAGGAAATTGCAGTATCAATATTGGAAAACATTAGAACCTGTAGGCCCGCACGAAATGAGCGAGAAACTGGATTTTTCCTCTCAGTTTTATCATTAGCGGCTGTGGTGGATTTTCCCTTCTGGGGGCCCTTCGCAGCTTTGACGGATTGATTGCCTTTTACTTTCGGTAGGCCCTCGGCACCTTTGCCAGATTGATTTTCTCCCACAACCATTGTCTCTTCCTGGTATAAGCGCTTGGATAATCAAGTAGATCTATAGACCTGCAAATGCCGTCTTTTTCTCAAAACCCACTTTACATGGGTTACAGATATCTCCCACTCTTGGATAATGCAGAAAAAAAAACAGCTTAATAGAGCAGTGCGAACGTGCAGAAAGACTGTTTGTATTTGAGCATGGAAAACAGTAGATAAAAGACCTGAATAAGTACCTTGAGCTTTCAGAGGTGGCGATGTGCACCTTTCTTACTGTTCGGTCCGCTCTTCTGAGCCATCAAGAATGGTGTTGGGCTCTTCTTATCTCTTTATAGAGATTAGGTAGAGATTAGGTAGGGATTAGGTATTGATCAGGGGTAAAAGTACTTTAACACCCGAGCGGGCAAATATTATTTAATGCCGAATTTGCCGGCTCCATGTTATCGCGTTATGGCTGGTTACCTCTTTCCGTACTTTAAGGGGTAAGTCGAAGATTAAAATACTTAGTATTAAAATTAAGTAGTATTTTAAAAAATATTAAAATATTTATTCTTAAAATTATATAGTATTTTTAAAAAATATTATTATAAAATGGGTAAAAGTATTTTAAGGGGTATGTCCAAGTTTAAAATAATAGTATTAAAATTAAATAGTATTTTTAAAAAATAAATATTAGAAATTAAATTTTAATAGTTAGTATTAAAATTAAACTCTACTATTAGAAAAGATGTTAAATAATTATATATATATATATATATTAATATTAATATCAATATTAATATTAAGATTAAGATTGGGTAAAGATTTTAGGGTGGTAAAGGTATTTTAAGGGTAAATCTAAGTTTAAAATACTTTAGCATTAAAATTAAATAGCATTTTTAATAAATAATTATTATTAAATATGTTAAATGGTATCTTCAAGTTGAAGTAATAAGATAATTAAATATTTTAAATTAAGAAGACATTGTGTCAAAGGAAAAAGTGTAAAATTAAAATATGAATATTGTAAAATATGTTTAAAAAACTAGTTAATTAATGGGAAGAAATAAATTTTATAAAATAAGTTAGAAAATTTCAGGATGAATATATTATTATTATTATTATTAAAATCCAATTTTAAGGTCACGGCTAAGCCACACACCAATTGGTGTATGAGACCCTTTTGGGACAAGAGACCCACCTCCCCGAGGGTCACCTCCACACTGTTATGCTATAGATGAGAGAGAATATATAGTGTAAAATAAGTTGAAACGTTATGAGGAATATAAGTGAGAGGGGATAAATATTATAAAACAATTCAAAATATTTAGAAAATTTAAGTGGATATATAGGTTACAATCTCCTAAATCATAAATTATCATATCTCCCTAAAAATTAGAAATTGGGTTGGGGTGCCATACCATTCCCTATACCTTATACCTGTATAGGGGTGATGTTACCACATTAGCATTGAAGAATATTATATTAAAAATTCCCACGAAAATGTAGGGAGGATGCCAATTCTTAGTTCTAGTTTTGGCCGGGCTTAGACATCTTGGTCTTAGTATCAACTACGAGCTTCTAACGGATGTGGCTTCCACACGTTGGATATATCTCGAGAGAGGTTTCTAGCTCCTCATCAACCATTTGTTTTGAAAAGTTCAAACAAAAATTAAATTTCATTAAAAAATAATTTAAAAAAATTAAGTTTATATGTGAACATGATTATTTCAATAAAGCTTAATGATGTGGAGAAGATTTGGTCCATACTTAGTACAATATGATAAATCCCAAATTATAAATTAAGTTTCATTAACCATAGGATTTAATTTTATATATATAAATTTTAAATATTATAAAATAAGTGAGAGCATTTAAGTGAATATATACATTAGATTGTCTTAAATGATAATTTCTCTTTTACATATAATAATAAATAAATATTTTTAATTTCAAAAACCACTCATAGTAATTAATCATTAGTTTAGAGGTGCTCTATCACCCACTATATTGACATAGGGGAGATGTTGCCACATTGGCATTAAATAATAATAATTCAAATGAAAATGTGGGGTTGGTTCTAAGTTACTATTTGCAGTGGTCTTTGGTCTTTAGACATCTAGGTTTTAGGATGAATGAGCTATGAGTTTCTTAAATAAGTGGATTTCATGCTATTGCATATATATGAGTAGGTTGTTAGTTCCTCATCAACCATTTATTTTGAAAAAATCAAACAAAAATCAAACTACATAAATAATAATAATAAAATTAAGTAGGTTTATTTTTGGACATGATTATTTTCATAAAACATAATCATATGGACAAGATTTCTTTGTATTTAGTACAACACCATAAATTCCAGAATATAAGTTTGTTTTCGCTAACCATATGATCTAGAGTTATATAGATATATTTTAAATATTATAAAACTAGTTAAAATATTTAGAGAATTTAAGTGAATATATAGATTACAATGTCTTAAATAATAATTTGTCATTCGTGTCTAATAATTAAAACTTATCTGTCATATAAAAATTTGCACATAATAAATAATATTTGGGTTATACAACTTAGTATACATGCATATGTTGCAACATTAGCATTAAATAATATTATATTAAAAATTCAAACATAAATTTTGGGATGTTGTAAGCTCTAGGTTTTGTTCTCTCTTAGTTCTTGTCTATGGTAATATTTAGATGTCTGGGTCTTAGGATGAACTATGACTTCCTAATAGACGGGATTTGAGACTATTTCATATATCTCACTAAGTTGCTAGCTCCCATGAGACATTTATTTTGAAAAATTCACACAAAAATAAAAGTACATTAAAAATAATAATAAAAAAATTATGTAGGTTTATGTGTGGAGGTAAATTTGTCAATAAAAATGTAATTGTGTGGAAAAACTTTCTGCATATTTAATACAACAAGTTAAAATACTCATAAAATTTATGTAGCTTCCCATTTCTCAGCAAATTGAATTTTGTTAACCATATAATTTAAGTTATATAGATAAATTTGAAATATTGCGAAACAATTCAAATTTTTTAGAGAACTTAAATAGGTTGTGATTCTAAGGTCGATACTACTAGAATACCTAAAGGATGGTTTTGAGTTTTCAGACGTGGTGACTTTCTTACGGTCCATGCTTTGGAGAAATCAAGTGTAATACCCCTCCATTACTATCATACTAGCCAACTTTAGATGGATTTATATAAGAAAAGTTAGGACTCGCAGTAAAAATTGGGGTAAATAATTTATTGCAAAATAGATAAAAGAAATTTAAATGCTTGGAAAATGGGACACCTAGAGATGAGACTCTTGCCAAATGAAATCTCATTGGAGAATGGGAATGGATAATTCTTTCATGAGAAGAATTCTAGGTCAAATTCTAGAGAAGCTAAGATTGATGGGAGATAGATATCAATTAAGCTCCTAAGTTGGAGAAAGATGTTAGTTCATCATCACCCATTTATTTTGAAAAAATCAAACAAAAATCAAACTACATAAATAATAATAATAAAATTAAGTAGGTTTATTTGTGGACATGATTATTTTCATAAAACATAATCATATGCAGAAGATTTCTTTGTATTTAGTACAACACCATAAATTCCAAAATATAAGTTTATTTTCGTTAACCATATGATCTAGAGTTATATAGATATATTTTAAATATTATAAAACTAGTTAAAATATTTAGAGAATTTAAGTGAATTCATAGATTACAATGTCTTAAATAATAACTTGTCATTTATGTCGAATAATTAAAACTTATTTTTCATCTAAAATGTTGCATCTAATAAATAATAGTTGGGTTATACCACTTAGTATACATGGAGATGTTGCAACGTTAGCAGTAAATAATATTATATTAAAAATTCAAACATAAATTTTGGGAGGTTGTGAGCTCTCGGTTTTCTTCTCTCTCAGTTCTTGTCTATGATAATATTTAGATGTCTAGGTCTTAGGATGAACGATGTGTTCCTAATATATGGGACTTCAGGCTATTGCATATATCTCCTAAGTTGCTAGGAGACATTATATCTTCCTAACTAGCTATCAGGAGACATTTATTTCGAAAAATTCATACGAAAATAAAACTACATTAAAAATAATAATAATAGAATTATGTAGGTTTATGTGTGGAGATAAATTTTTCAATAAAATCCTAATTATGTCGAAAAACTTTCTCCATATTTAATGCAACATGATAAATCCCTAATTAGAAATTGATTTTTTTTAACCATTTAATTTAAAGTTATGTAGATAAATTTTAAATAGTATAAAGCACGTTAAAATACTCAAAGAATTTAAGTAACTTCCCATTTCTTAGGAAATTGATTTTTGTTAACCATATAATTTAAAGTTATATAGATAAATTTGAAATATTGTGAAACAGTTCAAATTTTTTAGAGAATTTAAGTAGGTTGTGATTCTAAAGTCGATACTACTAGAATACCTAAAGGATGGTTTTGTGTTTCAAGACATGGTTATTTGTACCTTTCTTACGGTCCACGCTTTGGAGAAATCAACTGTAATACCTCTCCGTTGCTATCACACTAGCCAACTTTAGATGGATTTATAGAAGAAAATTTGGGACTCGACATAAAAATGGGGATAAATAATTTATTACAAAATAGAAAAAGGAATTTAAATGCTTGGAAAATGAGACAACTAGAGATGAGACTCTTGCCAAATGAAATCCCACTGGAGAATGGGAATGGATAATTCTTTCATGGTAAGAATTCTAGACTAAATTCTAGATAAGCTAAGATGGATGGGAGACAGATATAAAATAAGCTCCTTAGTTGGAGAAAGATGTTAAGTTTGGAAAAAAACATAAAAAGCCTCGCTCGAGAGAAAGGCGAGTTTTTATGGTAAAAGCCTGCGCGGGTTGATAAAAGATCCACAAACGTAGGACACCCTTAAAGGAATTCTTATCATGAAATAATGGAATTAAATACCCATGGAGGAGATCAGCAAGAGGTTGTTGATAAATGGGAAAGTACTCTCGGCTTCGGGGTGAACTCGAGAAATTGAGTTCTAGGTTGGGTGGTAGTGCTCAATTTTCCAAGTGACACTCTTTCAACTAATATGGTTTGATTGAATTGCATAGGATGTTTCTAGATTATTTGGCTCCTTATGCCTTATGTTATTGATTATGTATTATACGATAGACTTCCACGTCATCTCCTTGCTTATAACATGATTAGATACTTATGTATGCGACAACTAACAAACGTAAATTTAGATGAAGTTAATATGAGAGGTTTGAGATTAATATGTGGTTGTTAATATTGCATCATGGAGCTATTAGTATTATAAATTACATGTTTTTAAGAGATTTTGTGTACAATAAGTAATTATGTGTGTTTTGGATTGAGATTTTGGTGAGGATTGTGGAATTTTGAGGAGAGGAGTTGGAGTGGTGTGATATTCTATATTTGCCACATTTATTAACAACTAAATCCAAAAAAAGTCGATATTCAATCTTTACCACATTTATTGAGTGTAAAACCCAACCAAAATCGAAGAATCTTTCCAAAAATCGCATTCTGATCGTGTTTAGACCAAAAAACTGTGTACGAATCCCGAGAGTAAACGAAAAGGTAAAAGGGGTAAATGAAGGCATTGATAATGTGTATCTAATTTTGGTTGTATTGGATTTTTCACAGTTTCCCTATCACTACCAGAATAATCGATGAACACTTGTGACCTCACAATTCATGTCTCATGATTCTGAATTGAATGGTGAGAATTTCAACGAAGATGCAGAGCATTTGAGGTGATGGAGTTGCAAAGTCTAGACATGCTTATGGAGACTCTAGTTTCGAGTGATACTGGTGTTGTTAAGAGTATTGTATGCTGAATGAAGAACGACACCCATTAATGCCCAACATATAAAAAAGTTGGTACACCATGTGGGTGATTCGAGTTTATTATCTTAGTGAGTATCTGATCCAGGTGGATGTTGGTGGCTACCCACCTATCCCATTTGGACCCCCACAACTGTCTCTTTCAGTTTTTCTGTTTCCTTAATTATAGCACAATTTACTATTTTTAGCAATTTTTCGGGTCCTAAACTTCCGGAGCCGTTTTGAGGCCCAACTTGAATCTGAAATAATTGGGATATCTCATTGTGAAAGTTTGAATATACCAATTGAGGATGAATTATCCCAAGGACTGAACCTTTATACAATTACCGACAAAATTGTCAGGAGACCAATATATTTCTTTAAGGTTCACCTATTTTAATTGAGAGATGCACCCTGGGCAGGATTGTGACTATTGTAGTGACCGAGGCAGTCGCACCCGTTGGGAAGAATCAGTGGCAGAAAAATCGGGTCAATTGTACAAGAACTGGTTGCATTGGTCGAGCACGATGGAAGCCTTTCAAGTTCATCGGTGCGATATGACTGTTACCAACTCTGTAGCCAATTGTGGATTGATTGATTGAACCAAGATGTGTTGACACAGATCCTATTCCAGTGTATATTTCAAGGTAAATAAGTGCGTGAAGTATCATGAAACTAGACCATACTAAGTGTGATTGTCGCATGATTTGATATTGTTGTTGTTTTCTCATGAATCCATGATTGCCACACTGTCAAAATTGTCACACTAATGTTTGATGACCAATTTTCCATCTTGACAGGTGCTAAGATCATTCTGGAAAGGTCCTATCTAGCCCCACTAGTCGAGTCGATTTTCCTGAGGTTTGAGTTTGACATTGGTTGAAAGTATTTATCATACTATTATCAAGTTCTTTAGGCATATTGAAGCACTCTAGTAGGCCAAGTTCATATTTTTTCAGTGTCTTCATTGAAAGTCAAATTGTCAAGACAAAGTATGTAGAGCAAAGTGGCATGGCCGAAAGAATTAAAGAGCTTGACAGAAACACTCAAGATTGATAAAAATAGCTAAAACACACAATTACAGAAACTCAAACCATATATTATGCACAAATGGTGTATGTGAAAAGACACTCACACACGGATTTACATTCAGATTGCTCTATTAAATAGAGTTTCTGAGATCCAACTTATTCCTAAATTAGATAGAGAGGTTGAGAGAATTTCTCAACCAACACAAACCAACTTCTTAAATATGGAATGTAAGCATTAACTCCGACATCCCCCCTTAATGATTACATTACATGAAAATAACAAAATAGTCAAGTTTATCAGTAGATGCTCCATCAAGTTGCCTCATAACCCTCGGAAAGGTGTAGTTGGCAAGTTGGATTCCTGAGTTCCCTTCCTCAACTCCCGAATCAAGGACCTCCCGAAGTCAATTACTGGACAACATCCCAATCTGTCGCATAACCTCATTAGGAAACCACCACGTCTACCACTAATGAGGGATCCTACTTGATCTTTAAATATTGAGCATCTTGAAACATAGTTGAACTGCTGATTATTTGATGAGACAAAGACCCTATAGTGGTGTCGTTATTAATGTGGAACAAAGTATGCCTTTGACACTAGAGACGAATGATTAAAAAGAACCAGTAGAGAGATATCAAACAAAGTAAGACTATTTTAAATCATATATGCCTCTCACCATCTGATCGTTCCTAAAAAAACCAACAGAGAGAAATCTAACAAAGATGAGACTATTTTAAATTTTGATCGTTCCGCTACTAGGGCAGAAGGAAAGGCACGTTCTCCCTGTCAAGTTGATTCAATCAATTAATTCAATTAATCACTGTAAGGGACTTCAAAAGTTTGCGCCGGCGATGGCAGAACGAAAAAGAAACGCAACCAGTGATGAAAACAGGGTCATCTGCTCGGCTCAGGTGATTCACTGCAATCTGGATAGAGAGCTGAGTCATCAGGCGAACTACAGAGATCTTGACAAATGATGTGGGCTAGCGACGCCCATGATATGCCATGGCTAGATAGCCCATCGATATGGATATTGTTCTTCACTTTACGATCCAGAATGGATGTGCGGTGTATGAGATAACTCAGCGGGACTTCATCCGGGAACGCAGATCTCGACTTTCGCTCCATCGTAACGCGTATTACCTCGTTGACCATGGCGTTCGACAGAGCCCGTACTGAGCTCATCGTGCCGGCTATCATTCCACTGTTCACCATTTTCTTCTGCCTCTCCTCCATTGACAACGACCTCCATATCTCCAACCCGTACACCGTTTCCACCAGTGCCATCTTCTTCTTGCGATTCATCGCTTCTTTCGTCGCGCGACGCTGTGGTTTTTTGGAGGTTTTGCGTCCACGAGGGCGACGAGCAGCTAACGTTCGATCCTGCGGCGAATTAACGAACTCCTCCCCGTTGGCTGGGATGTCCCATGAGAGGGATTCTGTGAGGAGGAACAGCCCACTGCTCTTCCTAACGGACTCCATAGCATCAATGAGATTAACAACGACTCCTATTCTGGCGAGCAAGACACTTGTATACTTGTGCCGGAGATATCCAAGCAGCAGCTGGTAGCACACCCATCTCCTCAGCTGAGCCTGAGGATTATCAATGAAAGATTCCAATACGTTATCAGGGTCCAGCTCTTCCATTTCGAACCCCATGATCTGATAAAAATAGCTGGTCAAAATGTTGGAGGCCAAAAACAGCACCACTCAGGAGATCGCTGCTCAGGCAGAACAGAGAAACGCCCAGTTTCAAACGCTCAGGAGATCGCTGCTCAGGCGTATGAAAAAAAATAAATTAACATAAGAAATCAATTTTCACTCTGATTTTTCAAGGATTTAGACTCACAATACACAGGCCTCTGATCCTGTGCTCTCATACCATGATAAAAAGAGCTAAAACACACAATTACAGAAACTCAAATCATATATTATGCACAAATGGTGTATGTGCAAAGACACTCACACACGGATTTACATTCAGATTGCTCTATTAAATAGAGTTTCTGAGATCCAACTTATTCCTAAATTAGATAGAGAGGTTGAGAGAATTTCTCAACCAACACAAACCAACTTCTTAAATATGGAATGTAAGCATTAACTCCAACAAATACTCTATCAAAGAGAAATATCATTATATTCACAAATACATAGATTAAGCCTACTATGATTTATTTTTCACTAAAACTCCGCTACTCGCGTCCACCAATATTGATGACTCGCTGAGCTATCGTCCTCATACGAACAGGCGATATTAATGTTTTAATAGACTTATACCTATGCTAGAGATCCAAGATCCGGTTATTGGGCATCCTTAGCACACAGCAGCAGTGGAGGACCAGTCTCCTTTGTCGTAGAGATCCTCATAGGGGTTGTCGTGGGCAAAGAAGCGCCGCGACAAATGTGTATTTGGAAGCACGTCTACATCTCAGTCAACTAAGCGGTGAAGTTAGTTTTAGTGCCATTGGACGCTGAATAATTTTTTTAGGTAGGCAAAACTACAGTTAAGAGGTGTTTCTCTCATATATATATAGAAATGGGGTCGTAAGCATTTACATATATATTATAATTACTTGGAAGTATAAGGGGATTTGAGATGAGGTATGGGTAAGAAAATAAAAGAGTAGAAGGGAAGGGGTTCTAATTTTTTTGGAATATACTATAGATAATGTTTATTTTCTTTAATAAGGTGCTTTGAAGAGATCCAATAAAACATCCAAAAAACATATTGATGAATTAGATGAAATGTATCGTCATTTACTCACCAATACTTTTTTAGATGACCATAATGGTAGAAATAGAAGAGCTTTCACACTTCGGAAGCCAAGGAAGTATATGAAAGAGGGGCTAAGCTATTCACACTTGGATATGAATTGCAAGGAACAAAGTCAATCATAGACCTTCATAAGTTGGAGGAATTAGACATGTGTTTCTCCAAGGTGGGTTGACCAAAATGGAAGAAATCCAGTTGAGTGCTCAAGCCATTCATGCTTGTGTTGATACAACATGAACTCTTAGAGCATCTTGTGAAGAGGTCAGTCTCACAATTTCCACTTGTCTTAGTGAGGTCATATCTCTAACATCGCCTCTACTTCCTTACAATAATGAGCTCATGATGGAGATATTGTAGTTGATAGTGGAAATCCTTCAAGGGTTGAACAACATGGTGCTTGCTACCTTTGAGAAGTAGTGCAAAATATTAGAACCCATGGTAGAGTTTAGATTTGGCACATTCATGCTATGTTTGAAATGTGATGACTTAATCCTTTAGAGATTCCAAAAAAATTACGTGAGAGTTACATGAGCTCATAGAGACCCTGTCAAAGAAAGCATGCAAAATATTGTGTCCTTGTTCTTAGAAGGATATGCGAACATCTGCAAGATACTAAGATCCAAACTATTGACCATTTGGAGGAAGGAACTAATTGTATCACGAGCTACCTATGATATAGTGAAGAAGTAGGTCATGCAAAACATAAAACTTTTTAGACCAACGTCCCAAACTATAGAGTGGGTTTTAGCATTATATAGTGTAAAAGTCTACTTTCTTACTTAATACACTCAACCTATTTGACTTTTTTTCTATAGCAGTGGTGTTTAGACTAGTATCACCTATTTTAATCTAGTTATACTAATCTTCTAGTCTCTCTCTCTTTGTTTTTCTTTTCTTCAGGGCTTCCTCAATCAGGTTTACATACCATGATAATACACTACTCTCTCCTTAGGCATAGAATTAGTAATTTTCAATATTAGTTGTATCCCT
Organism: Pinus tabuliformis; assembly: GCA_031772625.1. Classification (NCBI taxonomy): domain Eukaryota; kingdom Viridiplantae; phylum Streptophyta; class Pinopsida; order Pinales; family Pinaceae; genus Pinus; species Pinus tabuliformis. The sequence goes on along the minus strand of CM062808.1, from coordinate 855,996,288 downwards.
CTTCCTAGGGGTACCTCATCTATTAACCTTATTAGAAATTATTTTTCTACTGGTTATTCCGAGGTTTTAAATATTCCACTAATCCTAGAAATTGTGTTATAAGAGGTGACACTTCATATCTTGAGTGCATCCAAGTCTTCCATCCCTCCTTAAAAGGTCTAACAGGTGTTTCTATCCTTCCTATTCTCCTTACCTCTAAATTTTCTGTGACATAAACTGATTTTTTATTTAAATTGTTCAACTCTAGGTTGGCCCTTAGGTCTCATATTTGAAATTGTAACTATGATACCACTTGTCACATCTCCAGTGAATATTTTCTTTTGTTTAAGTGTCCACATATACATTAATCATCACTTTATTAGTAAATCACAACCACAAGCACCAAGTTGTATAATAAATATATTAACAATCAATCAATTTCAATCATATATATATATATATATATATATATATATATATATATATATATATATATATATATATATATATATATATATATATATATATCTTGTCATGATTCTCTTCATAATTTTTGTTCTTTCCTACATCCCTTTTGGCTCTTTTTTGGTTGTTGTTTCAATTTTCCTCCTCCAAAGTTGTAGCAACTCAACAAAGAAAGCCTATGCTCACTTAGATAGGAGGCGTCCTTGGTCTTGGCATCCCCCCTCAACGAGGGTTAGAGGTCAAACGCATGGCTCAAAGGAAGGTAAAATGCATGGCTCATCTCCTCTATACTCTTATTACATTAGTTTTTTTTTTTTGAACTCTTTATGCAAGCAGTAACTTTCTTTCTTATTTCTCGAGAAGGGTGCCATTTGCCTCTAGTCGTTGCTCATCCCTCATGGGTATGATGTCCTTTGGTGCTACAAGTCAGATATCAAGTTCTATGGAATATTTTAAGTTTCTTTATTCAAGGTATTCCTATTTAAGTTATTAACTTTTATTTTTATTCTCTAACCATTGGAAATTTATTGTGTTTTTGCACCTTACACGAAGGGAGTAGAGAGCACTCTAAATAGTAAGACTCATCTTCATTTCCCTTAATTTATTGGTGACCTAGAATAGGTTCTCATGCTATTATGCCATAATATGGGCTAATTTCCCTTTACATGTTTCCAATGAGATATTAGCCCAAGGAATGCTAAGTTGCTCAAACAACGTGTATATTGTTTAAGTGTTCGTTAAGGACCCATATCAAACAACTAGGGTTGTTACTAGTCATGAGCTAAATGTTTCTCTTAAAAATGTATGGCCGAGAGGCCACAACTTTACTAATATTTGTTAATTAACATCATGACAACAGCTTCAATGTTTTCTCCTTCAGTTCGTTTTAGAGTTTCTTTTTAGGACAAACAGAAGATAACTATGGCCATTTTGGATATGATACTTGTAAGATTTTTTAAAATTAATAAAACATTTTCTTTGTTATTTCAAATGTGATCTTATGGCCGGGATTTATAATTTGGTGTTGATTTTTTTTTCTTATTTATTTTTCAACAATAGTGGTGGGGTTTCCTTCTTAGCTGAAGGTAAAATCAACTTTGTAATTGCAACTTAAACTTTACATCTTATTACAAATTTATTATATTCATTTTGTATGGTCATTTTGACTCCCTACATCCTTCCTTCCTTACAGTAAGTAAGGCCATAGTTTCTTTCATGTTTTACCATGTAATTAGTGTAAAGAGGCATTTTTTCCCTTGCATGCAATTTAAGTTTCCACCCACATTTAATTAAATACATATTTAAGGAGTTATATGTAGTTATATCATAAAGGAAAGGATTATTTTCCCTGTAGAGCACTCTTTGTTTTATTATTGTTATGCTAAGAAGTTACACATGTGTCTCCCAATGAGGTACTAGCCCTTCCTTTTTTATTAATTATTTATCCTTAATTTTTTTTAATAAAATAAATACTAAATACAAGGGAACAATTCTCATGCATACATTTATAATTTACAGAGACTATACAATGTTATTTTAGTTTAATCACCTATTCTCTGTACTCTTTCTCCCCTGCACTTGCCCATTGTGTTTTCTATTCCTGCAACAATAATCTCAAGATACACAATACAAGCATGGAGGCATTTATTCACTAACAAGTCATACACACTCACCATATTTTTCTAACTACATACACACATTAGCTTTCCCATTTTTTATTATTTCTCTTAGTGAAAAAGACCTTCTGGGCCTCGTGACTTCACCCAACCATCTTCCCTTGGTAGCAATGTTTTCATGAAATAAATATGTTTTCAATCTTCTAATCCTAACATTCAAGATATTTTTCACGAGTATCTATCTCCAAGTAGGGTATTGGTGGTTGTTATCTTTTTCTTTTAAAGTAGCTTCATCTCCATCCAACATTAATCTTTTGAACTCCTTTAGAAAATCTTTGCACAACCATTTCCTCTATTGTCCCCCCTTTCTCTTCCTACATTCTCTTCTTTCTTTGAGCTTTCCACCCACCCCGCAAAGAGAAGAAAGATCCCCTGGAGGTGAGGAGTTGCTCCCTTTTTTCTCTTGTTTCTTAGGGCATAACTAGTTCATTGATTATTTTTTGACTAAAAAGGGAAGGCTTAACTCCCCCAATGGTCTTTGTCACATTTTCCCAATATATATATATATATTTCCACTTATTTTGCTAAGATAAAATATTCACACACATATTACTGTTATAATAATTTCCTATAACATTAACACACATCTATATTACAATATTCCAAATTTGTCAATAAAAAACATGTATATTTTTTCTGTCATTTAATTTGTTCATATCTATTAAAGATTCGAGTCCTAAATCATAAAGTACTTGAGTCTTTTACCAAATATATTACAAAAAAAAAATTACCCAAACATAACATAAAACAATTACATTATATTATTTAAAACATAAAACCTATATTACTAAAAAAAACACTTTTTAACAATTCAACATCTTTGAAATTTACTATTTCATAAAATAATGTGACATTTTGTTATTTCCAATAAAAAAAATTACTTAAAAAATCTAAACATTTAAAATAAAACTCGAAAACAAAATGATAATGACCTAAAAATTAATTAAAACAAAAATTTAAAACAGAATTTAAACACAAAATGATAATAATGTGTATCACATATTATTTTAAATCCATGCTTTTAAATCCATGGTTGACTAAACATAATTGTATCATAATATATGTACAGTGGCAACATCCTTATACATCCAAACTAGGCGAGCCGCACATAAACAGATCATATGCACATTATGCAAGTTGGAAAATTTTGTCTCTACAATACAGGACATCAGAAGTCTACTTTGTTACCATATTTAAAATTTGGAAATTACTATAATATCATATTAAAAAGTTTAAAATTCATACTCAAATACAACTAATAATTGATAAGATAAAAGTACAAAATAAAAATGTTAAAAATGTTAAATATTACTCTATCACAATAATTATAACTCTATAAATATTTTCTTATAATAAAAATGGTTATAATTGTATGAAATATCACCAATTTCTGTAAGTTTCAAGGGAAAAGGTCCAAACCAAATCCATGCAACAAAATAAGGAAAAATATACGGCATTCCTAAATTTCCTGAAACAGAGAAACTGAAAAAATAATTTCCTGAAACAGAGAAACAGACAAACTAATCTTTCTTTGTGGATTTTGACACCTCCACCAGAGATGACACCTTTGATCAAAGTATCAAGTTCTTCATCTGCTCTAATGGCCAGCTGCAAATGCCTTGGAGTAATACGTTTAACCTTGTGATCTTTACTGGCATTTCCTGCCAGTTCTAAAACCTCTGCACAAACATACTCCAGAACGCCTGCAGCATATACTGCTGCGGTAGCTCCTACCCTAACATTTGAAGGTACTCCAGACTTCAAGAAACGGTGGATCCGTCCCACTGGAAACTGCAATAAGAAAAACGTTTCAGTCCATTTCAGTCCACATACTACAGGAGCCCTTTGTCAGAGTATTTGAATTTTTACATTTCAGAAATGATATTTCTCTCAGGAAAAAGCATGCTAAACTTACTTCATTAGGATCAAGATTTTGACATGAAAATTTATAGAAAATAAACAGATACAAACTAAGTCTAGAGAGTTCAACATATTACAGGAATTGTGTGGAGTTCTTCTTCACGGAAGTATTTGAATTATTGCAGAGCTTCATCGGAGATGTTTCATCCTAAAAATAAATCTCTGGAATTACTTCAGTTGAATCATGAAAATCGATAAATACAAATGCAAGTAAAAGAACTGAAAAACCCGCTCCACATAGTAACCGAGGCATGTATTCGGATTGTCACGGATGACATTGTTCTTGATTAGTGAATTACTATTTTAGGGGTTGAGATTTTCATGCTTTTATTTTTAAATATTAAATTTTAAATTATTTTTTACTTATTTATAATAATTTGATTTAGAATTGTAATTTAGTTATGTTTAGTAATTTTGAATTTTTAATATAAATAGTATAAAATGTATGATAAAATAAAACAAATTTACTAATGTTTATTTTTTGGGGTATATTTCTAATGTATGTGATTATGCTAGTTGTTACATATTAGACACTTATCTAATATAATATTTAATAAGTTGTTAGATATTTATAGTTTTTCAAGACATTTATCTAATACAATATTTAATAGTGACAAGGTGAGCCAAGAGCTATGTATTTCTTCTTCCTCTTTTATCTTTTTGACAACACACATCCATAAAGAAATTTAGTAGGAGACTTCATATTTACAAAGCCATTCACAACTAATAGGGAGATCGCTCAATTAATTTCTCTATATCTGTTATTGTCTACAATGTTTTGCATGGTACTTTTTCATCATTGATGCACTGCCACTTGGTTCACATATTTGCAGAGGTCAGGCTATTGGGTTCTATGTGCGAAAAAAAATTCTCCCTTGGAATTATTAGTTTTGGTAAAAGTAATGACTAAAGCTAAAAAAATGGAATATTATGGTTATGTTTTAGATGAAGTAACTAGGGTTTCCAAAAAGGAGAAATTTTGATATTGCAAAAAATTAAAAACTAGTCTCTACAAGTAATATAAACAAATCTTTGTAATACAAGCAAGGATGATTTCTTCTCCAAAGAACTATATATGAGTTGTAATGTATGAGAAATGAGATGTAATGTATGTGAGTGAACATCTTCTTGTACGAAGAAGACTTTTTGGAATTTATGGAGAATGGGTTCTCAAAGCATGATCAAGCAACCTAATTTCCATAAAATTAAACTTGTAAAAATAAGAAAAAAAAAACAAGATTCATGTTTGAATGTAGAGTTTTGTAAATGACTCTTTGGGAACCAAGATTTCTTTATATGAAAACTTGCATATGTTAGCCAACCATAAGAATCCAGGGGCAACATTGGTTTATCTAATGTCGAATTTGTGATGTGATAGCACTTGCTGGGAATCACGATTTTAGTTAGACCAAAAGAAGCAGGTGTTAGCCAAGGATGGGGAGGATTCGTTTATCCAATGTACAACAAACTCAAGTTTAAATTTGATAATATGGAAGGATTCATTGGAAAGCAAACCTATAATACTATGGGGCTAGAATATCAAGGCAATGACAAAGTGAATATTGTAAAGCTTCAGGCCATCAAGAGAGAGTTATAACATTGATGACGAAGACAAGGAATTTTGACTAGTTCATGAACAAAGTGATGGTAGTTGTGAATCTCATAGATGGAAAATTAACTTAATAAATTGTGGAAACATTTTTCAAAACCCTACAAAAGAACAATCAAATGTTTTTCATCTCCATTGTGGAGTCAAAAGATATATAAAAACTAACAACGCAACCGCTAATGGGATGTCTTTGTCTCATGAATCAAGAATCGACATGGATGAGTCACTATAACATGCTCTAGAAACTCAGGAACCCATTGGTAGAGGAAAATGTAGAGGGTGAAGAGATACATGTAATCATTAATTAGTTGAAAGAATGATAGATCCACGGGGGAGATGTAGAAGATTCATAGACATATCCAGGATACAATATTACTACTACAAAAATATATAGTCACTATGAAACTTAATGGGAAAAGAAAAAGTGAGACCTAATCAAGCAAAACTAAAATGTCTCCAATATTGAAGATGATACACTTGATTCAATTTTCATCTCATTTCGAATCTTTGAAGAACATTACATTAAGGATCTTTGATTTCAAGATAGTGATACAATAATCACATGAGAAATAATAGGAATCAAATTTTAGTATTGATAGTTTTGTTTGTATATAATATTACTTTAGTAGATGATCATCATGTTAAGGCCATAGGCAATGGTGTTCTTTTGTGTTAAGGGAAATGAGAAGAAATATGTTCCTAAATGTTTTTTGCATACCAAATATAATATATAATATCTTTTAAGTATTGGAAAGTCATGTCAGCATGGTAATGATGTTGGATTAAGAGATTCAATATGCATAATCTTAGATAAGTCACTGAGTAGAAGACTTGATACAAAGGTCTAGATCAGATTAATATAATTTTACCATTGAATATGAGAAGTCGTAAATGTGTCAAAGAGCATGCATGAAATGTTTGAAGCATATACTAGAAGGGATTGTGGCATATCAACTATGGTCACCTAAATTTTAGGAGGCTTAATCTCTACTAGAAAATTTAATGGTTAAAGGAATACCCATATTCAAAGAGAAAACAAACATTTGTTAATGTTCCACTCTTTAAAAGCCTCAATGAGACACTTTTCTTGGAGCCTCCTATAGATGTGAGGAGAATCTATTACTTGTCCAGACACATATATGTGGAGCCATTGAAAATGAATTCTATTGGTTGTAGTTTTTATTTTCGAAAATTTACTTATGATTTTATGAGGAAAGTTTCGGTATTTTTCTTCAAGATAAAATGAGATACATTTACAAAAGGATTTAAGGTTGTAGTGGGAAATAAAACTGAAAATATTTCAAATTTCTTTTACAAGATGGAAGGGAGAGGGTATGTATCAAAGGAGGTTGCAGATTTTTATAAACAATAGGGAATTAGAAGACATGCACTACTAGATGTACTCCATAACAAAATGGAGTGGTTAAATCAATGTATTACACCATTATGAACATGGCAAGGAGCATATTCAAAGCTACAATTGTTTGGAATGATTTTTAAAATATTTTTCTAACTAACCTAGCATCCTTTTGATATTATTTTATTTTATTCTGATATTATAATGCCCTTTATATAACTAATTAACTTATAATAATTATTTTAAGTAAAATTATTTTATATTTATTCAATTTATTCATATATTATAAGGTCCTTTATTTAACTAGATTTCCTTTAAATACTAATTAACTTATAAAAAAATTATAATTTTTAACTAAATACCCATTAGAATTTTATATATTTATATATTGATCCCAGAGATTACTAATTAATTTAATAAAATAATTTTGACCCCGGTCCTAGAGTCAAACTAGTTGTTGGTCAAGTTAGCCGTTGGAGGCTCTGCTCAGACTATTTAACTTACTACGCTGGATCTGTTTCTTCAACTTGTCGTGATGATGAAACACACTAGTTGGTTCGAAAAGCATCGACAAATGATTTCCATGTGATTTTCCCCGAAAAATCTCTCACAAACTTGATATGGATCACAGAAGCCTGAACTCTATAAAGGAATTTTCTTCTTCATTCTAGATATTCAACATACCTTTAAAGAATCATATTGCGAAAGGTTATGTTCTTGAAGAATGGTGGAGTGGAACAAATTCAAGTGATTCTCATTTCTAAGTTTTTAACTATATTTCCCAAGTGCATGTCCTATAAAATCTAAGGAGGTAATATAATAATATGAGTTAAAAAGATGAATTTTCATTTGGTACACTGAATTTTCATTTGGATACTTTTTGGAAGAAAATTTTGGAATGGTCAATAGAATGAAGGAGTATACGGTAAAAATCTCTCTCTCCCAATAGATGGACATGTGAAATGTTGACTAAAGCAAATCCATTCACAAATATTTCCATTTTTACGGGTGCATATACTAAAATATAGGTCTTCTTCTAGCCATGAATCAACAAATTCAATGAGAAATTAGAGAACTAAGGCTTGTTCTTTTAGTGAGTTAGTATATTTAGTGAGAGAGAAAAAAGGATGCCAAGGGAAATAGACTAGAAATGTGATGACATGGATCAACAATATCATGTTTTCTTATTATCCTAGTGTCCTACTTATTCTAAGAGGGAAGCAATTGAAGCTTTTAAAGAGAATTAGACATGGGATGCTATTGGTCTAGCAACAACTTTGGATACTCTTAGGAATATATTATCCATTATAATTTGAAATAAATGGTTATTTTACCATATGGATGTTAATTGAGCTTGAAAGGGAATTCAGAAGAGGTGTATGTATATCAAAAATTGGGATTCTTAGTAAAAGAAAAATACGACAAAATCCACAAGTTGAATTAATTCCTCGATGGCATGAAGCAAGTTACAAGAGAATCTTATTTTTGATTCCCTTATGTTTACTCAAAGATGGATTTAGCAGGGGATGTCGTGAGATTTTTTTTTATACTAAATCAAAATAAGATATAACCCTTACAATTTTTATTTATGCTAATGACATGACATAAAAATAAAATATGATATTAGATGAATTCAAAGCTATGATCAAACAATATTTTCAGATAATAGACCATGGTCTAATGTAGTTATGGGAAGTGAACTCAATCAATATGCTCAAGGGATTTTCATATGGCATTGGAAATTAACTTTGGTTGACTAACTTTCCCTTTAGACAACAATACTTAATTTCAACCTCTTGTTATAGTGAGGAGAGACCCAAATTTCTGTGTTATTGTGAAAACTAGTATATATAGTTGACTTAGAGTTGTTCTTTCTCTCTATTTACCAATTGTGACTGATATTTTCCATTCATGAAAAATTTGGATTGGTTGGAATATGTTTCATGTACTTTTGACAAACAAAAAGTCTCTCATAAGGAAAGAATTTTGGGTTTCACCTAGGGCTGGTTTTTAGCCTAATATTTTTGTGTTTTGTCTATTGTTCATTGGCTATTGTGATCTCTTCTCTTATTGAAGAATTGAATGGTTTCATTTTTTCATGTATAGCTACTTGTTGATTGAAGAATAAAGAAAGAACTAATTGCATCAAAAGAATTATTTATCAATTGTGAAAATCTATTCTAGTCCTAGCTACAATAAATTTCAACACATGAGCCTCGGAACCACCCTACTTGGGAGATCCTAAAGGGAGTGGAATCCTAACTATGTGGGGGTTTTAAAGAAGAAGGAGTGGAATCCTACCTATGTGGGGGTTTTAAAGAAGTTACAATTTTTTATGTCTAGTTTTTGTTGTTTTTGGTACAATGGTTTTTCCTCTAGTGGTTTTGTGGTCCATGGTTTTTAACCCATGGTTTTGCTATTTTTATTAAGGAACTATGCCTGGATTTTATAAAGCTTAAAAGGATTAACAATTTATAAATGGAACCAGAAATATGTATTGTATTATAATATTGTAAAAATAAATATATTCGAAAAAACATTTTTTATTTTCTAATTCATTTTGTTAATATGTATATTTGTATTTAATCTTATCTTTTCTGTTTTACTAACAATTTAGTCGAATCAATTAACTGTCTAAAGTTCAAACCTAAAAGAAACTCATTCTCAATAAATCTTTAGAGGAAATCCTTGCATTCATCTCAATTCTGCTCTATTATGGGCTACGTTTGTTCCATTTCTTCAAACGAAAATAGTGATACTCTAGCTTGTAACCCAAAAGCATAAAAAAGGTGTACGTTTCTCTAACAAAAGTAGTTGGCCTCCACGTTGGAAGACCGTTCCCTCATAAGACCATCGATCTAGTTCAAAAACCACTCGCAACTATAAACTATGAAGTGCGCAGCATGACTGACCCACATTCGATAGACACGAGTTTTAAATGGGTACTCAAAACCAATAACCACAGAACCTCCAAGATGACACTTCCAACTTGAATGTGTGTGGAACATTGTTATTAAAACGGGAAATAAATCTGCTGCTATGGCCAGTTATTTCGTGAAAGTATAGAGGGCGGTATACTGAGATTTCTGAAAGAGATTAAAGAACCGATAACTAGAGTGCCCAGTCAGGTTCGAGGCTAAGCGCAGTTTCGTAATTGACAGTCACACACAGAATGTATCAAAACCAGCAATGAAGCCTAATAAGAGAAAGGAATTGCTAAACAATGAATCAGTAATTGAGTACACTATCACTACCCAACGAATCAATGGTTTAAGGCAAACAACAACATCTAGTTCAGATATATGAATACCGACTTGATGAGGTTTCTTCCTAAACACAATCTTGTCTGCATCGACGAGTCACTCTTCGCACTTGTTATTCGCCGAAATCCCCAGGTTCGAGTTCGATAATTTCATTCATTCAATTCCATTTTATGTACTATGTAACATATAACCTCAGCGCCATGGATCTCATCAAGAGCTAAAGGCATGAACCTTAACCTTGTCCTTGTGCATGGTCCTCGACTATAGCGACCCCATGGCTCTGAAAACTCGCTACTTAAAAACTGGTCGTCAACTATAGCGACCCGAGAGACGCTCTGAAAACTCTCTACTTGAAAACTCCCACTGCTCGCTTCAATTCGAAATCAATGTTGTCTGTCAAAAATGGAGAATTGACGCACCTTTTCACCCAATGGTTTTACCTTTTCTTACACAAAATCAAACATCAAATGGACTAGCAAGGAACAACCGGATGTGGGGATGTGTCGTACGAGCCAAGGAAAACATCAAAACCAGCGCAAACCAGAAGGATGCAGTCGAGGGGGTTTCTGGAGGTGGTCAAAAAGATATTTCTAACAATTTTTTCAAATACGGCAAGAAGCCATTAATGTCCATAAGATTTTAATGGTTCTTCATGTGTGTCTCGAATTGAAACCATTAACCATAAGAGAACCAGAAGGATGCAGTCGAGGGGTTTTTGGAGGTGGTCCAAAAAGATATTTCTAAGAATTTTTTCTTAATTTTAAATACGGCAAGAAGCCATTAATGTCCATAAGATTTTAATGGTTCTTCATGTGTGTCTCGAATTGATATTTTAACAACCATTAACCATAAGATGTACACCATCCGATAGATTTCATAAGAGGTGTCTGAATAGCAAACGGTTTTCAAAAATGAACCTAGCGCACGCCCGTTTACACGGATCTCTCATTGAATAGTAAAAGTCACAGACATATATCATTTCACAACAATGAGCAACATAAACGTTGAAAAAATCAAAAGGAAATTGCAGTATCAATATTGGAAAACATTAGAACCTGTAGGCCCGCACGAAATGAGCGAGAAACTGGATTTTTCCTCTCAGTTTTATCATTAGCGGCTGTGGTGGATTTTCCCTTCTGGGGGCCCTTCGCAGCTTTGACGGATTGATTGCCTTTTACTTTCGGTAGGCCCTCGGCACCTTTGCCAGATTGATTTTCTCCCACAACCATTGTCTCTTCCTGGTATAAGCGCTTGGATAATCAAGTAGATCTATAGACCTGCAAATGCCGTCTTTTTCTCAAAACCCACTTTACATGGGTTACAGATATCTCCCACTCTTGGATAATGCAGAAAAAAAAACAGCTTAATAGAGCAGTGCGAACGTGCAGAAAGACTGTTTGTATTTGAGCATGAAAAACAGTAGATAAAAGACCTGAATAAGTACCTTGAGCTTTCAGAGGTGGCGATGTGCACCTTTCTTACTGTTCGGTCCGCTCTTCTGAGCGGAGGTGGCGATGTGCACCTTTCTTACTGTTCGGTCCGCTCTTCTTAGCCATCAAGAATGGTGTTGGGCTCTTCTTATCTCTCTATTTATAGAGATTAGGTAGGGAATAGAGCAGGGGTAAAAGTACTTTAACATGACAAATATTATTTAATGCTGAATTTGCCAGCTCCGTATATGGGTTAATTGTGTGTTGCTTGAGGGCATTAAATACCCAATTTATGGATGGTACCTCTTTTAGTACTTTAAGGGGTAAGTCGAGATTAAAATACTTAGTATTAAAATTAAGTAGTATTTTAAAAATATTAAAATATTTATTCTTAAAATTATATAGTATTTTTAAAAATAATTATTATAAAATGGGTAAAAGTATTTTAAAGGGGTATGTCCAAGTTTAAAATAATAGTATTAAATTAAATAGTATTTTTAAAAAATAAATATTAGAAATTAAATTTTAATAGTTAGTATTAAAATTAAACTCTACTATTAGAAAAGATGTTTAATATATATATATATATATATATATTAATATTAATATTATATTAATTAATATTATATTAGGATGGGTAAAGATATTGGGTAAAGATTTTAGGGTGGTAAAGGTATTTTAAGGGTAAATCTAAGTTTAAAATACTTTAGCATTAAAATTAAATAGCATTTTTAATAAATAATTATTATTAAATATGTTAAATGGTATCCTCAAGTTGAAGTAATAAGATAATTAAATATTTTAAATTAAGAAGACATTGTGTCAAAGGAAAAAAGTGTAAAATTAAAATATGAATATTGTAAAATATGTTTAAAAAACTAGTTAATTAATGGGAAGAAATAAATTTTATAAAATAAGTTAGAAAATTTCACGATGAATATATTATTATTATTATTAAAATCCAATTTTAAGGTCACGGCTAAGCCACACACCAATTGGTGTATGAGACCCTTTTGGGACAAGAGACCCACCTCCCGAGGGTCACCTCCACACTGTTATGCTATAGATGAGAGAGAATATATAGTGTAAAATAAGTTGAAACGTTATGAGGAATATAAGTGAGAGGGGATAAATATTATAAAACAATTCAAAATATTTAGAAAATTTAAGTGGATATATAGGTTACAATCTCCTAAATCATAAATTATCATATCTCCCTAAAAATTAGAAATTGGGTTGGGGTGCCATACCATTCCCTATACCTTATACCTGTATAGGGGTGATGTTACCACATTAGCATTGAAGAATATTATATTAAAAATTCCCACGAAAATGTAGGGAGGATGCCAATTCTTAGTTCTAGTTTTGGCCGGGCTTAGACATCTTGGTCTTAGTATCAACTACGAGCCGGGCTTAGACGTCTTGGTCTTAGTATCAACTACGAGCTTCTAACGGATGTGGCTTCCACACGTTGGATATATCTCGAGAGAGGTTTCTAGCTCCCCATCAACCATTTGTTTTGAAAAGTTCAAACAAAAATTAAATTTCATTAAAAAATAATTTAAAAAAATTAAGTTTATATGTGAACATGATTATTTCAATAAAGCTTAATGATGTGGAGAAGATTTGGTCCATACTTAGTACAATATGATAAATCCCAAATTATAAATTAAGTTTCATTAACCATAGGATTTAATTTTATAAAATAAGTGAGAGCATTTAAGTGAATATATACATTAGATTGTCTTAAATGATAATTTCTCTTTTACATATAATAATAAATAAATATTTTTAATTTCAAAAACCACTCATAGTAATTAATCATTAGTTTAGAGGTGCTCTATCACCCACTATATTGACATAGGGGAGATGTTGCCACATTGGCATTAAATAATAAAAATTCAAATGAAAATGTGGGGTTGGTTCTAAGTTACTATTTGCAGTGGTCTTTAGACATCTAGGTTTTAGGATGAATGAGCTATGAGTTTCTTAAATAAGTGGATTTCATGCTATTGCATATATATGAGTAGGTTGTTAGTTCCTCATCAACCATTTATTGAAAAAATCAAACAAAAATCAAACTACATAAATAATAATAATAAAATTAAGTAGGTTTATTTTTGGACATGATTATTTTCATAAAACATAATCATATGGACAAGATTTCTTTGTATTTAGTACAACACCATAAATTCCAGAATATAAGTTTGTTTTCGCTAACCATATGATCTAGAGTTATATAGATATATTTTAAATATTATAAAACTAGTTAAAATATTTAGAGAATTTAAGTGAATATATAGATTACAATGTCTTAAATAATAATTTGTCATTCGTGTCTAATAATTAAAACTTATCTGTCATCTAAAAATTTGCACATAATAAATAATATTTGGGTTATACAACTTAGTATACATGCATATGTTGCAACATTAGCATTAAATAATATTATATTAAAAATTCAAACATAAATTTTGGGATGTTGTAAGCTCTAGGTTTTGTTCTCTCTTAGTTCTTGTCTATGGTAATATTTAGATGTCTCGGTCTTAGGATGAACTGACTTGAACTATGACTTCCTAATAGACGGGATTTGAGACTATTTCATATATCTCACTAAGTTGCTAGCTCCCATGAGACATTTATTTTGAAAAATTCACACAAAAATAAAAGTACATTAAAAATAATAATAAAAAAATTATGTAGGTTTATGTGTGGAGGTAAATTTGTCAATAAAAATGTAATTGTGTGGAAAAACTTTCTGCATATTTAATACAACAAGTTAAAATACTCATAAAATTTATGTAGCTTCCCATTTCTCAGCAAATTGATTTTTGTTAACCATATAATTTAAGTTATATAGATAAATTTGAAATATTGCGAAACAATTCAAATTTTTTAGAGAACTTAAATAGGTTGTGATTCTAAGGTCGATACTACTAGAATACCTAAAGGATGGTTTTGAGTTTTCAGACGTGGTGACTTTCTTACGGTCCATGCTTTGGAGAAATCAAGTGTAATACCCCTCCATTACTATCATACTAGCCAACTTTAGATGGATTTATATAAGAAAAGTTAGGACTCGCAGTAAAAATTGGGGTAAATAATTTATTGCAAAATAGATAAAAGAAATTTAAATGCTTGGAAAATGGGACACCTAGAGATGAGACTCTTGCCAAATGAAATCTCATTGGAGAATGGGAATGGATAATTCTTTCATGAGAAGAATTCTAGGTCAAATTCTAGAGAAGCTAAGATTGATGGGAGATAGATATCAATTAAGCTCCTAAGTTGGAGAAAGATGTTAGTTCATCATCACCCATTTATTTTGAAAAAATCAAACAAAAATCAAACTACATAAATAATAATAATAAAATTAAGTAGGTTTATTTGTGGACATGATTATTTTCATAAAACATAATCATATGCAGAAGATTTCTTTGTATTTAGTACAACACCATAAATTCCAAAATATAAGTTTATTTTCGTTAACCATATGATCTAGAGTTATATAGATATATTTTAAATATTATAAAACTAGTTAAAATATTTAGAGAATTTAAGTGAATACATAGATTACAATGTCTTAAATAATAACTTGTCATTTATGTCGAATAATTAAAACTTATTTTTCATCTAAAATGTTGCATCTAATAAATAATAGTTGGGTTATACCACTTAGTATACATGGAGATGTTGCAACGTTAGCAGTAAATAATATTATATTAAAAATTCAAACATAAATTTTGGGAGGTTGTGAGCTCTCGGTTTTCTTCTCTCTCAGTTCTTGTCTATGATAATATTTAGATGTCTAGGTCTTAGGATGAACGATGTGTTCCTAATATATGGGACTTCAGGCTATTGCATATATCTCTCTAAGTTGCTAGCTCCGAGGAGACATTTATTTCGAAAAATTCATACGAAAATAAAACTACATTAAAAATAATAATAATAGAATTATGTAGGTTTATGTGTGGAGATAAATTTTTCAATAAAATCCTAATTATGTCGAAAAAATTTTCCATATTTAATGCAACATGATAATCCCTAATTAGAAATTGATTTTTTTTAACATTTAATTTAAAGTTATGTAGATAAATTTTAAATAGTATAAAGCACGTTAAAATACTCAAAGAATTTAAGTAACTTCCATTTCTTAGGAAATTGATTTTTGTTAACCTATAATTTAAAGTTATATAGATAAATTTGAAATATTGTGAAACAGTTCAAATTTTTTAGAGATTTAAGTAGGTTGTGATTCTAAAGTCGATACTACTAGAATACCTAAAGGATGGTTTTGTGTTTCAAGACATGGTATTTGTACCTTTCTTACGGTCCACGCTTTGGAGAAATCAACTGTAATACGATAGACTTCCACGTCATCTCCTTGCTTATAACATGATTAGATACTTATGTATGCGACAACTAACAAACGTAAATTTAGATGAAGTTAATATGAGAGGTTTGAGATTAATATGTGGTTGTTAATATTGCATCATGGAGCTATTAGTATTATAAATTACATGTTTTTAAGAGATTTTTGT